>OU860781.1:10784501-11203674 GCA_917862395.2 Heliconius sara
GAACTAACCCCTAAGGGTGTAAATAAGCCGACGAAGCTGCGCAATAATTTTAAGCGGGCGAATCGGCTTTTGGTCCGCTAGTTTTATGTTTGTTACAGTATTTTATAATTTTGAACATTTTAGAATGCTATACATCATAATAAACAATACCACTGAACAGTAAAAAAATTCTACATTAACATTGTAAAGAAAAAAAAAAAGAATTTGTGTTGATGAACGCTCTAATCTCATAAACTACTGGTTCGAATTATAAAGATATTTGGTTTCGTTTATCGAAAAAGGCTATAACTTATATTACTGGTCGATGTAATCCACTGTACTTGCGTTCAGGAGAAATGGTGGGATGTGTGTCTACATCGAACAAATTGTTTCCAACGACTCCTATCAGTTGCAAGTCTGGCGACAATGTAGAATTATGACGTTTCTGATATCAAGTTGGTCAGACCATCTGGTGGATGTGACTTTTGCTTTCAAAAAGACCAGCTTTTCGAAGCTTCCTCCGCGTCTCATTATATGTCCAAAGAAACTCAGAACACGCTGATAATAAATGTCCGGTAGTCAGTCGGGTAGTTATTTCCATTTGCCGAAGGTGGTGCCCGGGGTGGAAGACGCAGGAAGGTCACATATAAATTCATCAGATGTAAGCTGTGTAGGAGGCTTTGTAAGCTATTGCTATTCAGACCATTGGAAGGTCTTATGATAATAATTAATTAATTTAATTTCATCAAAGCGTTATTCTAATTGAAATGAGTTTGTGGGAAATTAGAGTTGGTGCTTGAAATTTTGAAAAGAAGAGCGGCGAAGTTGCACCTTGCGTCATTAGATTGATTCCCACATTGGGTATTTAGTATTTTCATATCCTCGCTCTGCGTTCCGTGCTTCAATATCCACCGAATTGGCGTTGCGTTTTGAGTGGCAGAACTCAACTCAGGGCTTTGCCTCGACATCAGAACGAAGAAATGAATATATAAATTTAAGTAAATATGTCATTTCCTCGAATGGGGATTGAACCCACAACCAGTCGGTGTTTCCATCACACTTTGTGGCGCTGCGCCACGACTCGCTTCAAAAAAAAAATATTACATACATATGCTGACCCACAGCGTCCTCTTATATTTGTAGAGACGAAATTAAGCTACAAAACAGTTTCTATTTATGTTTGCAGATCGATAGAACTCTCGCTTGAGAACTTGTTCACACAAAGAGCCGTAAACATAATAAACAAACTGACACTAAATACGAAATGTTTCTGTAGTTTCCCTTGCAATATATTTCTAGGGTCAGTGCTTAAGGGCCAGTACTTAAAAGACGATACCAGTATATACTCTTGTAGGTAACGTGGAGTTCCACTCAAAACGCAATTTCCGAAAATTATACGAGGATGATTATACGATGTGTGGGGAACGGGTTTCCACTGCAAGCCCTCCCATATTCGGAATACAGCGTGAAGCTAAAGAAGAAAACGCCGCACATCGACTACTAAATTAAAAAGTTAAAGAATTTGTTGTTTTACTCTACTTTTGGTATTTTTAGGGTTCCGTACCTTTTAAGGATGAAACCGGAAAAAGAGAATCAAAATTAATAGGGTACTTCCAGTCGACCTAGAATTATGAGCTTGTTTAGAAAAAAATCTAAAAACTATAAATGTGTGCTTAAATTGTAAAAAAATAAATAAAGGGGGGCAAAAATTGGATGGATTGGAAAGCCAAGCAATCAAGTGAGGTATCAGATGAAAGGGCTCTTTCTAAGCAAAGAAAAAAATTCGAAAAAAGCTAGCGAGACCTCCAATTTTTGTACGGACACCTCGGTGGGCGAGTCCGATTCATGTTTGTGTAGTTTTTTTAATTAGCTAGAAATTAAGCTTGAATTAAAAGTTTTATAATCAGAATAAAACAGAAATCTATCAACAACCAATAAATAGTACCACTACAATATTAGTAAAAATTATTATATTTATTATTTTATTACATAAATATAAAAAAATAAGCCTCCCCCATTCCTCATCAATTCATATCCTGATAATTGGAACCGTTATCCGAAACAAACAGACTACTGTCGATCTGTAACGCATGTAATAGGTTATCGAGAAACTCATATACACATATCAACTTCTGATTGACGTGAATGTTGCGAAGCGAAGAGTGGATATTAATTCTGTATCGTGACCTATTAGGAAAGTATGAAAGTATACGTGAAAGATGTGGGTTCAATGCCTATTCTTAGAATATGTATTAAAGTCAAATAATTATATAATTAAAAAACAAGTTATATGCCACAAATAATTTACCACCCCTTAAGATCCCTTAGGTTTATGCGTCAAATTTGAAAAGAACTTGTGCAAGAAACATAGCAGGACTTATTTATTTTTACATAATAACTTAGTAACTAAATAAATAAATAAATAGCTTCACGCTGTATCCCCCACACAGCAGGTTAGACAGAGGGAACCTGGTATTAAAACACTCCGTTCCCCACTTTCTGCCGAATTTTCGAGATATTGCGTGTTGAGTGACAGAACTCAACTCCGCGCTTAGCCTCGATACCAGAGCGAAGAAATAGAAATATAAATTTAAGTAAATATTTCATCTCCTCGAGTGGCGATCGAACCCACAACCAGTCGGTTTTACTGTCACACTTCATGCCGCTGCGCCACAACTGGTCTCACTTACACTTAATAACTATATCATTAAAAAACTATTAACTATTAACTAATTCATGATTCAAATCCAATTATACATTTTAATTATTTAATTATTTTAACATATTAATAAAGGAAACCATAATAATTACATAATAATAATATTAATTAAAATAAAAGATGTCTACATTTTGACAACGTATCGTACTTTCAATATAGTAATGATAGAGAAAAAAAAACTTGACAAAAAGTTATTTTTTACATATGTTGGTAACTAGTGTTAAGACACTCCGTTCCCTACTTTCGAATTATTGGCGCATATTATTTTGAACTTTTCTAAGTATTTTTTAACAGTATGTACATTTTCTTTTCAGGTAACAATATATCCGGCTTCAAACATAAGTAATAATCAAGGTAAATTAAGTCTCTAGTGTCGAGGCATAGCGCGGCGTTGAGTTCCACCACTTGTCACTCACACATGTAATGCCTCTAATAAAGATTTTGCCAAAAATGTAAAAGTTATGTGTCAAACAAAATAAATAATGAAAATATAGTTATAAAATACAATTTTTTTAAGCTATAAAAGAAACGAACACTCGTCATTCACGTGTCGTAGGTATTGGCGGTTGCTTAGGATGACAAGTCGCAGATCGGCAATCGTAGTATTTTTGTACTTACACGTAACACAGTATGGATAAAAAATATGAAAATAAAATATTACATCAAAATTGTTGACGAATCTTGACTAATATTCTTTAGATATGGAGACGCTTCCATCCTGTATATAGTATATGTATTAGTAGTTTTTTTTAAAGTAGGTGATTAAGTAAACCACAAAAGGCAATAGGAATACCACAAAGTACAAACGATAATGATTGTGAGATAAGTGATATAAACCCTAAACCTGTATATGTTTATATTAATGTGTTCCGTTGCTAACTGGATGACTGACATAAGGCCCGACCCAGCCACAATGCCCGCCCGAAATTATACAGCGTACAATACTGACTTTCGGTGAAATAGGTTCCCTGGGGAATCTAATTAATAACTAAGTAAGGATTTCATAAAATTCCTACATGAACAGTAAAACAACAAAAAACGCGATTCAACTTTTTTATATTTAACAAAATGTATAGTGAATTATTCACAGATGTATTTATTAATTGAAGTTTTATAATGTAATTATTGGGAAAATATTTACTTATAGTACCATCGATTTTTTAATGCCTGGGGATCTGTTACTGCAAGTACAGTGGGTTACATGGAAGTGATTCTGCCTCCCCGCAAAGTGATTTTTAATTTAAATCAGTAGTTCCTGAGATAAGCGCGTCCAACCAAACAAACTCTTCAGCAGTACAATATTAGTATAGATATATACATATATGTATAGTGTATGGTATTTACGTCTATCCACTTTTTCCAGGTGAGAGCATTCCTTATTTAGCTGTCCATTAACCTCGTTTTCAATTTGCGGGGTTTTATTACGAATACTGCGGATTTTAGGGTAAAAGAGGATGTGGTTGTTTAGACGTTTGATTTGCAATTATCGTCAAATTGTATTTCGGTTGGCCCAATATTAAAATTTAAGCGTGTTAACGCTACGCGTTAAGCTATCGTAACTGTTGAAGTTCTATGGGAAAATTCATTGGAGTGTTGTAACACTAGGTTCCCAGGTTACCCTCGCCCGCCCTACTATGTGCGAGATACGCTATATTGCATTTAAAATCAAATAATGAACTATTGTTATCCGTTTTAAAGCTGCCCATTCTTTACATATAAGAACGGTAAAAATATTTAATCATATTTTAATTGACTCTTAACATCCAACTATAGAAATGGTTAATGAAATAATCAATAAACATTACCAAGATAGAAATAAATATAGAAAATATTATTAATATATAATAATTCTTATGAGTCAACGCGCGGCGTTGGGTTCCACCACCTCAACACGAAAGTAATGCCATGAAAAGGAACGGATGATGAAAAACGGCAAAAAAATATAAACCAAGTAAAAGGAAATAATGATTTTTACTTTATTAATAAAAAATATAATTTATTTATATTAATATTGTGTTCTCTAGACAGAGTTGTGTGATAATACTAATCCAGGATTATATTATATACACATACATAGATACATACATATATATAAAGTATACTGTTCTATACTGTTAACCCGTTGCCTAATGTAAGCAGAAATTTCTAGGATGTTGTTGCACTTTGTAGTGGATATTAGCTTATGTTTTTTTGCTAGAATAACTTACATAAGTTATTATAGTATATATATTTAGTATTTAAAATTAATTATTTTTATAGTTAGTGCTAGTCATGTCTTAAATAATATTAATAAATAAATAAGCATTAAATACGCCGAAGAAAAAAGCAACAAATAGATTTTAATTAGTAAATATGTAGATGTACTTAGTCTGGCCATAAATATATTTTTATTTAAAAATAAACAATACTACTACTACTACTTTTGAATTTGGAATATGACATTTTTATATGATTTTTCATTGGCAACACAATGGTGTTTTCTTATTTATATTATTATCTCATTTATATATTAAAATATATTTAAAAATAAAAATTAATCAGCTTCACGCTGTATCCCGCACACTGCAGGGAGGAACGGTGTGTCTTAACACTAGACTCCCTTTGCCTATACTGCTGTGTGCGGGATACAGCGTGAAGGTGTTTTTTTTATTTAATTTTTTGTGACAGAAGAGGATCTCGCCGTCCGCGCAGTGCTCGCACGATAAAAGCGATCTAATCAGTAAGGGAAAGAATTCAAAGAAATCCTGTTCGAAAGTAAAAGATTACATCTCAGGAGATGAATGAAAAAAACCTTAACCACGATCGTGATTCATAACTAACTTAAATTCTATTTTTACTAAACATTTACACTAAATCTGAGATGACGAAATTGCTAAGCTCAGTTAGATGAGTTACAAAATGAAATATTTATATTTTGAAACAATGCCATTTAAAAATAAACCTCTAAGTACTAAAGAACGTGACAGTTCAACGTGAAAAGCTCTTTTTCACTTCGCGGCCGAATATTTTATTTCTTAAAATCTAAGAAAGAGTAAAACAATAAACAAGAAAAATATAAGAATTAAGAATATAGATATTAAGAATGCTAATAAGTAATTATAATTTATTTTATTTACTAATATAAGATTTTTTTCGTAAGCGTTTATACCTATTGTGACCGTTGTAACGCAGTGGATCAGAATTGTAGGCATAATGGTTATGAGTTCGATACCCACTCGAAGGAATTATTGAATTCGAGTATTTTCATTTACCAGCTCTCTGAAAGCACTCCATAACGCCATTTAACGAGTAATTCCTCAAAAATTCATCAGGTAGTGAGGAGCGGAATGTTTTAACATTAGATTCAGAGATATAAGGTGAACGCTAATAAGCGTCTTTTTTAAGGGTAAGCAGAGGGAACCTAGTGTTTAAGCATTGCGTTCCTCACTTTTCCACGAATTTTAGATGCATTGCATTTTGAGTAGCGGAACTCTGAACCAGAGCGAAAAAATGAAAATATTAAATATTTCATTGCGCCGAGTGGGAACCGAATCCACATCCAGTCGCGTTTACAGTCACACGCTTGCCCCTGCGCCACGACTGGGCTAAAGTTGAGTTCCCAAGTTCAAATACACATTACGATGTTCAGAGCAAACACAGTTAGAAGTACAAAGCGTACAAAGTTTGGATGTATGAGTATTGGCTCCTTACGTTTCTACTACCACTTTAACGCGAGTGCCTTATAACTTTGGTATATACGATAGTTTAAATAACTTAAGTTTTATGTTCACTTATCTCTTGTATTATCTCGGTGAAAAGGTCGTAAGTGGATGCATTTGTAGATTAATCCTTTTTTGTTGGTTCACCCTGTTTCATAAATACAGTAAAATAGACGGAAGGAAACTAGCATAAACCCACCCCGTCTTACAGTTTTCGCCTATTTTTGGTGATATTACTACTTGAATAGCGGAACTCTACACCGCTCTTTGTCTTATTGCCAGAGCGTGGAATTGAAAATAGTTCGTCTCTTTTAATGGAAAAGGAAAGAAAAGGAAGGAAAGGAAAGTTTTGAAGTATTTATGTTCTATCAAACCAACTTTTAACTTCTACTTTGTAACGTAATAAATACCTCCAGATTTCGGCGGAGAGTAGGGAAGTGTCTTAATGGAAATGGAGGGTCTTAACACTAGATTCTCAGGTTCCCTCTGTCTACCCTGCTCTGTACTGAATACAGCGTGAATCTAAAATAAAACAAACAATTTTTTAACTGCCACTTCGCCCTTGTCATCAAATAAAAATAACTAAAAGTTTTGTATGAGACGTGACGCATTTGTTGTGCGAGCAGTAAAACAGCTGAAATTGTCAATAAACGAGATATCCAACATAGAGAAATTTTCAATTCAAACCAATTCCTGAGATTAAAGCTTCAACGCTTCTTTGTGTTGAAACCAAACACATTCTTTACTAGTAATATTTATCTATGAATCTATTTATGCATTTAGCAAAAATGTGAAAGTGGTTTTACGTTAAATACTGAATCTATATACAGTATACTATCTATTCACACATTTAAATTTCAGATCTCTAACATTCACAGAACAACTTGGCTCACCACGAATCCTATTAAATATGAAAAATAGGTTCCCTACTATACGATTCAAGCTTGGTACGGACTCAGCGAATTTATTTGGCCCATCAACCCCCACAATGTGGAGTAATCCAACATTTGAAATCCCCAGAGTGAATAAGAAATGAGGCCTAGCGCTTTAGAAGCTGGAAATGCATCTATTGTGTGGTACTGTGTGTTTATTTTATGAAAGAAAAACTGTTTTCAGTTTATTAAAATGTTTTAAGTAACATTTTTTAACTTCCAGTACGGGATACAGCGTGAAGCTAAAAAAAAATTGTCATAAAAACATTAAAAAAGCGACTCCGATAAGGAAAGGTCAACCCTACAGCTTACTTCCGATTGTACAAAACACGCAACGTCTCCTGTACGAGAAAAACAATTTCAAATAAAGAAGTAATGTAACTAAAACGTTAATGGACGTCTCTGTGTGAGAGCTGGCAAAATTAGAACCTTAGTTCTACACACGTCTAACGTTAATTTGAGATTAGTGTAAGCTTTCTGAGCTTTTATTGGTATTTCTACTTTTTTCCGAACTATTCGTGGTCACGACACCAGACGTCAACGTCTCTGTAAATGTTTTAATGTGGACTGACACGAATGGTTATTAATTGATGTGGCACTGAGATTGTGAACTTGGTCTTATTTATTTTAATAATTTCTTTTTCCTTTTCCTACCGATTTGAAAAAAAGGAGGTTATCCGTTTGTCACTTGTTGCTTTCCCAATATTATAATCTAACTTACTTTAGCATCCGTAAGGGATCCGTCTTTCGCCTCGTCTGCTATCGTCAACCTCTTCATAGCATCATAGCTTGTTTTTAATTATATTTCTTATTTTCCAAGAACTGTTGGTTAAAGAAAGAGAACCCAATGCAACATTCCACACTACGTCTGATTTTTTTTAAGTAAAAAAATTAATTGAGTAAAAATTTATCTGAATGTAAGCTCAATAATTTTTAGTTGGAGTTCTCCACTCGGATGAGTGATTTTATTAAAACAACTCCGCAATTCAACACGCAATGTCTCGAAAATCGGACAAAAATTAGGCAACAGTATACTTAACATTATAGTAGACTTAACATTAGATTCCCCCTGCCGACCCTTTTATACGAGAAAAGCATGAACGTGCTTGCTTTAATAATATATAACAAAAAATACTATAGAATAATTCAAAAGTGACATCTTAAGCGAAGTTTCTGCAATATATAAACGCAGAAAATTGTGTTAGTCTCTAATTAATTGAGTAGCGTGGGTCTAATAGCAAGAAGGGGCGGTGATCCATCTCATGTGTACATATAGAGCCTTGATCTTTACTGTGATAGAGCTAGGTTCAATTTAGGTTAGGGGAATTAAGATGAATTAGACACCCACCCGAGGCTTCGCCCACTTAAGCTTAATTTCTACAAAATCTTTACATAAATGGTGATCTATGTGTTATTCTGATATTCTGATGTGTAATGTATGTATTTTACTATAAAGCTTCTTAATAAAATTGGAGCAAACATTCATCTATCTTTACAAGTTGTTACATTTATAATAATAATAGAGTCTGTGTAAACTATGTTTATACAGGATATATTTTTTTATCATTATACCTATATTTTTGTTGTATTTAACTACATACACGGTGGTAAGTTCGATGCCCATTCGAATTAAATTCTAAAATAAATCTTGAAATTTAGCTGAAAATTAAAAATAAAGTAAATTTAGTAGATTTTGCATGAACTTTAAAAATATATCTTAATCTATGTAGCTTATTCTTATTTGAAGTAGTTATATTCTTATTGGAAGTATTTAGTAAAGAATTATTTATTTATTTTTATTTGTACTTCCCGCTAAAATGAATACAGAAGCCTCGGTAGGTATAGATATAGGGTATTCAAAGGGAATGAGGGAACCTAGTTTTAAGGCACTTCCGTTCCTATAGGCTATACTAGACCACATTAATTGTTCTGATATAGTCTACAGTACCTGCGGTCAGAGCTACCTCGAGTCCTTAGGTCTTTCATTTAAAGTTGAGGGTAGATCCGGAGGTAAAACCTAGTATCTGATTATATCTAAACAAAAGCTTGTATTTTCACATGTAAAATAAACGAAGACATTATACAGCCGTAAAACAACTTCTAAACCGCAAAATAGTAATATGACCTTTACTAAGATAGGGCTGCACAAAATTCATATTAATTTTCTGAGGTCGTCGTGGATCAGCGACACAGCGTCTGACTGTGAACTTCACGATCAAGACTTCAATTCCTACTTAGGGGAATGAATAGTTCCCATTTACTCGCTCTCGTAACAAGACCATTGTCTTGCGGCGTTGAGCTTAATACGTTGAAAACCAAACTAAGCCGAAACTGTGATTAAGAGATGTCATTGGGGCCATTATTTGAAGAGTAGAGAGAATCTGAAGAGGAAATCCCAGCTAAGTCGAGGGAATCCCCCAAATATATAAGCACATAGTATGTAATTGTTATATTTTTTGTAATAAATATAAATTATTATAAATGCTTCATTATTTACGGTTTTAGCACAGAGAAACTATACATATATATAAGAACTGAACCCACAGCCATCTCAGCCACCGCCCCATAAACCCTATGAACATATTACAAAAGAGGAGAACGGAGTGTCTTAATATATGTCCTTTTTCAACAAAACGTGTTCCTTTTCGACTTTCCTTAATCTATCTGACCTTTTTTTGATTAACGCATCTCTCCTTTAAAGTGTTAAAACACGCGATACGTAGTGTTAAAACACTTTTTTATCCACTCTTTTGTTTACTCAATAAATGCTATATTTTTTTTGCTTTACGCTGTATCCCGCACATATCAGGGTAGGCAGAGGGAGCTTGGGAACATAGTGTTAAGACACTCGAATCTACTCATACATGAAGACACTGTTCCCCATTTTCCATTGAATTTTTGAGGCATTACGTATTAAGTGGTGGAACTCAGCACCGCGCTCTGCCTCGGACTAACGTATACACATACTAATATAATTTTAAATAGTCATTCCCGAGGTCATTTGTTGAACTGTAAGCGTTCCTATATAGCTCATAATCACGCAAGTTTTCTCATTATATTTTTAAACTTTTAAGTGTCGAGTTCATCGTTTAAAAGGTTTTTATAGAGTAGTACTTTATACTAATGAAACAAGATATAAATATGAAGCAGAAGTACCTACGATGAAATGAAATATATTTTGACAAGTATATCAGAATTATTTTCCAATTAAAGAAATGTTTACATCTAAAAAAAATCAATTTTCCAGTTACCTATGACAAAAACGCTGCGTTAAATTACGTAATTCTAAATAAAAACTTAACTTCACACAGTATCCCGCAAATAGCTAAGTAGGTAGAGGCAACCTCTCGAAACATTGCTTATTAAGTAGCGGAACTCAACGCCGCGCTATGCTTCGATACCAAATCGAGGAAGTGAAAATATTTAATATTTCATTCTTCCAAACGGAAATGGAACCAACAATCATCGTGCTTATAGTCGCAACTTATATGTGTTGAAAATGTCTTCTTTATCTTTTTTAAGTTATTTTTACTTACCGCAAAAACCAGGACGAGGACGACAATCAAAGAAAATAAAATAAAAATATTGTTAGATATCTCTAAATTTGTTACCACTTACAACTTGATGTAAGAATGAAAGCTCAGCGATTAACCTTTAAAGCTTTCTGGGCGATAATTGGGCGGAAGAGGAATTGATTTATTTTTCATTTCATTATTTTTACCTATTGCTTATATTTTTTTAGGCCACAGGTATACCACCGTGTAAGCGCGACAGGTTGTGAGTTCAATTCCTACTCGAAGAAATGAAATATTAATATTTGCATTTATTTCGTTTTGCTAACGAGGCAAAGCTCAGCATTGAGATCCGCAACTCAACACGCCATGCCTCTAGAATTCGGGAGAAAGTGGGGGACGAGAGTGTCATAATGTGAGTGGAGTATCAAAAAACTAAGTTCCCAGGTTCCCTCTAGTTACCCTGTTAATGCCCCATACACATCGACATTATATTCATAACTTATTATGAAGTATCACATTAAACTTCCCATTTATGTCATAATAACTATTAATACAGCGCGCCCTTCGCCCTTTTAGAATGTTAATGTTAGTTTCACTTCAACAATAATATGCATGAACTCTATATAAATGTCAAGGCATATGAAACACACTATCTTTATTTCTATAGTGTTATAAAGCTAAAGTGTTTGTTTGGTTTGGTTGATCGCGTTGACCTCGGGAACTGTTGATTTGATTTAATTAATACCTCTCATGTTGGTTTATAACATTTGTTGTAAAGAATCAGGAAAAAATGTCATAATACACACAATCTAGTTATTTCCAATTTATGATTGAGAAAGATTGGAGTTAGTATCAAACTTTTTTTTGGTCCCCCACATATAAAGATATATAGAAGGAACATTGTGTTAAGAGACTCCGGTCCCATTAAGACACTTCCGTTGCCCACTATCTGCCGAGACCTGGAGGCATTTCGTGTTGAGAAACAGAACTCGTCGAAGCGCTTCGCCACGCTAAAAGAGCTAGGAAAATTAATTTCCTCGATTGGAAATCGAACCCACAACCTGTCGCATTTACATACTCCTGGACCACGACTGGCCTCATCATATATTTTGCTGCAAATTTCTCCAAGCAATTATACAAACTACAGCCACTATTATAACTTAGAGAAAATGGAATGCAATTGACACGTATATTTTCTAACTGAAATATTAATATTGAAAGCTCATAATTTTGTTAAGATCTTGTGACCTAGTTAAATCCATATGAGGTATGTCGAGGATTTTTTTATAAAAAAATCTTAAAAGAAAAAATGAAGAAAGTATTATATCAGAATATCGCTATATACTTGTTATTTTTATCTATACTATAATATATACAAGGACAGCGTGTTACTGGAAAGTGGAAACCCCGTATTTACATTTAGGATCCTCCTTTGAGGAATTAATTAATTGTATTTACTCGCCAGCTAAAGCGTGAAACTGACAAAAGAAAGAAAAAAAATGAAGAGGAATTTATCACGAGATCAATTTCAAGATGCATCCCATATACGGCACGGTAGGCAGAGGGAACCTAGTGTTATCACCCTCCGTTCTCCACTTTCCGTCGAATTCCGATGGAATTGCATGTTAAGTGGCGGAACTCACCGCCGCTTTGCTTCGACAGTAGAGCAAAGAAATGAAAATATGAATTTAAATAAATATTTCATTTCCTCGAGTGGGGATCGAACTCACAACCAGTCGGAACCAGTCAGAACAACAACGTTTACAATCATACACTTGTCCCCCTGCTACGATTGGCCAATGTACTACGAGTTTGTACAATATATGATTAAAAGAAAAAAAACCGAAAGCTAGTATTGAGACCCATCGTTTCAGCTCAATTTTCGAGACGTGTGTAGAGGGGCACGCAACTGAATGCCACATATTGTCTTGTCACCAGACCGTCATACTACACAGTGTTATTTAAATAAATCCGTATAATTGACACCACTTACACTAAGTGGGGAAATTATGTTAATAAATCTCAAGCTTAACTAAGACCAAAAAACTCGACGTTGCATAACTGAAAGTGTAACATTTTCCCTAAACTGTCATCGTCTCGGGCGTCCATTTTGATTCAATTTAAGAATTTATAAATTCGCCATAGAAAAAATGTTGAAACGTAATTTTCATATCTTTTTCTTAGAAAATTTATTTATATTAATATTTTTTAATTTATATAATTTATTTATATTAATATTTTTTAATTTATATTTTTTAATTAATGATTTTTGTAATCATTGCTAATCTAGAAGATTTTAGAAGCTTTCTGATATTTTCTATTCATCCGAGCGCATTTTTTTTTGTAAATATCGTATGTACCAAAGTAATACTAGAGATAAAGCACTTGTGTTAAAGTGGTCGTTGAAACGTAAGGAGCCAATATATCCAAACTTCTCTCGCTTTTCGAACTTCTAAATGTACTCGTTCTCAACGTACAATATCGGCCAAAAATTTCGAACCACTTGAAAAAATGAATATTTGTAAAATATATTAATAAAAATTTGATACAATATTTAATATATTTGCAAGCCTGCGTATTCTTATTAAATAAAAACACTATACTGTATTTTACTTCATTATTTTCGTTTATTCGCTGTGGTGTCGAGACAAAAGACGGCGTAGAGTTCTGCCACTTAACACGCAATGCCTCCAGTATTCGGCGGAAAGTAGGGTGCGGAGTTTCTTACCACTAGAATCCTTCTACATTCCGTGAAGCGTGAAGCTGAAAGCGTCTTTTTTTCAATGCATCAGCGAGGGCGAAATGAGAGCTAGATGATAGAGTCGTTGTAACTTGAACCATTTTTTTTTATGTAATATTTCTAGATTACTAATATATTTCTGTTATTATAATTAAGGATTATATTTTTTTTAAACCATATGGTTCTATGCCAGACCATGTGGTGTCTTCTGTCAAAAAAAAATTAAATAAAAAGAAAATAAAAAATAGTCTTGAATTCGAGATTGAAATAACCAAACCAATCTAGATGCAATAAACTTTGAACAGAGAATCTCATGATTTGCAAACTTCACGACAATTGATAAAACGAGAGCACAGATTCAATATTTCACAATACTGAATAAAACTCTTTTAGGATCTTGTTAAAATATGTTTTAGTAGAGCAGTAGACATCTTTATAAATCTTATAAAATTTTATAAAATATAATTTAAATCACACAAAGAGAAATTATTTATAGCAATAATATAATAATGTTTTAGTACAGTTAGAGGCCAGTCATAGTGCAGGAGCATAAATATGTTACAGTAAACACGACTGGTTGGGGGTTCGATCCCCACTCGGGGAAAAACTTAAAAATTTTTTTTTCTTCTGCATCGAGCTCCACCACAAAACAAGCAATGCTTCCAAAGGAGTGTCTTAATACTAGATTTCCTCTGCCTACCCTACTGCATGCAGAATGCGCGTGTAGCTGATAAGAGAAAAAGTTGCTGTCGTGGTTCAGGGGCACAATCATGCGACTGTAAGCTTGACCATTTTGGTTTTGACTTTGATTCCCACTTGGAGGCATAAAATATTTAATATTTTAATTTCCTTACTCTGATAATGAAATAAAGCCTCTCAACGCTGAATGAACGCAACGCAAAGATCTCACGCAAAAAAAATCGGCATCGGCAGAGAGAAAGTGGGGAACGGAAGTGTCCTAATGAGAAACGTAGTGTTAATTTACAACACTATGTTCCCAGATTCCCCGTGCCTGACCTACTAAAAATAAATAAATAAGTATAAGATGCCGTAGTGGCGCTGTGTGTGTTTCTACAGCCACGGTTTTCTTATGTCATCTGATTGTAAACAACACAGATTGCGGTTTGAACTCGAATGAATGATAACCTATACATCCATCTATCCATCCATTATCCTTTCTAAGTCCACTGCTGGACATAAGCCTTCCTCAATGCTTGCCATTCCGTCCGGTGCTACGCCTTTTGAATTCATCGGATTCCCGCTGTCTTATTGAGGTCGTCAGTCCACCTGGTTGGACTACTTTAAAGCCTGTACTCCTTCGGCGAGACGTGGTCGCCATTCGAGAATCTTTCTTCCCCTTCGTTTGTCGATCCTCCTGACAATATAGCCTGAACATTGCTAATTCAGCTTGCAGATACCTATACATACAACTCTTCTATTACTGCGAGTCGGTCACGCAAAATCATCTCGCTGTTATTTGGTTCCATACAGAGTGTAAGAGATCACTAAAATAGAATTACTTGATTTTTAACGTATAAATATTTTACGTGTCATACTTCAAGAAAAGATTGTGGGTCTACACTCACGTTTATACATATTGTAAGGGAACGTAGAACGGGAAAAAGTAGAGTCTAAAGTGAAGTATAGTAACTGACAACGGATAGCAAACAGAAATCAGAATCGTTTATTTCTCAATTAAATACAAGAAATAAACCTCGCTTCCAACAAATCTATAAACACAAAATTTTTAAGCTAGCATTAAATGACAACTGGCTTTTATTACCAGGCTGAGATCGTTTTCTTTTTAAGACATGATCCAAGACTATTGGCTGAAATGACTTTAGCGTCTCCGTGAATAGGGGTCAATTGAGGGGTCACAATAACAGAATCACATATTGAACAATTATACTAAATTATAATAAAATAATGCTGTTGTTAATGAATGATAATAAAGAATAATAATAATAGTAAATAATAAAAATTACAAACGTACTGGTTTTTTCTTTCTCTCTACATTAGGGATTTTTTTTATATTTATAGTATTTTCGTGTTTAGTGTGTACTAGTTTTTTAAAACTAAATAACTTTTTGACGCCAACCAGCGTTGCAAGAGAACCAGCGTGCGACTATAAACACAACAAGTTATGGGTTCGAATCCCACTCGCTGAGTTCCGCCATTCAACACGGAATACCTCAAGAATTCGACTGAAAATAGATAACGGAAATGTCTTAACGGGAATGAAGTGTCTACCCCCTATATGCGGGATACAGCGTGAAGCTAAATAAAAGTCTAAAAATAATTCAAAGCAAACCTAACAGATAGTTCAGTTGTAACTGAACGCTTGTTACGTGCAATATATTGTATGCGACAGTTACCGAGTGCGGCCCTACCATTGTATTGTTTGAATAACTCGAAAATATATTTGTTATTTTAAATGGTGAACTAACAAGTGAATATACTCAGATCTTAGTCCTAGGATTTCTTGGACGAATCGTATTTCTACATTTACTAAAACGATATGACCGTATATATCGCAAAAAACTTGTATTTCAATCCTATAAAGGGAATAAAAATTAATAGGGTACTTCCGTTTAGCCAAGAATTATAATGGAGGAGGAAAGGTGGCAGCTAGAACCTCTAGAACCACAGTACTAGTTCAGAGAAGAACATTTGTGGTTAAATTCTAAAAAATAATAGCCCTAGAAGGGAGGCAAAAGCCGGAGGCAAAAGTGGGAGGGAAAGGAGGTAAAAGCCGCTAGTTCAAGTGAGGTATCAGATGGAAAGGCTTGGTGTGCATATTCCAGTTCGATTCATTTTTCTGATACAGTAATTGTACAGGACCCTCGGTGGGCGAGTCCAACTCGTGCTTGGCCATTTTTTTAATAAAGGCATCGTGACGCAGTGAGGCAGAATCTATCTATAAACGCGACGGTTGTGGGTTCGATTCCCTCTAGGACGATGAGTGCTTACACTAAGTTCCTTTGTTTACCCTGCAATGTGGAAAAGCAAACAAATTAAAACAATTTATCGGCTTATTATTTTAGTTAACCGTGGTAAGGTACACTGCATGTACCAGTTAACGACACAGAGGATTCGGTGATTAAATCGAGGTACAGGTGCGGCAGATACCTGTGTACTACGAAATATATCGCTAAAGTTCAAAAACTGTAATATAACATAATAACATTATTTTACATTATTAAATGGTTATTCCACAAAATTTGGAATTTGGCCAGGCCAGTTGTGCCGCGGGAGCACAAAGTGTAACACCGACTGGTTGTGGGTTCGATCCCCACTCGAGGCGATGATATATTTATTTAACTTTATATTTCCATTCCTTCGCTCTGGTGTCTAGGCACAACGCCAACGTTGAGTTCTGCCACTCAACACGCAGTGGCTCCAGAATTGTCTTAACACTAGGTTCCCTCTGCCTACCCTGCTGTGTGTTTTATAGATAAACGAATTTTATTTTAGATTTAAACCCGCGGCTCTTGAAAACCGTCCAAGTGCACTGACTGACTGACGTTCGGTTGAAGGCTAAATCCCGCTACGTTAAAAATTCTATTTGATTTTTAAGAAGTAAATAAAAAAAATGTTTCCGCATCGATACGTTATAGGTACCTTCAAAAAGATTATTTCCCGTCCTCCGATGATACACGGGTTTGTGGGCAGTGGTGATATTTTCACTTTTGATGACCCGTAAGCTCGTTTGCCTTTTCCATAAAAAAGACTGAATGCCGCGCTTTGTCTCGTTAACAGATTTAGAAAATGAAGTTAATTAATTTTCTGAGTACGAGACGAACCCACAACCGTCTCGCTTACAATCATACACTGTGTCACAACGGTCTTAAAAATGAAGCAACACTTTAAACATTTTGAAACCTTTGAAAAACAACAAAAAAATATAAATATGCAAAACTAAGAAACCTTCTCATTATGACACATAAATAACTTGTATTTTACATCATTTATACCTTATATCTATAAGTTAATAAAGTTAAAAGTCTGTTAAAGCGTATAATTTAGAGCATTTACCTTAAACACTTACTTGTGGTAAGTTCAGCAGGTGTATATATTGTAAAAACTATTCGATGTGTTGGCGTTTTTATTTGATGAATTGTCACAGATTCGATTACTGCTTGAAGTAAAAATGCTAAATTTTAAATTATAATATGGTTATTATTTTGAATAACTAAAAAAAATATCAGCTTCACGCTGTATCCCACACACAGCAGGGTAGGCAGAGGGAATCCGTTCCCCACTTTCTGCCGACATCTGAAAGCATTGCGTGTTAAGTGCAGGATTTGGTTTACACTCCAGGGAATTAAATATTTAATATTTACATTTCCTCGAGCGACGTTAAGTTCCGCATACCATTAAATAATGATAAGCCATTATCTTTGGATAGCAGAAATTTATAAAAATCTTTGATGAAGCCGATGAAGGCTTGGCGCTAAGGATTTGGTTCCCACTCGAGGAAGGTCCCGCTAAGTTAAAATTTTTATACGTTTTCTAAATAAGTACGTTTCTTTCCTAAGTGCGGAATAACACTTTAAAAATGTTATAAAAATATATCCTTTGGATGTAAGTCTCTTTTATAATATACATTCACATAAAAATTTGATTTAAATTCACAACTAGAATGAAATAATACTAAGATTTTATAACATTCATAGTGTAAACAAGTTTAGTATTTAAATGAACGTTAACACAGATTTCGTACCGAATTTAAAATAAGGTCACTGGTTCAAATCCGACGCAAGTCTCAACAAAGCTGCGGCGTCATTAAAATTTAATTACGCTTATTCTTTGAGCTACTGTATTTGTATGCTGTTCGTTCGTTATAATGTAATATTGTTAGGTTTTCAAGGTTTTTTGTGTGATATTTTTTTGAATATTTTTTAGTTATATGGTACAGTAGTTTTCACATTTTTTTAAATAATTGGAACATAATTTATATTTACATTATCGCCATCGTTGCACAGCTGCACAAGCTCTGAGTGTAAATACGGAGACCACTGTGGGTTCGTTTTCCTTTGAATTGAGTTATATTTTGCTTTATGTTGTTGTCAGATTTTTTCCTGAACTAGTACTAGCTAGCCTAAATTTCATAATTCTAGGTCAATCGGAAAGACCTTATTAATTTTGATTAGCATTATAGTGTCGAAATTCGGGTTTTTAGCGATATACGCGTATCTTTTTTTAAGTAAATGTAGATCTTAGTATATGTTTTGAGTTTCAATTAGATATCTCCAAGTTTCTGAGGTAAAGGCTCTTGACAGACACACAGACGGACGGATAATAAAGTGATCATATAAGAGTTCCTTTTTTTCTTAAAAGGTACGGAACCTTACACACATGAATATCACTCTAACAAAATCAAACAAAAATACTAAAATAATACTTATGTTTGTATCAGCAGTAAACTATTTACAAGATGGCGTGTTCTCATCTTTTCACATATTAAGTATAAAATAAGTATAACACAATATTGCAACGCCATTGTGGACGATGATTGATCACCTGTCGTGGGTCTTCGCAAAAACTACTCTGGGCTTCCTCGCAGCTGTCATGGACACGCTACACTATTTCTTCTTTATAAAGAAAAAGGAAAATTAAGGAATGATGATAGATAATTGATTTTGAGAAACAATCATCACTCTTTTTTAACATTTTTTCCGTTAGTTATACCGCGCTTAGGAAAGAAAAATACTTATTGAGGAAACGTAGGCAGGAAACATTTTGTTTTAAGATACTCCGTTTTGCACTCTCCATAATTTTTTTGTACATTTTGCATGTTAAGTGGCGGAACATAACGCTGGGTTTTGTTTTTTTTAGCAGAGTGAATTTTATATTTTACGTTTGTTTATTTGTTTTTTCAGAAAAAAAAATTGGCTTAAGAGGAAAAATTTTATTTTTGTTCAGATGAGATACATAGTTGACAAAATTATATATTATACATTTTAGTTGAGGCCAGTCGTAGAGCGGCGGCACAAGCGTTCAACTGTAAGCGCGACAGGCTGTGGGTTATTCTCATTGGAGGAAATTAAATATTTAATATTTTCTTTTTTTCGCTATGATAACGAGGCAAAATGCGGTGTTGATTTCTGCCTTCTGAAATCGGTGGAAAATGGGGAACGGAAATGTCTTAATTTGAAAGGAGTTTCTTAACATCAATTTTTTCAGGCTCCTCTGCCTATCCTGCTATATAATTACATTTGTGATAATTGTATTATTTAGTTTCTTACATTCAATCTAAGGAAAAACGTGCCTAAGAAACAATACCTACTTAACTATGACAGACAGTTAAAATCAAGAAAATCGACGTAGCACGTTAAGTGGTTCACACGCGGCCCGCCTCCACTCTACCGAGAGCTGACAGCGTCGGTGATGTAAATTGATTCTAATATATTTGATTTTCTTACAAATTTCCTTTGTACAACATGATTTTATTAATATTTTGGTCGTGTTGTAATGGTATTTTAGCGTCGATTAATAGAATATTTATATATAAATATGGATATTTCGCTTGTAAGTTTGTATTCGCGACTGTTTTTGAAAATTGAAGCTACGCGACTTGGGTTTGATGCCTATTTGGGAGAATTGATTTGTTTATTTCGTATTGAGTGGAGAAGCGAAACGCTACGCTTTGTCTTGTTATTAAAACGAGGAAATGGAAAACAATTATTCCCCCGCTAGGGTTCGAACCCATAACCGAAGCATAATTATATTTTTTTTTTTAAGTAAAAATAATATTTAGTTACTTATGCATTATTGTTTCAGACACTCCGCCGTGGATGTGGTCGGCGAGGCGAACAGGGAGCGAGACGTTAGAAGATGGCAGAAGACAGAAGGGGACAGGTTATCTAATTAATCTTTTTAACCCCCGACGCAAAATTTGGTGTTTTGTTGAAAGTCCGACGTGTCTGTGTGTCTGTCTGTCACACTGTAGCTCATTAATTAATAAACGAATTTAAGTTCTGTTCTTTTTAAACGAAAATACGGTACATCGTGATGGATCTTAGTTTTCTTTTATAAAAATCAGATTAGTATTTTAAGAGCTACAAGCATTTTGAAAAATTGAGGTAGTTATATTTTTAGTTGAGAGTTTTTATAATTTAAAAGTATTTTTTAATTATTTTTTAATAGTTATGGGTTTGATTCCTATTTGAAGAAATTAATTATTTTAAATGAAATGCTTCAAGTTTCGCTACACAATAGGTAACACAATACTTGGACTTAAAGTTACGTTTAGTCAATCAAAGGATTTTAACCATTTTAATATTCAATTATATATACCCCCTTTTGATAATTATGAAACTACCGTAGCCCGTACCTTTGCTAATATTTGCCAACCCCAGGGGGTGCCGTTACGTACGTTATATACGTTAATCTGAAACTTTTATCTGTTTACTTTACCAAATTAATAGGCTTCCTCTTTCATCTGAAAGTTCGTCCTGTTTAGGCGTTAAATACGATCTATACATACGACCCGCGGGTTCGCCCGCTTAAACTTATTATTATCTTTATATATAAATTCAAGTCTATGAATTATTCTGACGTATAGACTATATCACTGTTAACTTTAATAGGGAACCTTCACGTCGCCTCCTGCACAAAGCATGGTAGATAGAGAGAACATGGGAACCTATTGTTATGATACTCCCGTCCTCCATTTTCAGCCGAATTCTTAAGGCATTGCGTGTTGAGTGAATGCGGAACTCAAGGCCGTGATTTGGCTAAAGACGAGGAATTAAAAATAATTAATTTTCATTCCCCATCTAGAAATCGAACCTACATTACCTATTACATTCTATTACATTCAGACGCAGTGCTGCTGCTCCAAGACCGCCTGTATTTTTAACAAAAAAAAATTATTTTTTTAATATTTCCGAGCTCAAATTATACGTATGGTCTATTGTTAAGACCGTGAGGGAAACAACGTGAAGCTAAAAAAATGCACTTAGAAACATAGTAGTTTCTGCGTTTTAGATAGAATATAATAACAAAACACTCTGCTCATAGGCAATGATTAATTTGAAAACCAAATTTATACATTTTAGGAAATTTTAAGATAAACATTAAGTTAATTACACACATAGATGCTTTTCATATAACTTTTTCTTTTCATGTTTGCCCAAAGAAAGCAACGTAAAGTAAAATCAATTAAATATTTCTATGAAAGGAAAACGGAACGGCGACTTATTCAACAATGGGATACGCTTAACGCCGTTCCAATAGTTCCGTTGAAAATGGAATTTCTATAAGCGGATAATTCGTTTTGAAGATAGTCTTTTGGACCAATTCAATTGAAATAATTATTACGATGTATCCCGTATATATCAAATTAAATACTTAAGCTTATAAATTAATCATGAACGCACGTCATTAAATATTATATAGAATCTAATAAAAAAAATCAAGACTGTCGTGGCGCAGTGGCACAGGGTCTGATTGTTAACGTGGCAATTTTTGTTTCGATTCCCACTCGGGGCAAAGAATTGTTTTAAATAAATTGAACATAAGTAAATTTTTGTTTCTCGCTGCGTCGAGTTCCACAGCTCAGCACAAAATTTCTCGATAATTTTGCAAATGTAGGAAACGGACGTCTACCCTGCTATAAGGGATAAAGCGTGAAGCTGTTTTTATCTTTTAATAGCTCACAATTCTTACCCTTTTGCATAATTTATCGTAAAAACTATATTGGGAACGATTTGACCCAATTTTAGATATAGTCTTACCTAGGATATTCAAATAAGAAAAAAAAATATGTTCTAAATTTGGAAACTAAGGGGAATCTAGAAAGAGTACGTAGTATGTAGGCTCGAATCCCGCTCGATGCAAGTTCTTAGTTAGTTACATTACGTTACATTTTACATAATATATTCTAACACATAGTTAGTTATTATTTGTTTATTAAAAGCAGTAAAGGATTAAGCAAATCTCTAGAAAATGATCTTATAGAGCAAATAAAAAGGACACCTAGTGTATTTTGATGCAGCGTCTAACTGTAAGCTCGACGTACTTGGCAAGAGGAACCTTGTGTAAAGACACTTTATCCACCCCAGTGTCTTTACACAAGGTTCCTTTTGCCTACCGTACTATATGCGGGATACAGTGTATAGCTTCATGCTTCATTTTATGATACATACAACATTTCACTCGAAATACAGCCAAGTTTCGTAAAAAAGGAAAGCATTTTGGTGCCAAAAATACTCAATAAGCATTATTTTATGAAATTTGAAGAACAATGCTATAAATAAGTAAATAAGAACTGTACTACCAATTAATTTATGAAAAGTAAACAGTAATAATAAATAAAAACCATTTTAATAAAAAAAATCTGTATTTTGTTAGCGCAATCAGCAATTATTACTCCTACTGATATTATGAACGTAAAAGTTTGTAACATCCGTATGTTTGTTTCGCATTCACACAAAAATTACTGAACTGATTTTGATTAAATTTTCTAATAACAAAGTTTATACATCTAATAAACACATACGGCTACAATTTATATATTTCTTTTGTACAATTAGACTATAAACGGGCGAAGCCCCGTTTTTGAGTCGTTAGTAATTACATAAATATTTAGTCACCTTTACATAATAACGTCTATCCTCAGGTTGTCAGCGTACCCTACAGACAGATCGGCTTTACTCAAGTCTCACGCAGCAAAATCAGCAGAATGTAGTACCCAAGGCTCGCCCAAAGCGAGGAGGACCCCCCGAGAATCTCGTCGAGTGTCTCTAGCGCAGGCCTCAGGTTATGTCCAGCTTAACCAGTACAGGTTGCTGGAACCTATTGGCCAGGTGACTGTATTTCTACGGATTTTGGGATTTGGATGGAATTTCTTAAGTATTTTAGAAATTAGAGGAATTATAAGAAAGGAGTAAAATTTAAGTCTTTTCTAGTTTTTTGTGAATCTAATGTTTACTATCTGATACAACCTGGGAATCACAACCAGGAACGTACTTTTAAGTTTCGTTCCGTTTCCATTTAGATATTTAGACTTTCCGCCGAGTTCCGAAGACCTTGCATGTTGAGTGGCAGAACTTAACGCCGCGCTAAAGCGCGAGGTAAACCTCGTTACCACAACGAGGAAATGAAAATATTAAATATTTCTTTGCCTAGTGGGAATCGAACCCACACATATATAGTGTCACACTTGTGGCCCTGAGCCACAACTGGCCTCAGATAAAATAGTAATTATGTAAAGTAATTAAGTAAATGAAACATAAATACTAAAATAACTATATTTATCTAGCGATCTCTTGGATCCCATGTATCTTCACTTGGCACCGAGAGACCGTATCGAGGATCGAGATAGTGATTGATTTTTAATTTTTAATGAACTCCACTATATTGAAACTGTTGTATTGGATAATTTAAATTTAAACTAGAAATGTTTCATCTATTACAAAGCTTTCAAAACTTACATTTTATACGTTATTCAATTTCTCAATTTATCCTCAAGTATAGTAGGATAGGCAGAAAGGCTCCGTTCTGAAATTATTTTAGAATAATCAATTTTTTTATGTTTTTTTATTCATCAACAGGGCTCTTACGGAATAGTAAAGCTAGCATACAGTGAAGAAGACGATACACATTATGTAAGTATTTTTTTTACATACGAGTATTTAATAATTTATATCATATCCTTTTTTTTCATATGTATTATTTAAACATTAAAGGAAAAATTGAGGCCTTTCGTGGTGGAGGGGCACAAAGTGTGACTGTAAAGCCGACTGATTGTGGGTTCGTTCCTACTTATATTTACTTTATATTTCCATTTCTTCGCTCTGGTGTCTGGTCCTGGTCGAGGCTAAGTGCGGCGTTGAGTTCTGCCACTCAATACGCAATGCCTCCAGAATCCGGCAGAAAGTGGGAAACGGAGTGTCACTAGGTTCCCTCGCTTACGCAGCTGTGTGTGGGATACAGCTGAAGTTGATTTATTTATTTTTAAATGAAGAAAATAACTTAGTAGTATTAAAATTTAAATGGTTATAATAATTATAAATGCTACATATAGTAGTCGACAAGTTATTGAGATTCTGCGTGTTGAGTGTCGTAGCTCAACGCCGTACTGTCTACTAAAGCGGAAAAATAAAAACAATTTAAAATTAATTACAGATCTTATACTCAACCGAACAAACATACATACATTGCCAATTTTTCTCATACAAATTGATAAAACATTCGTTGTAAAGAATTTTAATGATATTATAAGAACTATTTGAGTTGTATGAATATATGTATGTTAATCACAGCAATATATTAAAATGGTAATATATTCGAGATACAGTAAGAATGGCGCAGTATACAAGTGTTGTTACCGATTATTATGAGCAATTAAATACCCATTAAAAAACACCTTAACGAAGTTTCCCGCAACGATGGTAGCAGAGGGAACCTTGTGTTGGGACAATCACTACCCAAAGAATAGCATTTTTAAATATTGCGTGTTGAGTGTCGAAACTCAAAGGAGGAATGAAAAACATTCATACGAGTGGAAATTGAACTCCTAACCGTCCCGTTTATCGTTTATCGTTTTGCCACTGCGCCATTATAGCCGAGATAGATAGATAGATACGTTTCTCACTTTCCGCTGAATTCTGGAAGTATTTCGTGCTGAGTGATGGAACTCAACACCGCGCTTTGTCTCTACATCAGAGCGAAGAAATATTAAATTTCCCCGAGTGGGAATCGAAACCAAATCCAGGCGAGACAGTCGCCTTATTCCTGGCCTCATGCACAGCAATATATTCGAATGTTAATATAATATAAGAATACATATAAACTGCGCAACAGTCTAGATCTATTTTACCGGTTATTACAAGTAATTAAATAGTCATTAGGTTCCTCTCTAATGGTTACCCATTTTTATTAAACTACTAGTGGCCCGTTGGTGGCTTCGCCCGCGGCTTCGCCCGCTTAAACTATACATTTTTTTAATAATATGTAAGTGTATTTAGAAAGAAATGGTTGATTATTTTAGTATTATAAATATTACATACTGTAACGCTTAAAAAACCGTAATTCAAGAGTTTTTGTCATTTTATTTGATTTTATCGTCAGATCAGTATCTGTCAGTTCTTCCAGAGATTATTATAGATTATCTAGGGCAAATAGAAAGACAGACAAATTAAAAAAATGTTTGATTGTGTTTTAGTATCTTGTAAATAACTACATATATGCACTTAAAAAAACGCCCCAACCTCCTATACCTAGTCTCTGGGATATCCTGATGTGATCCTCATGTCATCGATACACAGTATTTTAAAATGTCAACCGTGGTCCTCTCTGCGTCTCTTATCTTACCTCTATATTCTGTTTACAGGCAATGAAGATTCTATCGAAAAGGAAGTTAATGCGACGGGCAGGACTCTTCGGAAGAACACCTCCGAGGAGACCAGGTCCTGGTCCTCCACCAGATCCTCTAGAACGGGTGTATCGAGAAATAGCAGTTTTGAAAAAGCTAGATCATCCTAATGTTGTGAAACTTGTTGAGGTATTTTTATATTCCTCTTATTTTATTTTATCTTTTATTTGGCGTAAGTAACTGTGGTTACCAATGTCTGGCCAAATTAATATTATTTTTTTCAGGCTTCACGCTGTATCCTGCACGTAGTAGGGTAGTCAGAGGGAACCTGGGAACATAGTGTTAAGACACTCCGTTTCGTCCGTCAACTGCGTGACAATGGCCTCAGTCTCAACTTCAACAAAGTGTAGATACACCGAGGAACTCTTATTTTGATTATAATTCTTATTTTCATCAAAATTAGAGTCATATCTACAATTGATATAATTTTCACGCTATATTCCTCTCATGACATTGTAAGCAGTGGAAACATGGAAATCTAGTATCAAGACTCTCCGTGTCCCATTAAAAGACACTCTTCCGAACTTTCCGCCGAATTCTTGAGGCATGGCGAGTTCAGAAGCTGAACTCAACGCGTGCTCTTACCTTATTACTCCATAGTTCTCCGTAGTACTCCAAGAGGGAATCGAACCCATAACCATTGCGGTTACCCCTGAGCACCGACGGCCGGATCTCGTTAGTCGACACTTAATAATAATATTTAATAAAAAGCCGATATCATCGCGTGATCGAAACCGCGTGATTAACAAAATTGTTTTAATGTTGTAATAATTAGTTTTCGAGTAACCGCATCCGGTAATACAATATACGTATAGTTATTGTTAAATATTTTTATATTTAGTTGTTTTAAAATATTATGTATCTAATATTTAGATATTTTAAAATTTCAAAAATATATTTTGTAGTTGTGTTCTAGCGCAATCGTTTTTTATATTTTCGTTTTGTCGCTCTGGTATTAGGGGAAATCGCGGCGTTGAGTTCCACGTTTCAACACGCTTTGCTTCATAAAACTTGGCGTTGTCTTAATACTAAATTCATTCTACCTACTCTGCTATATGCGGAATACATAGTGAATCAACGGGAGAATCAATATATTTTTTTATTATCAACTTCACGCTGTATCCCGCACACAGCAAGGTAGGCCGAGGGAATTTAGTGTTACGACATTCTGTTCCCTACTTTCCGTCGAGTACTGGAGGCATTGCATATTGAGTTTCCGAACTCAACGCCGCGCTTTGCCTCGACACCAGAGCGAAGAAATGAAAATGTAAATATACATAAATATTTCATTTCCTCGAGTGAGGATCAAACCCACAACCAGTCGATTTTACAGTTACACTTTGTGCCCCTGCGCCAGGACTGGCCTCGCCTCAAAATATAATATTTTGTTCAAATATAAATAAATATAATAGAAATAAAAAAATAAAAAATAGAAATAAATAGAGATTTCAACTACAATTTTGACATATTTTACTATTGTTTAATTTGTTTGTAGCGAACACCACAAAAATCTCTCCATATATGAATACCGTAGTATAAATATAAGATAATTCATAGAGAATAATTTCTTTCTTTATATATCAACAAATTATATATTTAGTATATTAAGCTAACTTTTGTCAAACACAAATCTTAATATTGTATTTTTTTTACCCAAAGGTCCTAGACGATCCAGCGGAAGATCAGCTTTATCTTGTATTCCAACTTCTGGAAGGAGGTCCTGTGATAGACATACCGAGTGAAAACCCACTCAACGAGGAACTCGCGAGGAAATACTTCAGGGACGTCGTACTCGGTGTAGAGTACTGTAAGTAATTAAAAAAAAATAGCTTCACGCTCTTTCCCGCGTAATATGCGAAGCGGAGGGAAACTAGTGGCGTAATTCACCACTAACCTCCCAACTTTCAAGACGTTGCCTGTCAAGTCTACAAAACCGCGTAGCTTTTTCCAAAGTGAGAAAATGTAAAAACCTTAAATACAAGGCTAGTCGTAGCGCAGCGGCACGAAGTGTGACTGCAAAACCGACTGGTTGTGGGTTCGATCCCCACTCGAAGAGATGAAATATTCAGTTAAATTTATATTTCCATTTCTTCGCTCTGGTGCTGAGGCAAAGCGCGGCGTTGAGTTCTGCCACTCAACACGCAATGCCTCCAGAATTCGACAGAAAATGGGTAACGGAGTGTCTAAAAAAAAACACTAGATTCCCTCTGCCTACCCTGCGGTGTGCGGGATACAGCGTGAAGCTGATTTATTCTTAAATACAATCATACTCCATGTGGAAGTCGATCTCATAGCCGCCGCGTATACTCTACCACTGCGCCACGACGGCCTCTAGTACTATAAAACTCTTAACCAACTTCCTTAACGACTACAAACTTTATTTATTTGTCTAGACTAAAGAAAATTTATTGAAAGAACAGCGGTGGGCAGTCTTTTGTTACATTTAAGTTTTAATTTCATATTTTATTGTTTGTATTTGTTTTAAGGAGTTTTTAGCTATAAAATTCTGATTTCAAAGGATCTAAGCTTTATAAAAGTGAGCAATGCAAACTGATATTAAAGTTGTGAAATATAACTTAAATTTTAAGGCCATCGTGGGGCAACGTATGATTATTATTACCGAAGGTCGTGGGTTCGATTCCCGTTCTCATCTATTACCATTTACGCTCTTCTTGATGACAAAGCGCGGAATTTAGTTCTATCATACAACATGCAATGTCATAAATTTAGAAGGAAAATATGGAACAGAGTGCTTTGGCACTAGGCTATCTCTCTCTATCTTGCTTTGAGGGATAAAGCGTGAAGCTGGAAAAAGAACTTCAACTTTTATAGTCACACCTCTGTAGTAAATAATATTTAAAAACATAATAAAATTCTATACAATATCTTGTAAAATAGCAATTTTACACGAATTTTCTACACAATTATTATCCTAAGATCATGGGCAGTTTTATCTTTTTTAATCAAACCCCTTCTAGTGCATTTTCAACGTATCGCCCATCGCGACATCAAGCCTGCCAACCTTTTGCTAGGAGAGGGGAGGGTACAAGTAGCTGATCTGGGTGCGTGCGGAGAACTGGCTGGGGCTGGTCGTCTGTCAGGTGCGGTCGGCACCCCTGCTTTTAGAGCACCCGAGTCCACCGATATTGGTGAAGTAAGTAAAAAAACTTTCAACATATCCCTTTTTAAAGTATTTTGAGGCCAGTCGTGGCGCAGCGGCACGAAGTGTGACTGTAAAATTGACTGGTTGTGGGTTCGATCCCCACTCGAGGAAATGAAATATTTACTTAAATTTATATTTCCATATCTTCGCTCTGGTGTCGGGGCTAAGCGCGGCGTTGAGTTCCGCCACTTAACACGCAATGCCTCCAAAATTCGGCAGAAAGTGGGGAACGGAACAAACACTAGGTTCCCTCTGCCTACCCTGCTGTATGCGGGATACAGCGTGAAGTATTTGACTTAATAGTAGATTTACAGGTGTTACACCCATTAACGTATCGCTATTTTGTATAAAATAAAACCAGTTAAGTAGGAGGTGGATTCGCCAACCGACGCTTCTAAGCCAAACCTAGGTAGGTCAACGGGAAGTACAACTTATATAAAAGTTAAAAGTTGACTTTGAAGCGATCCTGTAATGGTGGTTCCTTTTTATCTTTTGAGGTACGGAACCCTAAAAATCAATTAAAAGCTAGTGCAGTTTTACCATGCTTATCCTGTTAGACTCTATACAAATCTATCCTGAGTAGAATTCTAATCCGCAACCCACAACCTAATAATCGATTCAAGCATTCTATATACATAATACACGATAAACACAAAACATCAACAATTTAGAAACGTTAATTATAAGCCTGTTAATAATTAACTCCAAAGCCAAATAGAGATCTCGTAATGATGGGCAAAGGTCAACAGATTCGTATCTCATTTCACATTCAATTTGAATTGTGGGTTGACTTTAGCGAGTTATTTGGGTGTTTGCATGTATTTTGTGTTATGTATCTTTGTAGCTTTACTTTGTATCCTGCATTTTTATGTGGGGTACAACGGGGCAGAGAGAACCCCGTGTAAGCCTTTTCCAATTCTTCGCACTTTCCAATTTTCGAGATATTATGTGTTGAATGGCGGAACTCAACGCTGCGCTCTGCCTTCTCAATAGAGCGTGAAAATTAAAATAATTTCGACCGTCGAGCTATCGTCGAGTCCAACGCTGTGCTATTAAGATTAGTGTGTCTTTAAAAATGTAAATTCTGTAAATATTTTAATATATGTATGTATTTCTAAATAATTATAAAGGAGTGATTGAGAAATCTTGTGGGAGTCGAACTCCAGTACCAATTTCAGGACAATAAGTCAACGGACAGTACAACTTATAAAAGTTGATAAACCTAAATTTACAGGCATATGAACCCATTTTGTATAAAATATACTCGAAACAAAGTATAGAACAACTTTTGCGTGATGTACCTATAAATTTAATTTTTCAAAATTTCCCTTTTCTTTTGTTATATGTTCTCACCTCCTGCCAAATTTCACAACTGTAGGTCCACAGGATTCTATAAGTTTTGATTACTAGTTTATTTCAGTTTATGAGTTTTTACTATCAGAGTAGATTTCAGGCTAGGGTCAGGGACAGGTAAAGCGCTAATTGCTTTGCCAATATCACGTTTCGAGAACACTCGATACCAAAATATAAAGAAAAGCATTTTTAAATTGGTAACACAGGCAGCATTACTTGTTAAATTAAATTTAGTATAACAAAAAAAAATGAATTAGATTATTTTTTTCAACTTCACGCTGTACACAGATAGGTAAGCGTACGTTTCCCGCTCGAGGGAATGAAATATTTAATATTTTCATTTTCTTCGCTCTGATATCGAGTCCAAAAGCGGTATTGAGTTCCAATTAAAATTCGGGATCGTACGGAATGCAATGCGTAAAGCTGAAAAAGAGATGAGTAGGCTAAAGAAAAGAAACTCAATGTTAAAATTCAACCAAAAACTTTCTATCTGGACGGTTCTATCTTGCTACTAGAGAAAAAAACTTCCTCGAAAGATGGTGAAATTTTTGCAGCGATAAATGGAATTTTACAAAGAGATGTATGAATATGATGTCGCCTCAGTCTCAAGTAACAGCGAAACGCTATCTTCATGTAGCTGACGGGAAAACGAAAATCAAAGCAGTTGACGTTTTTTTGCAATTTATGCTGAAAATCAAGAGAGGTGATTGGCGAGGTGCAGTCATCGTGTTTTCTTTGTATAAAGGCAAAGGTTTCCAGATAGACTGCGCAAGCTATAGGGCTATTAGTTTAATTAGCTGGGGTAGTAAAGTTAACACTAAAATATTAGCGAGAAGAATACCAGAGAAATCTGAATGGCTGGTGTGGGAGGCCCAAGGTGGTTTTAGACCTGAAAGCCTGGATCAGATCTTTTTCCTCCGCATGATCACGGGGAAAATCGTATCCGTTAACCAAGAGGTTTTCTGTGCTTTTATGGAGTTGCAAAAGGCGTTTAACAGTGTTATGAGACTGAAATTATGAGAGATAATAACCCAGTACAATGTGAACGAACCCTTTTTGCAGGCAGTAAAGTCTCTTTACAGAGTAGGAGCTGGCATGACGCCTTGGTTTGACATCCTATTGGGCATTAAGCAGGGTGCGCCATGTCAGCTTTGTTGTTCAATATATATTTGCATAGGTGTCTCCAAGGAGTGGAACATAGTGACATGCCTACTCAGATTATGCAGTGCTCATTGTACTATAAGAATGCGAGTTGCAGACATTATCACCACTCTGAAGGAAGATTGTGAAAGCAATAGTCTAAGCTTATATTGGTATGAGACAAAGATTCTGGTATTTGCCAGAAATGAAGAAAGGACGTAATGCAAGATCAGTGTAAATAATAAAAAATTAGAACAAGCACCTGAAGTGGTATATTTGGTAAGTATGTTCAGTAGAGATGGATGAGTAAAGACAGGTAACAGACAGGTAACAGGCCGGTAACAGGGTTACCCGAGCCTTATTCTGCACTGATGAGGCAGCGAAACGTCAGCTCAGCTGTACGTGTAATGTAGTTTTGGTACCGACGGTGCTAAACGGCAACAAAACATGGGTATTACAGAAGAAGAATGAAAGAAAGATCAAGCTGTGGGAATGTGCTTCGATCAGCTAAGCTGATCGAATCCGCAATGAAGAGATATACAGAATGGCAGGTACTTACGAGAATTTCACAGTGAGAATGAAGGAGAACGTGCTCAACTGAGTGTTGGAAGAATGGCAAAAATTTGGAATTTATGATAGAAAAGTGAACGGTAAAATAGGGGGAAACCTCGGTTGACTTTCGAAAACCTCATGAACTTCCTCTAGTATCAAGATACTAGAGGAAAATTTTCCTAAGTTGTAATCACACCTACAATTGACACATTTACATTCAAAATATGTGTTGCTGAGCCACGACGGCCTCAAAAAGAATTTAATTTGTGTCATATATTATGGCATGTGCATAAATGTCAAAATATTTTCATGTCTGATTTTAAATTGTTTTGTATTTTCCATTAACAATGGTAGTGCCACAATAGCCGTATTTGTAATAAAGTCTATCGTTTGATTCTTTGTTTTGATTGCCTCATATAATTATGCCTTATTGTAACTTAACTATTACAGGTAATTTAATATAATATTATTTGAATTCCCGCATGTTGTAGGCTAGGCAGAAGAAACTTAGTATTAAGACACTCCGTTCTCCGCCTACTTCCCAATTTTGGGACATTGCGTGCTGAGTCGCGGAACCCATGAGAATAACCCATTCTCATCAACGGTAATTAATCTCACAATAGTCACGCTTAAGTCGCGATATGCCGCTGCGCCATGAGGGCCCATTTCACTCTTACCATAAGCGTATTTTAAAAAACTGAAGTTCTTGTTCAGGTGACCGCACTAATCTCAAGAACTACAGATGAACTCAAATTGAACAAATATAAGGTCATATTAGATGTAACACAGTGTACTTTCTGAATCTATCAGCAAAATTTTATGAAATATGAACCCTGTACCATTTCAGTCTTAACTTAACATCGGCACCTTCGTACAACTTTCTCGATTATATTAAAAGTACACTCGCTCTAAGCCAACATAGCGCGGCCGAACAAACACATTAGAAGTGAGGAAATCCTTACCAAGTTATCAAACTTGAGTAAACATGACGAAGGCAAATGGCGAAGACGTATGAATATTTTCAATGAACTTACTTCCTGTAAATGCGTAAGAGTAAAAGGCAAAGTAATGGATGTGTGTTCGTTATACGAATCTATACTTCTATACTATTTGTAGTTGTCTATACTGTATAGATCGATTCTCTATAGATCGAGATAGATTTATACCTTGAGACCATCGTATCGTCTATAAAATTTTCATTTCTTCGCTCTGGTAACGAGGCAAGTGTAGTGGAGTTCAGCGTTAATTTCCGCCACTCAACACAAATCGCTCCAAGAATTGCATGGAAAGTGAGGAACGAAGGTGTCTGAATGGGAAATTGAGTGTCTTAACAATTCGTTCGTCGTGGTAAACAGGACCTCTTTGCCTGTAATGCTATGTGCGAGATACGGCGTGAAAGTAAAGAATATCTATACCTACTAATAATACAAACTCGATCGACAACGAAACCTTCTGTACTTGCGGTCAGTCACCTTCGGCATTTAGAATATGCAGTGTGTCAGTAGCAAGACTCTTATAAATTGGATGGAAAGATAGGAACGATGAATCTAACCCTAGGTCCCCTTTACCTGTTATTTGCAAAGATACAGTGTGAACTTGAAAAGAAATAAAATTTTACGGGGTAAGCCCTTTGCAGAGATATATAGCATATACTTGTATATGTTGGATAAATGGCGAAAACTGCTGACTTTAAAATATTAAAAAATGTATTAAATTAGATAATTTAATGAGTCCATCATTTCGCAGTGGTACAGTCTATGGCTTACGCAACAGTTTTGGGTTTGACTCGGGGTAATTAATTAATTTAATTTGCTGGCAGAAGCTAAATAGCTAGATCTCAACACACATGCTAGAATCGCGGCATAGAGTCTCGTCACACTTAATGTCGTTAAAACTGAGCGGTGCATGATGAATGGAGTGTCTTAACACTATGTTTTGCCTACCGTATGTAACATATAGCGGGAAGCTAAAAAAATGTATATTAAACTATACTGGACTTGTGTAACTTTCAGGCAGCTGACATCTGGTCTCTAGGTGTGACATTATATGCGATGGTAACAGGCAGGGTACCCTGGATAGCGCCCACAGCGGAAGATCTCAGGAAGAGGATACTAGCTGAACCTCTCGCCTTCCCTTCCAAGCCTCAACTATCAAAACCCCTCAGGAGGTTGTTATTGAGGTTGCTGGATAAGGATCCTAAGACTAGAGTAACGATGCAAGAAATTAAGGTGAGATAAAAGTTTGCCTTTGTAATTCTGCAATGTAAATTGTTCTATTTTACAAGATAGGATATAAAACCCCAGTGGTATGTAGATCAGTTTAAACTCCATTTTTTTATTAAAATGGAAGAATTTAGCTTTATTTCACAATAATATGTAAGATATGGTACATAGCAGAATTCTAGAAGCATTGCGTGTTGAGTGATGGAAGTCAACGTCGCATTTTGTGGGGATCGAACCCACAACCAGTCGTGTTAACAGTCACACCTGACGTGGTCGTACCCAGTATTATGACACTTCGATTTTTTGTTCCTTTTCATTAACACACTTCTGTCCCCCACTTTCCGCTGAATTCTGAGGAATTGCATGTTGAGTGTCGTAATTGCTGGCCTTTCCCTCGTTACCAAAATGGGAGTATCGACGTATTTATTTTATTAAATGGATTGGAAGGACGCATATTGGACACATATTAATCTGGAGGATATTTCATATAATTATAATATAGTAGACAATGATAAAAAGTAATTCTCAAGAAACAAAAACTTATAATCCCAAAACAAAACGTATAACAATTTAATGTAATGGACTTGTTATGTACAAACAGACAGAAGTATATACGAGATGCGGTACGAGGTCTCGTGTGTCGCTGTTATCAAACATTTGCGTTGAAAACAAATATTTTACTTTGTTTCACACCATGTATAGCCGAGTGGTGTTCAACAATAAAATAAATGAGAATTCGTTATAGCCACACTCAGAGACTTCGATTATTGTTTTAAATGAGATTAAATTGATATATTAAACAATTAGGAGTTGATTCCCACTCAAGTAGTGTATTTTAATTTTTGATTATTTCTTATAATTTATCTAAATTGTTATGCTCAGACTTAGCGTCCAGATCTTCAACTTTTATATGTGAATGGAAAATGCTTATCACGATCAACATTTTTTATTAAGGACGCTTTTAATTATTTCTTACAGTTTAGCTGGAGCCATACGGTTCCATATCAGGTACATAAGTCTGTTAAATCAAATATAACCGAGATCCTGCCCAGGCCTAACTCTAAAAAAACAACTTAATTCAAATCCGTCCGTCCGTGGTTCAAAACATCTGCGTGTACAAACAGACAAATATAAAAAAAAAAATAAAGATTCTAGTTATTTTACTATTTCTATATCACCCTAAATGATTTTATTCCCCAAAATATAAAATGTGGAGGCAGGAATATAACAATATACATAAATGAAATTGAAAATCCTGAAACAAAAAAAAAATCAGTTTTCATTTCATTTCCCTCGGCGCTATCTATTTCCGAGTTAGCGTAGGTTTAGATTTATGTGAATATATCATATCATTTATATTAAACTGCTTAAAAAGGTCATGCGTAAGAATTACGAAGAATATACGTATTAAAAATAACAAGAACCATCAGAATAACGATTTCCAGAATGAATTCTACACATGGACATCGGTTGATATTTTTAACCTATGTAAAAACGTTATTTATAGCGAATTTGGTCGAACACCATTTATTAAAACGGTATATATGACTTTTTAAATAAATATTTTAAATAATTTTAAATAATATTGAAATAAAGCCAATATTAAATGTGAAGGGAAGTAATTTATTCGGTTAAGCCGTTTTTGAGATTAGAGTGAACAAGCGCACAGACAAACAGCCAAAGTTCTTAAAAATCAATATTTTTAGTCTTCTTATGTAATTAAATAACATTTTTTTTTATATATCTTCCAAGTACCAAGGCATTGAACCGTTACGATTTTATTATATGTAAAGATTTGGTTATGTAAATATATGGAGTCGGTTTATTTTGTTAAATTAATTTTTGTAATTTACTATGATCTACGATACCAGCTTAAATTAAACTATTGATATATTAATTAAGTAAACATAATATATTTAATTATAGGACCACGAATGGGTAACGTCAAACGGTAAAGACCCATTGCCTTCAGAACAAGAGAACTGTCGTCTGGTGGAAGTGACTGATGAGGATATGGCTCGCGTCGTCACCTCTATACCCAATTTGTCTACACTCATACTAATAAAGACTATGCTTAAGAAACATAGTTTTCAGGTAAGTTTAGATAAAAATGTATTTTATTAGATAAATATAATTCTTATAAAAATTATATTTCCATTTCTTCGCTCTGGTGTCGAGGCTAAGCGCGGCGTCGAGTTCTGCCACTCTACACGCAATGCCTCCAGAATTCGGCAGAAAGTGGGGAACGGAGTGTCTTAACACTAGGCACACTGCTGTGTGCGGGATACAGCGTGAAGCTAATTTAATTTATTTTAATATGTTTAATAGTAAAACTGGAGGACATGTATGTGCGGTTTGGTGACAGTGGACGACACGAAAGAGATATGGGAAGCTTTACTTCCCTTCCCACACACCACTTAATATTCAAGACACTGTTCATGGGCGAAACCCTACTATGCATTTTGTACTCTCGTTTTTTTTTAAATAAATTGACGTTTATTATAATAAATCCTAAAAATTTTCATTTACAGAACCCATTTCTCCGGAGTCGTGAGAACAGTTCACGGCGTGAGTCCAGCGAAGTGGGAGAGACGGAGGGTGAAGAGGGTGGAGTGTTACGAACGGAACGCGGAACCAGACGCGCCGCTCTTTCAAGATCTGGACGTTCGTTATCAGCTCCTGGGAACTATCTTACTGACAAGTGAGTTTGAAATAAAAAAATATTAAGAAAGAACTATTTTTTTTTCTTATAGTTGTAGTATATATAAACTCCATTATATGTTTCAAACGACCTCACGGTTTTTTAATGCGGTTTTCACTAATAGACAGTAATTCAAGGCGGTTTGTATAATGAAATATAATAAGTATAATGAAATTGTGGATCTTATATCACTATTATACCCAGTAGTGTCAAATATATATTTTTTACCAGCTTCACACTGTATCCCGCATACAGCAGGGTAAGCAAAGGAATAAGTATAAGTGTTAGGATATTCAATTTCCCCACCTTCCGCCGATTTTTTGAGGTCTTGTGTATTGTGTGATATGATGGAACTCAACACCGGGCTTTTGTCTTGGTGCCAGAGCGAAGATATGAAAATATTAAGAAATAATAATTCATTCCCTCGAGTGGGAATCGAGCCCACATCCGTCATGTTACAGTCACACCCATATGTTTTTGTACGCTTACCATGTAGTCCAAGATGGAATTGGGGGTCCAAGATGGAAGGCTTGCTCGCAGCGACCCCTGCCAGCCCTTACGAGGGCTGCAACGTTCCATCCGCCACGTGCACCCCGAGAGAGCGCACTGATACGGCGTCCCCCCAAGGCGACGCGCACCAGTGCGTCCCCGCTGTTGTGACAAGTGGCGACGAATGCGGCGTTGGGGACCGCCACCCAACACGCCATGTCCGGAACGGCGGGAGGTGGAGGACGGAGCTACAAATAGCTACGTGGAATGTAAGAGGAGGGATGGAAGAAAAGATGAATGAATTATTAGATGTGATGGATGATAGAGATTTAGATGTCGTTTGTGTGACTGAGACCAAGCGAAAGGGCAATGATACAACTGATTTGCCGGGCAGTCGGGTCGCTTTCTGGGCTGGCGTATCAGAGAGCGAGCGGGGCTGTCAAGGTGTAGGTGTATTATTGTCCTCTCGATTGGTTAGTGCAACGGTTGAATACAAGGCGATCAACCCGAGACTGCTCTGGGTTCGCTTCAAGCTGGGGTTAACAAGAGTATTCTTGTTAGTGGCGTATGCGCCAGTATCCTCAGCTCCATTAGGCGAACTCGAGGAGTTTTGGGAGAGTGTCAGGGATGTTCTAGGTAGCGTTAGAGGGAATGAAAAATTAATAATATGTGGCGATTTGAACGGATGGGTCGGAACTGCGCGAAGCGGTTACGAGGGAGTGCTAGGTCAGTATGGTGACAAGAGAATAAATGAGGCTGGAAAGCTTATATTGGAAATTTGCAAGGAAAGGAATTTGTTTGTGGCAAACACTATGTTTGACCACAAACAAATTCACATGTATACATGGGAGCGAACGGAAGAGAAAAGTATGATTGACTTATTCCTAGTGGATCAGCGTATTCGAAGCCAAGTCATGGACACACGAGTGTTTAGGGGTTCTGATCTGGGAACAGACCACTATCTAGTAGTTGCTAGAATAAGGGGTCTGTTCACGGGCTGGCGCAACTACACGAGGTGTCCAGACTTGGAGTCGAATTATCGCATAAGAAGCTGGAAGCTTCAAGATCCACCAACTAGAAAGGAATATCAAGAAAGAGTTTCCAAAAGGCTAGACAGCAGTGAATCTGGAAATGGAAATATTGAAGTATGCTGGCAGAACCTTAGGGATTGTATGAAGGAAGCAGCGATAGAGGTATGTGGTAAAGTTATAAGGGACTTTAGTAAAAAGCGTGATGAATGGTGGGATGATGAAGTGCCAGATGCTGTAGAAAGAAAGAAGAAGGCATGGCAGGATTATAAAGCCTGTGGCAAGGATAAAAGTATGAGAGAGATAAAAAGAAAGAGTATAAGCTGCAAAAGCACCAGACGAAAGTACTGATAAAGATGAAGCGCGGAAAGGCAGAGAATGAAAGAGATGAGAGGTTAACGAACAACTTCAGGGAAAACACGAAGCTTTTCTGGCGAGAAGTTAGTGTTTCTCGAGGTTGCTCGCTAACTTGTAGAATGAAAGGGGTGCTTTCGAAGGACGGTGAAATTCTAACAGAAAAACCACACGTTTTGCAGCGATGGGCGGAATTTTACAAGGAGATGTATGAATGTGATGACGCCTCAGTCTCAAGTAGCAGCGAAACGCTGAGTCTTGATGTAGCTGATGGCGAAATCAGTGTAAAAGAAGTTGAGTGTGCAATACGAAGTCTAAAATGTGGTAAGTCAGCGGGAGCAGATGGAGTTACTGCCGAGATGATCAACCACGCCACGCCACGCGTCTTGGACTTGTTCTGGTTTTTGTGCAATTTATGCTGGAAATCAGGGGAGGTCCCAGACGATTGGCGAGGTGCGGTCATCGTGCCTTTGTATAAAGGCAAAGGTTCACAGATAGACTGCGCAAACCATAGGGCTATCAGTTTGATTAGCTTAGGTAGTAAAGTTTATGCTAAAGTTTTAGCGAGAAGAATGCAAGAGAGATCTGAAAGGCTGTTATGGGAGGCCCAAGGAGGCTTTAGACCTGGAAGAGGGTGTATGGATCAGATCTTTTCCCTCCGCATGATCACGGAAAAAGTTTTGGCCGTTAACCAAAAAGTTTTCTGTGCTTTCGTGGACTTGGAAAAGGCGTTTGATAGAGTTGTCAGAGCGAAATTATGGGAGATACTACCCCGGTACAATGTGAGTGGACCCTTGTTGCAGGCTGTAAAGTCTCTTTATAGAGACCACTCAGCCTGCGTGCGAGTAGGAGCTGGCATGTCGCCCTGGTTTGACATCCGATCGGGTGTTAAACAGGGTTGCGCCATGTCAGCTTGGTTGTTCAATTTGTATTTGGATAGCTGTCTCCAAGGAGTGAAACAAAGTGATATAGGAGTGAAAGTAGGTGACCTGAATGTGAATTGCCTGCTGTACGCAGATGATGCAGTGCTTATTGCATCATCAGAGTGCGAGTTGCAGGCATTGGTCACCACTCTGAAAGAAGAGTGTGAATATAATGGTCTAAGCCTCAATGCGAATAAGACAAAGGTTCTGATTTTTGAACGAGATGAAGAAAGGACGGAATGCAAGATCAGTGTAAATGATAAGATATTAGAACAGGTGAATGAAGTGGTATATTTGGGAAGTATGTTCAGTAGAGATGGAAGATACGAGATGGATGTGGAAAGGCGTATTGCTGCCGGTAACAAGGTTAACGGAGCCTTGGCTGCATTGATGAGACGGCGAAACGTCAGCACAGCTGCGCGTTTGGCCGTACACAATGCAGTTTTGGTACCGACCCTGTTATACGGCAGCGAAACGTGGGTATTACAGAAAAAGAATGAAAGAAAGATGAATGCTGTGGAGATGCGATCTCTTCGTAGGATATGCGGAGTCAGCCTAGCTGATCGAAGCCGCAATGAAGAGGTACACAGAATGGCAGGTACCAGCGAGGATGTCACGGTGAGAATGAAGAAGAACGTGCTCAGCTGGTTTGGGCACGTCGAACGAATGAGCGAGGAAAGAATGGCAAAAAAGATTTATGATGGAAAAGTGAGTGGAAGGAGAGGTAGGGGGAGACCTCGGTTGACCTTCGAAAACACAGTATCAAAGATACTGGAGGAAGGTCACGTAAAAAGCATGAGGGTCCCCCGGAGGGCATGTATGAAGAGGTTGATGACAGTGGACGAGGCGAAAGAGGTATGTAGAGACCGTAGCGTTTGGCGCTCCGTTCTCTCTGACTACCCCGCTAGGGATAAAGCGTGAAGTTAAGTTTAAGTTTAAGTTTAAGTTTACCATGTAGTCAACTGAACCCGCGTGTGGATATTTTATTATAATACTAAAGATTGTATATATTTTCGTCTTGTTTACTTATCACTGACTTTATTTCCTTCGACAGACAAACATCTTTTGACATCGCACTCGAAGCAGTACAAGAAACCAAAGAAAACGTCAAGACACCAAAAGAAACAACCAAAACCACACAACCGACAACGAAGTGCACAAAGCAAGCTCAGAGCACAAAAAACCAAGAAAGCACCAAACCAATGCTCAACCAGACCGAAACTAAAGAAATAAACAAACCAAAACCAAAAACAGAACTAAGCAACCAAAATAATAGTGGTTGTATAAAAAAAATCAATCAGTCAGTCATTGTCAGCACAAATTCAGTAAAAGATACTACTAAGGATAGTAAACAGAATGGCAGGGATAAGGAGAGGTGATGTCGGCCACCTGCGCCCTGCGCTCAGTTCTGAGGACCACGGAAACCCACAGAATCACTGTGAAATTAAATAGTTGTTTAATGAAAAGTTATTAAATTTTACATTATTAAGCATTTTCTCAATTTCAATTCAAGTATTTGCTGTTTTTGGTATCTTCTCATCTGTCTAGTCTGCTTGTATTTATAGAAAGAGATTTCAATTAAATGCAAATTTTAATAGATAAAAAATTACAATAAATTGTACTGATACTGATGAGATAAAATTAATAGCATTTTAAAAATAAATGTCACAGTTTATTTATATACGTAAAAGCGCAAAATATATAAAATACTTAGAAAATTCTGAAGGATTCTCTTTTCTCCTACTAAAGATACCTATTGTCTAAAATAGATTTAAAAATTTTAAATTATATAATTCATTCAGAAACTTATCTTTGGACCAATAAATTATGTAAATGACATCTTAAAAATATAATGTTGGACCAAAGAATACTAGAAGAGGAGTGGTCTATTGAGTGAGATACTGATGAGATAAAATTATATTAACTTATTCAGAAAATATTTTACAAATTTTGTTTAAATTTAAAATTTTGTTTAAATTTAAAATTTTGTTTTAATTTAAACTTAACGTTAATTTTACATATTTTAAAAAATTTCAAATAATGTACTTTGAAAGTTTTTTAAAAATTAAAAAAAATATTTTGGATTTTTTAAATTTACTTATGTAAGTAACTAAAAAAAGTTATAAAAGAAATAATTTAAAATCTTCGTCTAAAGTCGATTTCTTTATTTTAAACTATTATAAAAGTTTTGTGAATAACATATATATTGTTTATTTCATTATTTATTTGCGGATCATTTAAATTTTATTTGCTATACGCGTGAATAAGTATATATAATATAAAGGTTTGTTATTACGGTTAGTGATTTTTTGATTTCATAATTTAAAAATTAAAATTTTTAAATAATAGTCGATTATTGTACTTAGTTTACTACTTTATTATATTAATTATATTAATGAATAGGTATATAGCATTTATAGAATCGTAGTACTTTATATTCCACTAAAATATTTTGAAGATTCGCTTCATTTTTAAACTAAGTCAATTTGGATGTAGTTTTAAACTTTAATATATTTAGCTTAAACAAAATGTTTAGGTATTTTTAAAAGTGATATTCCACAAATTTAAAAAAATAATAATATATTATAAAAAAAATATTTTATTAGTCGTCGGCAGCGACTGTGTAACATAGCACTTAAAGATTATTTTTATAATAAAATGTAATATTATGTATGCATGATGCTTTCGGAATGTATGTTTATTATTCTGACATACGATGGTTGTGGGTTCATTTGCTATGTATGAGTATATTATAGGACCGATGGTGATCTATCAATAAGTACCTAGGATGTCTTTGTTTACATAATTTGCAAAAAAAATATCTTTAACCATCTCTAGTCTACATAAAATATACTAGCTCTACCTTTTCCACGATTTATCATATTTGATGCACCTTTTAATATAAAAATATTATGCTCTAAATATCACCCATTCAATGAAAGAATTAATCACTAAAATCTGTAACTTCCTTTATATATAAATAAATATAAATGTTTATTAAGTACTTTTAACCTCTACAGTATATAAACTCATAATTTTATTTCTGGCGTTGAGTTCCGTTGGCGTTAAAAACGTGACACTGTTTTTTTTAAATGTATGATTAATACATTTTCATTGAATGGCTGGCATGAAAATAGATATAAGTTTATCAAAATTTATTCTATTTCACAATTTACTAAGAGAATTTTACTATACACTTGTATGACATATGTATATACTTCACAATTTTTTAATTATTATATGTAGTTGTAAATTACTTTAAAATATTGTTATATATAAGATAAAAATTATAATGCTCAAAGCACTGTTTTGTCTTTATTTGTAAGTAATCTAAGGATAGGATGAAATATATTCACTATTAGATTAAATAATAAAAGAAGAAAAATATGTCAATGTGGCGCGGAACCGGATGGTTCTTGATATAAAAAATATATTTATATAATATAAACTGATCAGAGGAAAGAAGAGAGCCTGCTCAGTATACCCTGGAAAAGTATAATATTATTTTTTTTGTCATTGTTAGTACAAAATTATTAAATATTGAAATTAAAACCCCATAAAAATTTCAATTATTAACACATTTTTTTTTATAAAGTATATTTTGAAAACTAATTTTCTTATTTATATTATAATGGTACACATCGAACTAGGCACTGCCCCATTTTATAAAACCATATTATAAAAACGCAACGCAAATAGAATAGATTAAAAAAAAATCAAATATTTAAAAAAAAATAAAAGCATTAATTTATAACTACTTTAGTTACAATAACTACTTTGTAAAAAAATCATCTTCAATAATCCCTTTCGACAATTTTTATTTAGAAATCATTGTAAGAAAAATGACCAATTTACCCGAAACTAAAAAAAAATTATAGTTATATTATTTTGTTAAATAGACAATTATGTACGATTATGTTTTAATATTAATAATCAGACTGTTCGCGATTTTTATGGTTTCAACACCCATTCGAGGAATAATAGTATAATAAAACGAACTTATTCAATATTTAAATGTTTTAACGGAGCGAAACGCGAAATTCGTCTAGAAGTGGGTATCCTTTTTACAATTCTATTCTATAGTATAATTCTATTCTATAGTATAGTACTATTTACTCTCAAATTGAACCTGCCAGCTTCTCTTTGAGCTTAGGCTTGTTACAGGGTTCCTGTAGTATTTTAATCAGTCCAGCTTAAAACCGACACCGGCTTTAGTGATTGCCTAGTTTTTAATTATAAGTATATGAATGGAGACGTTTTAAAATATTTTGTTTTAACTTCAAAAATAATTAAACCAAAAATGATTCTTCAACGAAAATTATATATTATGCGGAAATTTGTACGAAGTAACATAAGTTGTGCCATGTCTCAACGCTATTATAAAATCTCTCCACTCTCTCAGGCTCTCCGCTAATGTCGGTTCGCTTAGAATTTAGGTGAGTTTTGTTATTTCGCATAAATTATCTTTGCAAGCGAATGGTCCAATTATATAATTGCCTTTACATGTTGTGATAGGTGATTAGAATATTGTAATGCTTTATTATTATACTGTATTTTATATAGTAACGACCCAGTAGTTTTAAATTAAACTACTTACTATTTTGAAATTCAACGAGCTAGCGAAATATATGCGATTCCATTTTGCTAGTCGTGGACTCGTGATTTTGTTCACAAAATGGTCCTTTTATTGAAATCTGGAGGAAATTACCTCAACTAAGTACTTAGTTAAAAAAGCACAATTATTTTTAAATATTTAGCACTAAACTATCCAAAATATCCATAGAAGATCAGTATTTGAACAAGATCATTTGTAAAATAGGATAATATGATTTTATTGTATGAGTTTTGTTCTATAATTTTTTTAAATCGAAGTCAATAAATAAATTTTAATCTGGACTTTCGTATTTTTATTGCACCTGCCTACTATAATATCAAAAATAGAAAATAGTTTCTTTATAAAATCATAAAAAAATTGAGATGTGATATTTGCCGTTTAATGGTTTTTATGCTATTTTTCTTTAATTTCTTACTTATCCAAAGGTTTAACCGACTTCAAAAAAAAATACTTAATTGTTTGAAGTTTATGAATCTATGTAATAGTGTTGAAATTTAATAATATTTAAGCATAATGATCTCTTTACGTTACACATACATTTGAAATTTGTGAGTGAATTTTGTTTGACCGCAAATTTTTTAAAATTAAAAGTCATATTGAAATTATCCTTTTTGATTCAAATGAGATGTACTTCAACTTAAAGAACAGTCTAAATTTAAGCTATTTTTAATTTATTCTTTCATATTCCACGATTTTTTTCCTTTTTACTTGATAAAATTATATTTGAAGTTGATTTAATAAATTGACTTCAATTCAATGGAATTATAATTTATTTCAAACGTCAAATAAATTAAGCTTAAAAGCAAAACATCATGTGACAGTCAGAAACAAATTGGATAAAGGCTCGCTCGGCCTCTTGGGAAATCACGAATTGATAACGTACACTGCAAACCCACTCTGGAGACATATCGACATGCTGACGCGAAAGGAAATACAGGATGGTACACAAACTTTATTTCCTTGCTGCGGTAACAGAACGGTTCCGTTCCACCATTGATAATGTAATTTTGTTTTTGTATCATTTCTATTTGGAACTTACATAAAAAAGTAACCGAAAAAGTTATATTGGTTATAAATGTATACTTAATTTAAATATATAAATGCAATAATTTCTAAGCCGAAGCGCTGAGGCGAAAGCTTGCGACAGTATTTAATATTTTCATTTGCCCACTTTGGTAACGAGGCAAAGCGTGGCGTTGTTTTCCGCCACTCAACACGTCTACATAATGTTTTGAAGACCTCCAGAATTCGGCAAAAAGTGAAAAAAAAAACCAACTTAATGCTATTAAAATAAGGGAACTAACAACAAAATCATACAATTGTGAATGTTTTTAAAATTTTATTCATTGACTAAATAATTGAGAGTATTGTGGTAATACTTATTTTTATCATTATTTTCATTACCTTTATTGTTTATCTTTAATAGTATTCTTTTTGAAATCTTCTACTACCTCATCTTTTTCTTGATTGATTTCATCGTCGTTGTCATCATCAGAGAAGGAAGGCTTTGACGTTTCATTTTTGTCCTTTTTATCGTCTTGATCGACATCACCAGAGGACGATGGTTTTGGTGAAGATTCTTCCTTGTCTTTAAACACCATTAAAGGAACACTGTTACTATTCCCACCAACAGTCACTATACTTCCCGCAGGCACAGTGATTACGTTACTTTGGGTATTTTGATTACTGAGTGGAACGTATACTTGATCATTACTCTGACCGGGGCCTTGACTCCATGGCATGCTAACTTGCCCACTTGGTACATAATTCTGTCCATTATTCAATATTATAAACTGACCATTTGCTGGCTGACCATTACTTTGCACATAATGTTGACCATTCCCCTGTATAATTACTTGGCCATTACCTTGTGTGGGCTGAGCGTTAGCTTGTACATATTGCTGGCCATTTCCTTGTACCATAACTTGGCCATTACTTTGAATGGGCTGAGCGCTAGCCTGCACATATTGCTGGCCATTCCCTTGTACTACTACTTGGCCGTTACCTTGAAAGGGCTGAGCGCTAGCCTGCACATATTGCTGGCCATTCCCTTGTACCACTACTTGGCCGTTACTTTGAATGGGCTGAGCGCTAGCCTGCACATATTGCTGGCCATTCCCTTGTACGACTCCTTGGCCGTTACCTTGAATGGGCTGAACGCTAGTCTGCACATATTGCTGACCGTTGCTCGCGACTAGAATCTGACCATTACCTTGCGTAGGCTGACTAGAACTCGGGACATATTGTTGACCATTGCCTATGGTCATATACTGATTATTTCCTTGCATAGGCTGACTATTACTTGGAACCAATTGTTGACCATTTGAGTATAAAATTTGACCAGTACTTTGCACAGGCATATATTGCTGACCATTATTTAGCACTATCACTTGACCTTGTCCATTACTTTGTACGTATTGACCACTATTAACTGGTACTAAAGCAATCTGGCCATTGCTTAATTGAACAGTATAGTAAGATTGTTGGGATGGGTTACTTGGAACTTGGTAGTAAGTATTTGATTGACCCGCAGAAGATGGAGGGTAATACGGTACTTGCCCAGAATTACTATTTCCATTAGCAGGGCCATTTACTAATGTGTAGCCTCCACTCGTTGATCCTCCATTTGCATTTATTGACGCTATGTTTCCATTTGGCACTGTGTTAGATATTGTGCTGCTAGGATTTTGAGGAACATATTGTTCAGATGTGCCGCTGGGACTGTTTACATAGACTTGTTGACCATTACTTGATGACGATGGAGACACGTAAACGCCCTGATTTTGTGGTATAATAGACGATCCTATGTTTACAGCATATAACACTTGACCATTATTAAAGCCATTGATGTCATTAAGTTTTGACAATTGAGATGCATTCTTTTGTTTTTGCATTTTATCTTTAGCTTCACTTAACTGATCTGGAAAAACAATTGAACTTATATCTTTGTGTTTATTGATCTTTATATCGACATTATCACCTGCGGATGCGACTTGATTTGTTTTTAATGTACTATCTTGATTACTTTCGTCTTTCAGAATTGAAGTAGAGTTGTCAGTTTGTAAATCATCAGCTGTTAAACCTTCGTTCTGGGCTCCTTTTCCATCTTTATTCGTTGACACATCAAGAACTTTCATTTCTGAGCTACTGATATTTGGAGATGGAATACCGCTAACATTTGCTTTAGGTTCAGCACTTTCGACATTTAAATTGCTTTGACCATCAGGTTTAAAAATATCTTTGATCGTATCTTCTAATTTTGAATCCGTGGCAACTCCATCAACGGGCCCATTCACGTGTAAATTACTATCATTTATTGAATCACTAGACGAATTCAAAATTACTTTGATGTTATCTTGGCCTGATGTAGATATGTTACTACTAACGTCATGTTTATTTCCTTCTATATTTACATTGCTATCTACATTATTTGGTATCCCCACCTGGCCCAACTGCCCAATAATTGGGCCTACAGCATTAATTGTCGTTCCAGGTTTATTCAAATCAACATTTGTGCCATCTTCAGCTTGAGCACCTAAGTCGCTACCAATGATTCCATTAACAGGTTTTTTGTCTAAACCTACAACTATTTCTCCTATTTGTGGGATTTCAATATTGGGTACGTCTACGTGTATATTGCCCCCAATACCTTGTCCAGTTAAATCTACATTTTGTTCATTTGGTAGAACAGTTTCACTATTAGGATTAGAATTAAGATCAAAGTTAGCACCATTAGAAACTTGAGGAATTTGTATATTTTGTACGTCTTCACCTGAATTAGGCTGTTGTAATGGTTCTCCTGATTCCTCGGGGTTAAATACACCTTCGTTACCTGTATAATCTGTGGATCCAAACAAATTTCCACCAAAAATACTTGATGGTCTATTATAATCAAATAAAGAAGGTCCAAAATTGTTACCATTTCCTGGTATTCCAGGGCGATATAATCCATGGCTGTAAGGATGAGCAGGTCCGAAATTTTGAGTGATTAAATGAGAAATAATTTGTGGTAGCTCGCTAAGCTGATGTTGGACGCGATGATGATCATTGCCAAAGAATGTGTGACCCTTCGCAAATGACACACATATGTAGATTATAAAAATCTGAAATAAAATATTCATTAATAGCTTAAAACGAATTAAATTATTTCTATAAAATGAAATTTCATAAATTTAAAAAGAAATTATGAATTATTCACAAAAAAAAACACAAACAAAACACAAATACACTTAAATATATTGGGCAAAGTAAATATTCTATTTATTTTTTTACCTGTGTTAACTGAACCATGGTGAAATTAAGACTAAACTGGACTGAACACAAACAGTAATTCTGAATTATTATAAAGAATATGTAATCGGTGACAGTTCATCTTTTCTCCATTAATAAATATCTACAAAGAAATCATTACTTAATTATACATGCACATAATACTTAAAATAGCCTAAATTTGTAGAATTCATTATAATAATGATCTAACATTTATATCAAAGGAAAAACCACACGCAACGGATTTTAACGATCAAATATAATTGAATATTAATTATTACATTCATTTAGGCAAGTCTGTTTATTGTACTGTAGCCATAATTTTAGGTTAAATAAAAGGATTTCAAAATAAAAATAGGATTGTGTGTCTCGGAGAAAAATATTGCGCCTGTGTGTCATGTCAGTCCATTACGTTTCCACAATTTGAAGTTTTTTTTATTATTTGGAATTAAAAACAATATATATAATATTTTTTTAAGCATTATATATTATTAATTTTATTACAAAAGTTATAGAAGCCATCGTGGCGCATAGGCATACGTTCGGGTTCGATTACCAATTATGTGAAAGAAATATTAAATATTTTTATTTCCCTATTCCGGTAACGAGGCAAATCGCAGCGTTGAGTTCCGCCACTCAATACGTATTGCCTCGAGAATTCGGCGGAAAGTGGGGCAGGAAAGTGTGTCAACTTTCCTTGCTATGTGAGGGATACAGCATGAAGCTAAAAAAAATATAATAGTCTCATCTAAGCAATTAACATGGTTACAATAGTTTACTAATAATATTAACGACAACAATTAAAAAATGACGCACCTTTAGGGAGCGCCTATTTGTATCTTTAAATATGTTCGAAGAATGATATTAATTTCATTAATGTGGAGTTCAAATCTAGAAACAATTTTTTTTTAATTTTTAAAGTCTTTTATAGAAAAAAAATGAAATTTCACGCTTTTTATAGCATAGCTGCGACGGAAAAGTTAAGACACTCTGTTTCCCACCATTGTCTAATGTGAAGTGCCGAAGCTCAACGCCGCACTTTTTTTCTCCTGATCGAATCGATCGAATCCACAGTCGTTGTATTCTAAAATAATAGCAGATGAAAGTAAGTTATTTAATTAAAAATCACCGTATAAGTTATTATCAAATTAAAAATGGTGAGGTCTTTGTTTCCTTTGTGTTCATAGTTCCTTCGTGTGAACTCCAGCAATTCTGCAGTTATTGTTTCCCCTTAGACTGTAAGAAGTGGCGGTTCTTTTGTCGAAGCTTAGGCCTTTTTTAGAGTAAACTGAAGGCAACTAGAAATAGTATACGCCTTCTTCTATGCTCTACCAAATTGCCTAAAAATTGCTTGTTGATTAGCGAGACTCAACGCCGAGTCTTTTCTAACAAAGGGAAGAAACAAATTAAACGCCTGAGTGCGAATCGAACCCACAACCGTCGTGTTTATAATAGCACATTATAGTTCTAATTTAACTACAAACTAAAATAGTATATTAATAGTTATTGAAAAGAGAGATCAAAAAGAAAATTTTTATTAATTCAAAAATTCACAAAAAAAAGTTATTGCAAAGTTTAAATGATGAGATCTTTATTTTCTTTGTTGTCATAATACTTGCTTCCGGCGACCTCTAGTGACTTCGCGGTAATAGGTGCCCTCATACCGTAGGTAGTGGCGGTTCGTTGATCGAAGCCTAGGCCTTTACGACCTACCAACTTCTCATACTCAACCTTATATTCAGAATTTTTCTTATGTTTTATATACTCAGGAATTTTCTCAATCTTGACAGGTTCTTTAATTTTATACGATTGACTTTGGTGTCCTGGATTTTTGCTTTTTGAGACTTTTCTATTATTTTGTCTGTTGTTCTGTGGTTTTCCATCGAAATATTTTGAGAAGATAGAGTCGTAGAGGTTGCTTGCTGCAAATTCGTCGCCGAAAAGTGAAAGTTCGGGGTTCACTTCCACAGCATCTTGTGTTTTAACCGCAAGGATAAAGGAGAAAACAACCTGTGAAATATTTTACTAAGATTAAAATTATACACATAGTAAGTATGACATCGTCATATTCAAACGTTTTTGATCATTCAATTGTTTGAATAGTTAGTAACTTTGAAAATTAATCAAAAAGTAGCATATTCGATTCCCACCTAGCAAAAATATATTTACATTTGATAAGTACTTGTTGTATAATTACGTATACTGTACTGTTATGTACTGTTATGTACTGGACTTAATCTCCTTTTTTGTTATTAGTACATTAATAAAAATTGGGCTGCCCTGATAAAATTAAAAATTAGCTTCACGCTGTATCCCACACACAGCAGGGTAAGCACACTTTCTGCCGAATTCTGGAGGCATTGCATGTTGAGTGGCAGAAGTCATCCCCGCGCTTAGATTCGACACCAGAGCGAAGAAATGGAAATACAAATTTAAGTAAATATTTCTTTTTCCCCGAGTGGGGATTGAACCCACAACAAGTCGATTTTACATTCACACTTTGTGCCCTTGCGCCACGACTACCCTGATTTTTTAAATATTTCATATAACAATCGAGGACTGAATGTTTAAAATAGGGTTAAGTAAGAATTGTACCTGCAACAATCGCATGTAGACACTCAAAATATCACAGTAAAAAAACCGAAATATTTATTTATTATTTAAATGTATATTTTCATTCCTTCGCTCTGGAACGGCAAAAGGCGGCATATTCCGCCACTCAACATACAATACCTCCAGATTTCGGTGGATATTGGGGAATGGAGTGACTTAACACCCTTAGATTCCTTCTGACTACCTTGCTCTGTACGGGACACAGCGTGAAGCTGATTTTTTTTTAAATATTTTTGTATATACGAGTACTTACCAAAACCACAATCTTCATGATTGCAATCTCCAACAACTGTAGTAAAAACGTAACACGATATATGCTCAATTAGAATATACAAGTCTTAAATAAACCTATAAATAATTACAGGACGTTCCAATAATTGTATTTAAGATGAATTTAAACTGAATATCTGACCTCATGCGATACCTTGTTGAAATTGAATTGAAATTGAGAATTAAATTTAATTGAGTAATTAATAGAGTCACGCAATGGTTTTGTTCAATATAATAATTTCTATGTTCTTTTGCTGTTCTTCTTTATATGGAATAATGTTATACAAAAAATAGTGTGTAGCCGTCGTGGCGCAAGTGCGACTAAATACACGACGGTTGTGGATTCGATTCTCACTTAAGGGATATTTAATATTTTCCAAGAGCAAGCAATGTCTTCAGAATTCGGCGAAAAGTGTTAAGACACTCCGCTTCCCAATTAGTACACAAGTATAGAGTATAATGGATGTGTATATATATCCACATCCATTCCATTCCATATTGCTTATTCTAGATCTCACATCCACACATATGATGTCATAGCCATATGCGAGATCTCACATCACACATGTGATAGATCTACACGTGCAGATCTACACAGAATTCTTTTTTTAATTTAATTATATACGATTTTATTTAAAAAGAAATCCATTTTTTTTTAAATAAATATTTAACAGGTCCCGATTGTTAATCCTAATGAACTATTGCTATTATTTTTTTCTCTTATTCTATATTAGAGCACACTAGAAACATACAAGTATGTATCTACTTTATATAATACTACAGATACGGCGTTGAGATCCCCAAATCAATACGCAGTGCCTCCAAATTCCGGCGGAAAGCAGAGAATGGAATTTCTTAACACTAGGTTCCCTCTGCCTACCCTGCTGTATGCGGGATACAGCGTGAAGATGATTTTTTTTTTAATGTAGCTATACCTAAGATAAACTCATACTCATTTGTTAAATTTAACTAAATGACAACTGATTGTCGCTATGGTGAATATTGATGACTGTCACGTCTTTAGTGGGAATCGATTCGACTTAGGTACGTAAGAATCATCAAGTTTATGCTCTAAGATATAAAAATATTTATACCGAATTCTTCAAATCATCTTTTCCATATAGAGGATTGCGAACACGGCTAGTCTCAAAAAAAATACCAAAATATTTATATCTGAATGCTGACAAAACGAATTACTTGATTTAATTTATTAATTCGTCGAGGTCAGTCGTAGCTCAGTGGCACAAAGTGTAATTGAAAAATCGACTGTTGTACATACAGCGTGAAGCTGATTAGGAAATATTATGTAATTATATGCAGTTATGGAAATGTGTAGGTGAAGGTGTTGTTTTTTTTATGGAAAAGGGCAAGGGAAACGAGCGTTCGGTCTGATAGTAAGTGATCACCGCCGCTACAGGTGCGTTGCCGGCCTTAAGTAGACGCGTTTTTAACGGTACCCATGTCATATCGACCTGGAAACACTACCGCGGGTAGGCCATTCCACAGTCCCGTGTCGCGTGGAAGGAAGTACCGAAACTATGAAACCACACAGTAGTAGAGTGCCACCTATCAAGGTGGTATGGATGATATTTTGTCACGTACTGTGCGGTTAGAAAATTCGGCGGCAGGTACAAGGTCAAGCAGATCTTCAAAACATTCGTCAAATAATAGTCAGTATTGGTGAAAGGCTAATTTATTCAGTCTTATGAATTACAAAGTATTTACAAATGTACATAATTAATATCTATTAGTATATAAATAAATGACCCGACTAAAAATAATTATAACTAAAACTACAAATCGAAGTCCATTTTCAAAGCCAACTCGTACACCAGTAACAACAATTAATAAAAATATAATTAATTTAAGATATCAAATTAAATAAAAATGTTAAAATTATAATTTTATTAGTGTTCTGGCACGTTTAACAGGTTTTCTTATATACATATATATTTTTTAACTTAAAATTTTTAAAAACAGATGTGATATGATTTTTATGATTACATTTAATATAATATGGTTTTCTAATGAGAGTATCAATATCCTCTGCGGTGTAGTGCTCCGTGCAGCCGCAATATTGAGTCGGGGGTTCATGTTCCCGATCATTAGTTAGTAGCAAAGAAATTTGCGTCGTTACTGGTGTGCTTAAGATAAAAACGAAGTGTTTAACTGGTTTACTTTTTCATTATATATTTTTTTATTGTCAAATAACAAGATAATTTTTAAAATCCAAAAAAGAATAAAAAGTCAATAAAAAATGTATAGCTTTCTTAATATTTTTTTGTAACCACATCCTGAACGTGTTTTTTTTTATTTTAAACGCAATTAATTCAAAAATTATATTACACACAAAAGAAATCTACATAAAAAAAGTATTAACATTTTTTTTCGAATTTCAAACACAAAACAAAAGCAACCCGATTTACACTCCATTTAAATTCTAATCGTTAACTTACTGTTGGTGTTGTCGTACGGCATCCGTAAATTTGATTTTACATTCCGTTACCGCCATATTGGGTGTCAGAAAATCCCCTAAACTTGTGGCAGCGGCTGGTCTGTCGAAGGGGAATCCCATGGGGCGCCGGTCTGGATACTTCCTGTCCCTTATACCGCAGTAAGAGGATGCGTCGTTGCAAGTACCCACCAGGTCTTGTACTACCTGGAGAGGTTTGTAAATATAACTAAGTTAGTATAATAAAACTCAATTAAAAAGGCACTGACGCGTTAAGTCGGTCTTTATATTTGGAACAGACAGACAGAACAAACACAATAATAGTATAATAGATAAAATAAAATATATAATAGATAAAATATATAAATATATAATAGGTAAAATTAAATCAGCTTCACGCTGCATCCCGCACCCATCAGTGTAGGCAGAGGGAATCTAGTTAACACTCCACTCCCCATTTCTCTCTAAATTATGTAGGCATTACTGCGTTTTGCCCCGACACTAGAGCGAAGAAATGAAATATAAATTTAAACAAATATTTCGGAGTGGGGATCGAATAAAGAACCAGTCGCGCTTACAGTCACACTTTGTGCACCTGCGAAACGATTGGCTTCATCACAATATCAGCAGTTGGTTACTATTAGTTTACAAAGATAAAAATTAAATGGCAGTACAGGTATTAATATAAATCAATCTATTTATATTAGTATTTGAAAGGGTAGTGGGTTCAAATATTGTATGGTAGAATTTGTATTAGAATTCCATTAGGTCTGGACATTTGCTATCTCTTAACCTGTAAACCATTAAAAGCGCGTAATAAAGATATTGTTAGACACACACACCACATTTTACTTACCCTATCTTCATTCCAGTTGGTCACCATACAGAACAGCACCATAGGGTAACCTTCTGGAGTTCCCTTAGGTATCAACATGTGATGAGGCCAGCCGCACCCGCAAAAGTCGAAGTCGGCTGCTGCTGTTGAGCCAGGGTCACCAGGTCTTGAGCTCTGGTTGCGGAACGTCCTCTCGTAGGGGATGGTGACAGAGGATAATTGACTGTTGCGTTTTATGGTGGAACTGCCGGCTTTGACTAGAGAAAAAGAAATTGGTTAATCGTCTGATAATAAACAATTATTGTGGGTTTAGTTCCAATTGTGGGAAACAAGCATTATTAAATTCTTTCTATTTCTACGTTCTTGTACAAAAAAATGCCGTTGAGTTCTGAAACGCAATATCACAAATCGAAAGGGGAAAGTGGAAAATGGAGTGACTGGGCATTAAATGTTTTATTAGCTCATCTTGCTATGAGATAAAAATAGTGACAATTAAATAAAGTACGCAAGTAAAGTACACAGTTAAATAAAGTACTCAAAATTAACAATTTCAAATCCTGCCGATTTCACTAAGTAAAGACCAAAAATATTGTTCATTAAATTTAATTCATTAAATTTAATTCTATACTTGAAGACTTACTGCCTTGTGAGAATTTATCCAATTCAATCATAAGACGACGTTGTTCCACAAACGATAGCTGTTTACCGTTTTCATCTAACACTGGCGCTATGAAGATACGGAACGTACCCATAACTCCTGCTCCACTTGAGTTATTTACTTCAATACTGTTGAATTAATAGAGTAGAATAATTAATTATATTTTTAATACATTTTTAACGGTTGAAGAAATTTTGGAATAATAGCATTTAGGTTTTCACTTCGGACGTTATGAATGACAAGATTTTTTTAATAGACTGGGGATTTTTTTATAATATAATAAGTTCGTAAAAATTATTTTTATTTTTATATTTAACAATTCTATTTTTTTTTATGGAAAAGACAAGGCAAACGAGCGTTCGGGTCACCTGATGGTAAGTGACTACTGCCGCCCACGACCCCGTGCAATACCAGAGGAGTTACAGGTGCGTTGCCGGCCTTTAAGGTGGGTTAGGCGCCGAGGCCCGGCATTACCTGATACGAAACACAGTGGCATAAAGCCACTACTTCACACCGGTTTTAAACGCCGGGAGTGGTAATGATCCGGTCGAGTCTGCCCATGCGTGTTGTCATTGCTGGCGATGTGACTCTACCACACGTACTTTAGTCGCCTCTTACGATACCACCAGTACCAGGATGATCCTATTCTAGGCCGGGATCACACGGCACAGATTATATTATGCAATTAAAAATAGTTAGTGCCATGGAACCTGCAATGTCTTAGCCGCTATATATAGCAGTAAAGACATTGCGCTCATATAGGGAGTAAAAAGTAAAGGAAATAAATACTGTTCCTTACTTATATTCAAATTCATCATGTTGCAAATGGGTGAAACGTGCGCTAACACTACCACGCGGCATGAAGTCCAAACCACGACTCAGTTCTACGTTACTTTGTTCCCATTGAGTGTTTAACTGATTCGAACCCCCACCTAATGGTCCTCGACTACGGACCGAGATCGCTGACACGCGGATACCGGGGAAATCCAACTGAAAAAAATATTAAGATTTTATTATTTGGATATATTGATCCGCAGGGTTTTTTTTAGTGTCAAGCTGTATTCCGCACGTAGCTGGGTAGACAAAGATAACCTGGGGACCTAAAATTTCGTTCCCATATTGCTGCCGAATTTTCAAGGCATTGCGAAATGAGTAGCGGAACTCAACGCCGCGCTTTTACTTCTATACCAAAGCGAAAAAATGAAAATATTATTGCATTCGCCCGAATGGGTATCGAACTCAAAACGCACGCTTGGGCTCTTGCGCACAGTGAGCATCTCAAAAATATTCGAAAGAAAATTTATAAATAATATTTGAATAAAATTTGTAAGTAATAGAAAATTTGTACGTCATTTCAAACTTGAGCTGATTGTTTAATATGATAGAACAGGCGTATTTATCAATAGAATAAGATTTTTATTTTTGACTGCTTATGGCAATATTTAAGAGTTAGTTTTTTTATGAGTTTCTGTAGTAACTCTATATCTTAATAAGCTTGAATAGAATAACTTCCTTTACACAAATAAAAGATGTAAATATTTACATTGAAACAGAATTGTGAAAATCTCAATATACTAATTCTATAGCTCACAAAACTTGACAGTGTTTCCATCTTACAAATCTTTGGGTGAAACTATAAAGCTTCTTCGACGACCTGCGTATTTTTATTTAGTAATTATATATACCAATTTAATTCCATAGTACTAAAGACCAGCTAATAAATAGTGTGCTTATACATGCCCAGACAAAATTCTTTTAACTAACATTTTAAAAATGTTTTCCTATTATTATTATTTCTTATATATACATTGGAAACAGAACAAAAAAAACCATCTTTAACAAAACAAAATTAAAAAACTTACCTTGTCCCTTCCATAAGGTGGTAATTTAGTTTTAAATAAATTGAACAGATCATCTATGTAGGCGTGCCAGCGGTAGAACACCGGGTCTCGCATGGCGGTCGCCGAGTCACCCATTACACCGAATAGTTCCTAAAAAATAGTTAAAATTGATAATAATTTTGTAATTTTGGATATTTATAAAGAAATTGCGGACATATTTTGGGATTATTGTTTGAATAATCTTTTGGAATTGGAATTTGATTTTTAGATTATTGTGTAGTTATGTAAATATCTGGATACTATGGGAGTAATGTTATTTAGGGGGTTAATGTTAAAATTTAAACTAAGTAAACAATATTGAGAATTTAATATAAGAAAAATATTTACAAATAATTTTTTATGCGAAAAATAATACTTTTTAGAACAAAATAACAAAATGAGAAAAACTTATAAAAAATATTCAACAGGAAAAATATATTATGTATGCCTTTCCTTACCAAAAATCTATGATCGGGGTCGTGGGCGTAGGATATGAACACATGACCCCTGTTGTGCATGTCTCCATAGTATTCGCGGTTTCTACTTATTATCGAGGATTCCATTAAGTTACCGAGCACATCGATACCTGTTTGTTCATCTAAAGGCATTGTACGACCGTTGGGCTGCGGAAAAGTAAACATATTTAGTATACATTTCTCATTTCTTGACTTCGCTCAGGTAACAAGACAAAACGTGACGTTGAGTTACGCCACTCATTAAATGTCTCGAAAATCCCGTACCTTTTTTGTACCTGTGTTTATATTACCTGAGGCTTTTATGAACTAGTCTCTTAGTAAAATTAACTTATTAAATAGCTTGCGTTTATTTGGTCTAAGAAATAATAAATAAATTAAAATTAAATTAAATTAGCTTCACGTTATATCCCGCACACAGCAGGGTAGGCAGAGGGAACCTAGTGTGACACTCCGTTCCCCACTTTCTGCCGAATTTTAGAGGCATTGCGTGTTGAGTGGCAGGACTCAACGCCGCGCTTTTGCCTCGGCACCAGAGCGAAGAAATGGAAATATAAATTTAAGTAAATATTTCATCTCCTCGAGTGGGGATCTAACCCACAACCAGTCGGTTTTACAGTCACACTTCGTGCCACTGCGCCACGGCCGGCCTCAATAATAAATAAAATAACTATAATTTACCAAAATAACGGCCATATCATTGATAGCTTTGATGAAGCGATCCCGCCACGCTTCGAGTTCACTGACGTCGCTGCGTATCTGTTCCACGGGTCGGTCCAAGTCGCGGATTTCGGAAAATGCAAACCTATAAGAGGATGTATTAAAATTTTAAATTAATTTAATTAATTTCAAGCTGGTTCCTGTATATTAGTAGGGTAGGGTAACTTAGGGTTAGGACAATCCGTTCCCCATATACTATCCAAGCTTTTTGTATTGATACCAGATCGAAGAAAGGAAAATATTAAATAATTCATTTTCCTGAGTGGTTATCAAACTTGCCATTACGCCACGACAGCATAATTTTTTTTGCAGCATCACACGGTATCCATATAGCAGGGTAGACACAAGTAACCTATTGTTAAAACACTCCATTCCCTACTTTCCACAGAATTTTTGAGGCATTGCGTTTTGAGTGACGAAACTCAACACCGTGTTTTTTGCCTAGATACCATAGCAAAGAAATCTCGTTACAATTATACCCTTGTACTTTTGCGCTACAACGGTCTCAATCAAATAAATAAATCATCTTCACGCTGTATCCCGCACACAGCAGGGTAGGCAGAGGGAACCTTGTGTTAAGACACTCCGTTCCCCATTTTCTGCCGAATTCTGAAGGCATTGCGTGTTGAGTGGCAGAACTCAACGCCGCGCTTAGCCTCGACACCAGAGCGAATAAATGGAAATATAAATTTAAGTAAATATTTCATCTCCTCGAGTGGGGATCGAACCCACAACCAACAAGTTTTACAGTCACACTTCGTGCCACTGCGCCACGACTGGCCTCAAACCAACAAACGGTCTCAATCAAATTTGTAAAATATTGTTATTTCGACTTAAAATTAACATTATTATTTGAAACTTTTAAATACAATTGATTTTTGCTCATTGTGCCTTTTGTCAAAGCCAAAGGAGGCTTTAATGTTTTCCTTTGTTGTGATACCTAGCCACTATTCTCCATTACGACCCATTCATAATATTGTTTCATCTTAAAATCTTCTGCAATGTCTTCTCTTCTACTTCTTCTACCTTATCACCACTACTTATCACCATTACTTGCTAACACTATTATAATATTTTGTTTGTTCTGTTTTGTTGATTTGCTAGTGAATAGGTTTTTTTCTCCTCTTTCATATAAGTTGTAATGTCGAGTTGCTTATGGTATATATGTTTGAACACTTTTTTATTATTATGAAAATTTTATAGATTTTCCAGATTGTAGATTTATTTTAATAATCTTTAAAAAAAATATCTTACCGCGGCGGCCAAGCTCGACTTGCAACTTGAGAATCCAATTTAGGGAAATACCCTTCAGCGATGGGTTTACGGAAATCATTGTAACGATTGAGCCGACCGAGCTTGTTACACAATCTCTCAGTGCTATATCTGCAATTTACAAAGTTGATTATTAGTTTTTTTTTAAATAACTGTAACACTGAACACACTAAAAAAAGGAATATAGTTAAAAACCCGTAAAAATATGAAAGTACCGGGACTCGAACTCGCGCATCTTGGAAACCATCCAAGGTCTCGAGCTACGTCGAAATTATTGTACGTTTACTATTCTCATGATTTTGTTTAGCTTCACGTTGTATCCCTCATATAATAGGGATTGGCCGAGAAAACTCTCGCACTGCACAACTGTCCAGACATTGCGTGTTTAGTGACTCGAAACTGGGCTTTGTTCTTTGTCTTAGGAAATTTTCATATATATATTACCACATAATTTTCATATACATTCATATAAGTGTCTTTTTGGTAAATTTTTTATCATATTTGGAATGAAAGAAAAAGTTAGATTTAAGTTGTAAAATAATGATTATTTTATATTGATATATTACCTAGCAATAATTTGTTGATGCATATAATAAAACAGCTCCCCGCGTCTGTCCTTGTCCACAATAGCGCGGTCCGCCGAGTCGAACGGGTACACGAGATGCCAGTGCCAGTGGTGGAGATTAACGCCGATATCCTCACGGAAGTAAGCCACGCGTTGTTCCGGTTCTAGATCTGATGCGGTGTAGTTTTGGGGAATTAGAATTGGTATCTGTGAATGAATAGACAAAATGATGTAGAAGCATAGATTAAAAATTAAATTAAGTCAGCTTCACGCTGTATCCTGCACACAGCAGGGTAGGCAAAGAGAGTTCCCCACTTTCCATGGAGTTCTTGAGGCATTGCGTATTGAGTGGTGGACTTCAACACCGCGTTTCGCCTCGACACCAGAGCGAAGAAATGGAAATATAAATTTAAGTAAATATTTCATCTCCTCGAGTGGGGATCGAACCCACAACCAGTCGGTTTTACAGTCACACTTTGTGCCGCTGCGCCACGACCGGCCTCTCAGTTATTCTTTAAATATAGGCTTTCGTGGCGCAGCCAAGCCAAGTGTGCCCAAGGATGTATGTAAACAACGCGGCGGTTGTGGGTTCGATCCCCACTCGAGGGGATTGATTATTATTTATTTATTGTTTCATTTTTTCTCTCTGACATTGAGGCAAAAGCCCGGCATTGAACTCCACCACTCTATACGCAATGCCTCGAAAAATTCGGTGTAAAATAGGGAACTGGATGTTTCCTTCCTTCTGCCCAAACATATATACAGCGTGAAGCTGAATTGTCTTTATTTTGTTTTAAAAATTCAATACATTTCATATTTAAAAGAAACATATTAAACAAAAAAATATATTTTTTCCCTTACTCACCCTGTCTCCCGGTTGTTCAACCCTAGATACTTCACGTGCCTTCCTGAACACCTTTGGGTCCACGAACTTATCGGGGAAGGTCTCAGCGAAAGTCGGGATTTCTAGGCCTTTCGTGTCGTCTCTGAAATAACATTTTTTTTGCAGTTAAACGCTGTGCCACTGCACCACGATGGTCTCACAGGTATTTGATGTAATTTTTATATATATTATTGCAAATAATTTAATAAGCTATTTTGTTACTCACCTGTGCAGTAAAGCCACAGAAAGGCAGTAGTTAAACATGTAAGGATTGATTCTCAGTTGACAGTACGAACAGATGGACAGGAGATCGTCGACATCGCGCATACCTATATAAAAACTACTTATAGTACTTAATATTACATTATTTAGTTGTCTCTATTTATGGATAGGATTTGTACATTTAGTTTAGTTACTTTGTAATAATTGAATATTATATTTACATCCTAAAAAATAACAAATAACCAACAAAATTTCTTATGTCATCCGAAACGAGGAAATGACATATCAATATTATCATTTCTTCGCTTTGGCACAAATGCAAAAGCCCGGCGTTGAGTTCCGCCACTCATCACTAAATGCTTCGAAAAAATCGGCGGAAAGTGATGAACGGGGTGGTTTAACACTACGTTCTCCACACCCCTGCTATTTGTGAGATACATCATGAAGCAAAAAGAAATTTTGATTCGACTTAGTAAATAATAATTGAAGACCAACTATGTAACTTAACTTAACTAACTTAACTTAGCTTCACGCTTTATCCCTAGCGGGGTAGTCAGAGAGAACGGAGCGCCAAACGCTACGGTCTCTACATACCTCTTTCGCCCGTCCACTGTCATCAACCGCTTCATACATGCCCTCCGGGGGATCCTCATGCTTTTTACGTGACCTTCCTCCAGTATCTTTGATACTGTGTTTACGAAGGTCAACCGAGGTCTCCCCCTACCTCTCTTACCACCAACTATGTATTCATATAATAATAAAAAAATGTATTTAAATTTAAAATATATTTAAATTGTCTAATATTTTTTTTGTTATACCCAAAATCAGAATTTCAGTATTAATATAAATATAAATATATTAATACGTCAATGGAAAAAATTAATACATCATCGTTACCTAAAAATATATCGATAAGATTTCCGGCCATTCGCCTATGTTTAGGCATGAATAATGAGAACTGGTCGTTATATGGCATTTCCATGGGCAGCGACAGGTCTGGCAGCGCAATGTTCCTCACTGGTATCGGGCTAACACCCTCCCCGAAACGACTTGAGAGGACATTGCTGGAATCTTTGTATTTTTCCGGCTGAAAAGAATGTAAAAGAACGAACTAATTACGAATGCGATGGTTGTACATTTGATTTCCACTCAGGACGGAGAATTTTATGCATTTGTACCTGCTCTGGTAATACAAAATACGTCCAAAGTAGAATAATTGACGTATTTTATGTAGTGTATTACGTAGTGTATTAATTGTGGCTTTATTTATTTTAATATATATTTAATATAAATAACTACAATATAAAATTGATTAATGTCTATTTTAATTTTATATATTATAAAAATAAAAATAAACAGCCACCGAATTTAAATTATCTTCTTCCTGAACACCTTTGGATCCACGAACATCTTGTTACAAAATTCAAGCAATCGCAATAAAATTAATATTTTGCTAACAATAATATTAACAAAGAGTGAAATATTAAATATAATTTACTTTTATATTTCTTTTAAATGGTAAAGGAAACATAATAATTCTGGAAAGGATTAAATACTTACAAAGAAATTTTCAGGTAATTGGAAGACGGAGCCGTCTTTTGGCATGAAACATGGTTCTGTCGGTCTGTCGAAGAACAGTAACAGATTCTTCTTGTTAGCCATGCTGCTTTACTGGAACCAATGTGAATAATATATAATATTATAGAAATGATAAAAATAACAATAAAAAATATATGGAATGAATAAAAAAAATGTATAATCATTCTAACATCCTGTCTCACCACTAATTGATAAGTTCTGGTTAAAATATAACCATATAAAAACCTTATCAGAAACCTCAAATATCTGTTCAAATATTTTTCTATAAAAATATTGACACCATCTTAGCGTAGTTAGAATGTATGTGATGGTTACGAGTTCAATCTCCTCTTAGGGATTTTTTTTTATAAAATCAACACTATTTTTTTAAATAAGAAAAGTGGGGAACGGAGCGTTCTGCATAACACTAGATTTTGTTTTCCTTAGTTTAATATGAAAAATATATATAAAACCCACCTTTCTTCACAACAAAAAAAATATAAACAATATTAATTAAAAAAAACTATATATAATAAAAAAAATAGAAAATAAAATTTTAAGTTTTCCGGTAAGCCGCGGTAACCACGGCTAACTGTACCCTGACTATTTACAAACCTCTATATATAGAAACAAAATTTGTCGGACCGTGTGTCTTTTCAAACAACACGAATCGTGTGCAAAAAGGAAGTTGTGGTCTTTGGCGTTATCAGGAGGATATTTGGTGGTTATCAGTCATTGATAACTAGTGAATTGGTGATGCCCACCAGTAAAACCACACCTGATGGACATTTCTTATAATTTTAGGCATTAATTTCTTTATAATAATAAAATATACAAATTAATTGCTGGGTATAAAAAGTGTCTGATACTGGCGATAGAGGCGGTCATTTCTATATTTTTTTCATTTTTATTCCATAAACCCATTTTCTGCCGTGTGATCCCGGCCTAGAATAGGATCATCCTGATACTTACTGGTGGTGTCGTAAGAGGCGACTAAAGTACGTGTGGTAGAGTCACGTCGCTAACAATGGCAACACGCATGGGCAGACTCGACCGGATCATTACCACCCCCGGCATTTAAAACCGGCGTGAAATAGTGGCTTTATGCCACTGCGTTTCGCATCAGGTAATGCCGGACCCCGGCGCCCAACCCATCTTAAAGGCCGGCAACGCACCTGTAGCTCCTCTGGTGTTGCACGGGGCCTATTGGTGGGCGGTGGTAATTACTTATCATCAGGTGACCCGAACGCTCGTTTACCATGTCTTTTCCATAAAAAAGCATGATCTGAAATGTTATTATTTTCAAGATATTGGCTATTCAAATAAGTTTAAGCAGCCGTGGCGCAGTGGCACAACTGTGTGCGACGATCGTGGCTTCGATTCCCACTCAAGGAAATAATTTTATTATTTATTCATAATTTTAATTTTCAATCTGGTAACTAGACAAAGAGTAGCAAAAAAAAGTTTTATTTAGATACCATATGTGTGCAATAAATTGTTAAAAATAAAAATATTTTGAAAGCCGCACATCACCTGTGACCCTGCGACACTTTGTTAACACCTATTAGACGTCTGACATACTTGGTTTTTTTTCAGCTTCACGCTTTATCTGCATGAAGTGGGGTAGGCAAAAGAAACCTAGTGATAAGACACTCTTCTCTCCACTTTCCGCTGAATTCTGCAGGCACAGTGTGTTGAGTGGCGGGACTCAATGCCTCGCTTTGCGTTGACACCAGAACGAAGAAATGAAATTATTAATTATTTCGTTTACAGCTACACGCTTGGGCCAAATGTTTGGATGGAACTCAAGGCAAATTAGTATCAATAAAGTTCCATGCCAGTGTTCAAAAAGTACCACTTTTGTACCTAATATATATATTTTATACAATGCTAGTAATCACTTGGTACTTAATTTCCATTATTCATGGCCGATTGATTGTTCCCAATTGCATATCTTTGATAATAAGTATTTCTTTATCAATTTCGAGTCGAGCCGAGATATACATGGTAAAGCTGCAGTCTCTGATGAATTTTATATATATATATATATATATATATATATATATATATATATATATATATATATATATATATATATATATATATATATATATATATATATATATATATATATATATATATATATATATATATATATATATTAATAAGTTTATATGAATACTCTGACGACGACGTAGCTCGATGAGATCGTATGGCTTAGCGGACCGAGCGCCTGATCGGTTTCCAGAAAGCGCGGGTTCGAGTCCCGCTACGTTTGATACGTTTTCATTAAATAAAACAGAAGATTTCTTTACATAAAAAAATAAGGCAGCACGCGCTTTAAAGTAATTCGATATGTTCATTGTTATTGTAAAGAACATTTAAAACTAACCAAGAATTTCCCTCCGATGTTATATATCCTATAGGACTTCTGAGAAATAGAGCTTTCATACAAAATAAACGAAATATAAATCCTAGCAGCAGTTCCAGAGATCTTAGCGTTTAAACAAACAAACAAACTCTTCCGCTTTATTATGTTAATATAGTTTTGGAAGAGATACTATGTAATTGCAATAAGTGATATGTATCACTCAATAACAATAGTTCACACGAGTTTCCTTCCAATAAGAGCCGTTGCCTACAAGCAACTGTCCCCGATTTACTCTTTATAGCGTAACTAGACAGGGACGGGCGAGAGTAGCTCGCCCCCGGAGTTTAGTCATTTTCATCTATATCTACTTTCTTTTTTTAATTTTACATGAGTTTGCTAACAACGTTACTATTAAATACGTTTTCGTCTTAAGCTAAAAACAAGTTTTTGGATGAATAAATACTCTTTTTTGCAACTAAAGCCAAATTAAGGCCAAAATGTTTTTTTAGCTTCACGCTGCATCCCGAATATAGAACGATATCAGATCAAGCCTAGTGTTAAGACATTCCGTTCCCCACGCACTGCTGAACTTTTAAAACATCGTGGGGTTAGTGGTGGAACTCAACGCTGATTTGTCTTGTTACCAGAGCGAGGAAAATGAAAATATTAGATAATTCATTCCTACGAGTGGGATTGAACCCACAACTTTAGCGTTTACAGTCACAATCTGTGTGCAACTGCGACACGTTGGCTTTTATCGTAATTAATGATTTTATTATCAGCTTCACGCTGTATCCCGCACACAGCAGGGTAGGCAGAGGGAACCTAGTGTTAAGACACTCCGTTCCCCACTTTCTGCCGAATACTGGAGGCATTGCGTGTTGAGTGGCAGAACTCAACGCCGCGCTTAGCCTCGACACCAGTGCGAAGAAATGGAAATATAAATTTAAGTAAATATTTCATCTCCTCGAGTGGGGATCGAACCCACAACCGGTCGGTTTTACAGTCACACTTCGTGCCGCTGCGCCACGACCGGCCTCAAATTTTATTATATTTATTTTTAATATATACATATCTCCGAAAATGTTGATGGAACAATCGATAGATTTATTCGAATTTACAAAGAAGAGTACAATATTATGTGGAGTCATTAAAAAGGTTAAATAATAGTCAATATTGGTGAAAGGCTAATTTATTCAGTCTTATGAATTACAAAGTATTTACAAATGTACATAATTAATATCTAATACTGTATATAATAAGTGACCCGACTAAAACTAACTACAACTAACTAAACCTAAAAATCGTAGTCCATTTTCAAAGCCAAGTAGTACACCAGTAACAACAATTTCAAAATATTATATTAAATATTATATTATGATATATTAATTTAAAAAAATGTATTCTATAGATATAAATAAGTCATATCTAATACATAATGTTCATCATTTCAATTTTTAGATCAATACATAAAATAATTTATAAAAAAAAATATTCAAAAGATGTAATTTTTATGGTTACATTTAATACAATAATATGATTTTTTGATGAGACAGTCAACATCTCCTGAGGTGTAGTGCTCCGCGCAGACACAGTATTGAGGTTCATTTCCTAGGTAACTAGTTAGTGGCAAAGAAATTTTTGTGGTTACTGACGTGCTTTAGATAAAAAAGGAATGTTTCAACAGGTTTCCTTTCTTTTTAAATTTATACTCCATTTTTTAATTCACGAAATCCATTTTAAGATTTGATTACAAAATAAACGAACCTTTTAATTATTACAAAAATAATTGGCTTTCTTAATAAATTTTTGCAGCAATTTTCCAAATTTTAGCAGTACTTTTAGTCCAACAGAAAAAAAAATTATATTTTTTTTATTTCGAATACAAAACAGAACAAACCCGCTATACACTCCATTTAAATCCTACCCTAAACTTATCGTTGATGTTGTCGTATGGCATCCGTAAACTTAATATTACATTCCGTAATCGCCATATTGGCAGTCAAGAAATCCCCTAAGCTTGAGACTGGAGCTGGTCTGTCGAAGGGGAATCCCATGGGGCGGCGGTCTGGGTATTTACGATCTCTTATACCACAATAGGAAGATGCGTCATTGCAAGTACCTACTGTATCTTGTACTACCTGTAGGGTTGAAATATTATTAAAAAATAAAATAAATCAAATAAATCAGCTTCACGCTGTATCCCGCATACAGCAGGGTCGGCAGAGGGAGCCTAGTGTTAAGACACTCAATTCCCCAGTATCTGCCGAATTCTGGAGGCATTGCGTGTTGAGTGGCAGAACTCAACGCCGCGCTTTGCCTCGACACCAGAGCGAAGAAATGGAAATATAAATTTAAGTAAATATTTCATCTCCTCGAGTAGGCATCGAACTCACAAACAGTCGGTTTTACAGTCACACTTTATGCCACTGCGCAAAATATTATTGAGTTCATATAATAAAAACAAGACGAAAGTCTTCGACCAGTGTGTGTTAAAAATGATGACAAAAGGTAGCGACATGCTCGGTATTTCCCTACGTGACGCAATTAGAAATAAGACCATCCGTAGGAGAACAAAGACTACCGAAAGCTAGAAGAATTGCACAGCTGAAGTGGGAATGAGTACGACCATTAACAAGAAGAACAGATGGCCATTGGGGCTCTCGGGTTCTCGATTAAATAAATAGATTTTATCTAGTTTAAAAGATCGTGGTTTGAATATTTTTTCTTGAAATTTGTGCTTCAATCGCATTAGGTCAGGATATTTGCGGTCTCTTTAACTGTAAGCTATTTAAAGTAATAATAAAAGATACTATTAGAAACATATAACACTTTTCCCTTACCCTATCGTCATTCCAATTGGTAACCATACAGAACAGTACCATGGGGATAACCTTCTGGTGTTCCTTTAGGTATCAGCATATGATGAGGCCAGCCGCAGCCGCAGAAATCAAAGTCCGCTGCCGCTACGGAACCGGAGTCACCAGGTCTTGAGTTCTGGTTGCGGAATGTCCTCTCGTAAGGAATGGTGACAGAGGATAATAGGCTACTGCGTTTGATAGTGGAACTACCGGCTGGGACTGGAGAAATATATTAATTAGTTATTATGTGTGTAATCTTGTACTACCAGTGGGGTAGCTGGGGGGGTGCGAGCGCATCAAAAGGAAAGGGTCATCAACGTCAACGATCAACGACGATTTGCAATTATTTTTTTCAATAAACAATGTGTAAGAAAAATAAGAGAATGAAAATGAAAAATACAATCTCGCTATCATATCACTATTACTTTTTTGAAAATGTGATTATTGACCAAGGTCATCTAGTCAAAAAACACGTAATGTCCGTTTTAAAATTTTTGCAATATTTTTTACCAAAATCTAATCTTATAACTTATATAGACTTGTTATAGTTTTGAGGCAATAAAAATGTGTATTTTGACCATTTTAAAGGGTGTCAAATCCTAAGCTGCACCAGGCAGCAAATACCCTAGCTTCGACACTGAATATTACTAATTACCCCACTTTGATAAGAAACCGGCCAGCGTTAAGTACTGAAACATTAATGTAATAATACATAAAGCATACAAATATTACAATATCAAATACCGCTTACCCCTAAGGAACGATAATACATAAATTATACACTCTAATACGTACTGGCTTGTGAGAATTTGTCCAATTCAATCATTAGACGACGTTGTTCTTCAAACGGTAGCTGTTGATTGTTTTCATCTAAAACTGGTGCTATGAAGATACGGAATGTACCCATAAGACCTGCTCCACTTGAGTTATTTACTTCAACACTGTTGAGTTATTAAAATGGATTAATTCACAATAATTTATAATTTTAATACAATTAAAAATATATATTTGAGTGAAATATAAGAATATAAAGTTTTTTTTTTAATATTTGGATCGAGGAATTAGGAGAGAAAAAAAGTGAACAGCTCCGAAGTTCTGCACGATTTTCGTGGGTTCGATCCGCACTCCACTACTCCACTCCAATAGACAAAATTAGTCTATCCAACTCTCCGTCAGTGCAGCATTGAGTATCATCAATTAACAAGCTTAACACTAGCTATGAAAAAATGTGAAACTGAAAAGAAACAATTCCTTGCCTATATTCAAATTCATCATGTTGCAAATGGGTAAAACGTGCGTTAACACTACCACGCGGCATGAAGTCCAAACCACGACTCAGTTCCACAGTACTCTGCTCCCACTGAGTGCGTAACTGATTCGAACCCCCACCTAATGGTCCTTGACTACGGACCGAAACCGCTGATACTCGGATACCGGGGAAATCCAACTAAAAAATAATTAAAATTGCATTATTTGGAGGTAATTATTAAAAATGAATTTGCTTAGACCAGATTTGAAATAAAAAATTGTCTAGTGATATAATGCTATCGCTATGAACTTTTCTGGAATGAACTTTTCGTGGAGTTGAGAGCGTTGTATATATACGGGCCTAAATGTTTTGCGACAGCAACAGATCAGCAACCTTATAGTGTCACATTACTCTGTTTTAAAAATTCTATTAAATAAGTTGTAAAATACAACTAAAAAATCAATACAACAGAAAAGAAAATACAATATAATACTAAGTCAAAAAACTTTTTTCACTAACATTTTGGGCATTGAATTGTTTTTCCTGAACTTCATATACTTAATGGAGTATCTTTAATAAAAAAATTAAAAGACTTACCCTATCCCTTCCATAAGGTGGTAATTTAGTTTTATATAAATTGAACAGATCATCTATGTAGGCGTGCCAGCGGTAGAACACCGGGTCTCGCATGGCGGTCGCCGAGTCGCCCATTACACCGAATAGTTCCTATAAAATGGTAATAATATGGATAGTTTTAACTTATTTTAATGTACTTTTTTATAAAAATTTATATGTAAAAATTTACTCCTTTTATGTAATATAAGTATTTAGTTTGTAATAATTTTGAAGTGGTCTCTTAAATTTTTAGAATTTTTAAATCTTAATTAATACTTTAAAGCTATGTGCGTATCTGTATGTCTGTCTGTGGCATCATAGCTCCCAAACAGATAACCGATTTTGAGTTGTGAGATCATTTTAGCCATGATTCATGATTATTATTACCAATTAATAGAAAAAAAAAAATTGTGACAATACTTATATATATACTTACCAAAAACCTATGATCGGGGTCGTGAGCGTAGGATATGAACACGTGACCCATGTTGTGCATGTCTCCATAGTAACTACGGTTTCTACTTATTATCGAGGACTCCATCAAGTTACCGAGCACATCGATGCCTGTTTGTTCGTCTAACGGCATTGTGCGACCGTTGGGCTGCAAAAAGGTGAAACTTATTGTCATATTATAGTTATTTATTATCCTTATGTATTAATTATTTTATTGTAACGTTTCATCTAAATCCGTTCAGTAGTTTTTAAGTGAAAATGGTACAAGCATCGATCTTCATACACTTTTACATATAATAATAGAGGTCCACACGCGGCTTCGCCGCTGTTGTGTGATAGTCAAACAAACATTCATTCTCATAAACTTACACATTTATAATATAATAAAATAAAATAAATCAGATTCACGCTGTTATCCCGCACACAGCAGGGTAGGCAGAGGGAACCTCGTGTTAACATACTCCGTTCCCACTTTCTGCCGAATTCTGGAGGCATTGCGTGTTGAGTTGCAGAACTTAACACCGCGCTTAGCCTCGACACCAGAGCGAAGAAATAGAAATATAAATTTAAGTAAATATTTCATCTCCTCGAGAGGGGATCGAACCCACAACCAGTCGATTTTACAGTCACACTTTCGTGCCGCTGCGCATCGACTGCCCTCGTTCGTATTTATAATAATAATCAATTAATTAATTTATAAGCAATTTATTAATTAAATTAAGGTTTTGTGTGTTATTTTAAAAAAATACTATAAGTTACCAAAAGTATAGCCATATTGTTGATAGCTTCAATGAAGTGGTCCCTCCATAGCTCTAGTTGGCTGACGTCGCTGCGTATTTGCTCCACGGGACGGTCCAAGTCGCGGATATCAGAGAACGCGAACCTATGAGAATTTATATAAATTCACAATTTAGAAAATGATTAATTGCGGAATGTAGTATCTTGACACTATGTTTCCTCTGTCTACCCTGCTGTGTGTGAGATACAGCGTGAAGCTGATAAAAAATAAGGTAATGTTTTTTCAAAATCATTTTTTTAAATTAAAATGTGCATTTTTTCAATAATTTCACTTTAAATAAATCTTTAAAATAATAAGCAGATATGCAGCTAGAACAGTACAGACAAAAACTGTTAGAATTATTGATTTATGTACAAACATACATTTTTCACCTTATTTTGATACTTTGTGTGTTGAGTGGCGGAACTCACCGCCGCGATTTATCTTGCCAGAAAAAATCACAATGCGTCAATACACTCTGTTGTCCACAGAAACAATAAATGAACATTATTTTTAAAAAATAAAAAACCGTCTTCAAACAACGAACTAAAAAGTAACAAAATAATTACACATAAAGTAAAACGTACTTTGATTTTGTTAAACAAAAATAGTTAAAGAAAGATTTTATAAATTTGAAGTCGGTGCCAAGTAAAACAAACCGCCTTAGTAATTTGATATCGTTTAAAAGTTATTGTAGCATTAGCTGGACTAAAGAAATACTAGCTTTCAAATAAAAAAAATCAAAATCGGTTCACCTAGACATCCGGTTCTGAGGTAACAAACATTAAAAAAAACAAAAAACAAAACCTCCTTTTCTTACATATGTCGGTTAAAAAATAACTTATCATCTGAGGCCGCCTCCCGTATAAGAGCATCTCATAAGTGGTCGAAACAAAATTTCTAATCTCAAAATTCTGTTGATTGTACAACATATTAGAATAGACTAATTTATCAAAAGAATAAGATTTTTATTCTTGCTTGCAGTTTAAAATATCCAAAATAACCTTCAAGCAATATATATACTTCGATATTTCCCTGTTTTCCATACTGTATATGGTGATATGTAAGCGTTAATTTCATTATCTATATTAAAGACAGTATTTTAAAATCATTGTTAGCAATTAACTAATATATTTTCATTAAAAAATTATTAATTTCATCACGTTCGTGGTTGGAATGACCGCAAGAAACGTTATCTTTCAAAACATAAGCGTTATCTTTCAAAAATACATATTATTTTTTTTCTATGTTAAAATGAGCCCTCTGGTAGTTTTATTTAAGACTATAAAACAAAAAAACTAAATCATGATAATTGGATGCCAATTACTTAAAACAAAAGCAGTATTCATGAAACGTCATAAACTGAAATTACCACCTCATGGTTTTTTGATCTCAAAATCAGAATTTCACAATTTAATTGCTTGTGACTAATTCTTGAATAGTTGTTAGTATACAATACTATAGTTTTATCTGCAGCAGCAGTCAGGGACAACAGAGAAGAGTCTAATTTTAAAAACGATAATGTTAAAATATACGACTTATTATTTTCTTTTTCTTGCTGGTAACAAGACAAAGTGCGTCCTGTATCTCACACAATATTTCGAAAATTAGGCGGTGCGTGGGGAACGGAGTGTCTTAACACCATGCTATATGTGTGCATATTAATACATAAGCTTAACGAACAAAAACATCTTACCGCGGCGGCCAAGCTCGACTTGCAACTTGAGAATCCAATTTAGGGAAATATCCCTTCAGCGATGGGTTGACGGAAATCATTGTACCGACGGACCCGTTCGAGCTTGTTGCACAGTCTTTCTGTGCTGTATCTGTAATATTAAGAGAGGAAAGTTGGGTAAATTTCGCCAATTTGAATCTTAAATTGGTGCTTTTTGACTACAAATTTATATTTTATTCATTTTGAATTGATATAAGCAAAAATAATTATAACTTCCAATTCAAATTAGAACACTAAATATAGTTTTAAAGTATTTTAATTAATGTGTAAGCATTTCACAATAAACATCGAAATCAAAATATCCATTCCATATAATAATATATGGAATGGATATTTACATACATACATTTACACACATTACATACATTTAAAACATAAGTATTTATAGTTGTTCTTAAAAAAAGGTCCTACCTAGCAACAATCTGTTGGTGCATATAATAAAACAACTCGCCGCGCCTGTCCTTGTCCACAATAGCGCGGTCCGCCGAGTCGAACGGGTACACGAGATGCCAGTGCCAGTGGTGTAGATTAACGCCGATATCCTCGCGGAAGTACGCTACACGCTGTTCCGGTTCTAGATCTGATGCTGTATAGTTTTGGGGAATCAGGATTGGTATCTGAAAATGAATTGACAAAATTATATAGAATAACAATATGTTTGATTATCATGATTATTGTACATTTTAAAAGAAACTCTGTAACCGGATTAATATACAATATACACAATATTTATTACTAAATATTTTTGGGGACACGGTAGAAAATTTTCAACCGTTTTCTCTTTTGATATTAAGATGTGTTGTTGTATTTCAATATCCTTGTGGATCATTTCCTACCATCTGAGACCCGCTCATGAAAGCTTTAAGTTCCCAAACCCACACCACGCTTATCATGTTATCATGTTGTGCTACTGCTTGTTGCTAAACGATGATAATGAATATAATGCCGTGTGATCCCGGCTTAGAATAGGATCGTCCTGGTACTGGTGGTGTCGTAAGAGGCGACTAAAGTACGTGTGGTAGAGTCACGTCAGCAATGGCAACACGCATGGGCAGACTCGACCGGATCTTTACCACCCCCGGCATTTAAAACCGGCGTGAAGTAGTGGCTTTATGCCACTGCGTTTCGCATCAGGTAATGCCGGGCCCCGGCGCCCAACCCATTTTAAAGGCCGGCAACGCACCTGTAGCTCCTCTGGGGTTGCACGGGGTTTGTGGGCGGCGGTAATCACTTACCATCACGCTCGTTTGCCGTGTCTTTTCCATAAAAAAAAAAAAAAAAAAAAAAAAAATAGTGATATGGTAAGTGGCAGGATTTAATCGCATAAAAAGTTTGTAGGTTCGTTTTTAATATACAGATTTATAATTTATGACTAAGAGATAGTAAGCAATGAAGATCCGGAAATCCTCTCATACTTTTCATATTGAGACAGTTGTAATAGTCAATAAAAACTTGAAAAAAAGATTTATTATTTTATAAATATATATTAAAAAATATAATCTGCGAAAAGAAGCAGAATAAAACGTGTTTTTTTTTCTTTCCTAATATATTAATACATTTTATCAAATACCATAATTTGTCAAAACTTAAAAAAATTAAAAGCAATTTTTTTTATATATACGCAAAATATTCCACTTTTTCCCCAACTCACCCTGTCTCCCGGTTGTTCAACGCTAGATACTTCACGCGCCTTCCTGAACACCTTTGGGTCCACGAACTTATCGGGGAAGGTCTCAGCGAAGGTCGGGATGTCTAGGCCCTTTCGTGTCGTCTCTGGAATATTTTTTTTAGGATAATATATATTTAGGAAATTTTGGTTGCAACTAACTCTTAAATTTTAAAAACGGAAGATATATAAGAAAAGATATTATTAGGGGTTTTTATCAGTGTAGCAGAAACCGAAACACGACCGTGTTTTTCCACGGTAATCTCAGGAACAGCTTAACCAATTGAATTGCAATTTTTGTTCTATTTTGGCAAACTTCCCTTACCATTTAGTTTTGTTTTATAACAATGGTTCACAAATTAACACGTTATATCAATATAAAGAATTGCATATGACGATACTGCTACAAAATAAGTGTTTTATTGAAAGTGGCTGAAGATTTAGCTAACAATGTGGATATTGTATTTAAAATGATAATGTTATTAGATTAAGATAATAATTCAGATGAGTAAAAAATAATTGATATACAAGCAGGCGAAGCCCCGAGTGGGCTACTAGCAGTACAATGAAATTATTATGTGTTTAAAATGCAACTGCATTTTTTTGGTAATATCAATTATTCATATGTTATATAGCGCTCGGTGTCACAGGCGGAAAACTTATTTAATATTATAATATGTCCGTCTGAGAGGCGGCCGAGCGCCACAAAATGCTGACAAGGGAGAGATCGGGTGAACAGCGCCGGTGGGAAAGGAATTTCTTCTGTTTCCACACTTATTATTCCATCGTGGAGTAATTAAGTTGTAGGTTAAGTTAGATTAATTTAGGTTAAAACAGATTACTGTTTTTCCAACATTGAAGGCAGTAGTCTTAGATATAGTTTAGTTTTAGATTTAAATTGTATTTTAATTTAAAATCGTATGTTCTTAACCCTCCAATAGCAGCCCTACGTAACTCATATTAAAACAAAAACAATTTTTTTTTTGTAATTTTTAATGCTATTTTTTTTAGATATGAGCATTTCAAGAGATATATTTTAGATAGTTATTGAAAAGCATCTTATTTTTTTAATTACTTTTAACGATTATTATTTTACGGAATTTAATAAAAGAGAAAAATATTTTTTCACCTGTGCAACAAAGCCACAGAAAGGCAGTAGTTAAACATGTAAGGATTGATTCTCAGTTGGCAGTACGAACAGATGGACAAGAGATCGTCGACATCGCGCATACCTAATTCAAAAAAATAACAAGAATAATTTTAATTTGATATATGCATTATATATTTTACGCAATAAATATTTTTAAATTGAGTGGATTAATTTTTTTTTACTTATTACAATCTTATAACAAATGCAATCAAAAACATAAATGTTAAATGAGAGCCAAGTTAAACGATAAGTAATGTATTTTTCTCGACTTCACCGCAAAAAAGTGGGTGTTATATACAGGTGTATATAACACTTATAGGCACTCGACTTGACATATAAATATGGATGCCGATTTCTTTAAAAATTAATGTAATAAATAAAATTTATCTTCTAAGTTACTCGACAATTTTTTAGATACAGGCTTTATTATAATTGATAGTTAGTGCTACTTTCAGCTTGTACTGAATTATTTGCTTGATATATGATTTGGTGCTTGGTGATACAAAATAGCCAAGTCAAATTGAGAGCTTAAATTTTAACTCAGCATCCATTAGATCACTAGGTATATTGATCATAGTAACAATCAAAATCAAACTTTCTATAGTGTATTTTAAAAAACAACAATTATTAAATCAAAAACTACATTACCAAGAAACACATCAATAAGCTTCCCAGCCATTTTCCTATGCTTAGGTACGAATAATGAGAATTGGTCGTTATAGGGCATTTCCATGGGCAGAGACAAATCTGGCAGCGCAATGTTCCTCACCGGTATGGGGCTAACACCCTCCCCGAAACGACTTGAGAGGACATTGCTTGATTCCTTATATTTTTCCGGCTGAAAGAATATTAAATATTGTTTTAAATTTTAATTAAACGTCCGATTGTTAAGGCGATGGGTGCGAGTTCGATTCCCTGCACTTAGCAAACGACGTCTCGCGTTCAGATGAGTGGAGCGCGAAGTGTCCTAAGACTAAGACATTCTGCCTACTCTATGAGCAATAAAACAAAAGAAGAACTAGCTAGAAGGAGAAATCCTTCCATTCATATGTAGCATATTCTTATTTGGGTGAGACGAGTGGTGCAGAAGCACAAGCGTACGGCTTTTAAAGTGACAAGTTATGAATTCGATTCCCACTCGAGGCAAATAAATCTTTAATGATTTATTAATATTTTATGTCATCGCTCTGGTAATGAGATAAAGCGCAGCTTTGACCACCGTGTCTTAATGGGAATGGAGAGTCCTAATACTAAGTCTCTAGGTTCCCTCTGCCTACTCTGCTATGTGCGGGAAACAACGTGAAGAAAAAAATGTGTTATAACTTACCCGTCTACCGTAATAAAAAATAGAAAATTATCATTTCATTATATCAGTCATTTTTACATGAATATTCCTAAAAAAGGAAAATAAAATAACAAAATTGTAGTACTTACGAAGAAATTTTCAGGTAATTGGAAGACGGAGCCGTCTTTTGGCATGAAACATGGTTCTGTCGGTCTGTCGAAAAACAGTAACAGATTCTTCTTGTTAGCCATGCTGCTTTACTGGAACCAATGTGTATAAAGGATAACATCATAGAAAACAAATAGAAAATATAATTAAAAACTAAGAACAAAACTTAAACATTTTTTTTTTATTTGAAACAGATATAGGTATAATGTATGCAAATGGAAAAAGCTTAAAATAAATATGAAAAATATTATATTCTATTCTAAATTCGAATTATAAAAGCAAATAGCATCAAACATTCAGTTTCCCTATTGTTCGATAAATATCTGTTAAGTTATAAATAAAATAATTGGACATTATCGAAAAGGTCAAATATTAGTCTTTAAAAATAATCGACACCATGTTGGCGCAGTTTAACTGTAGTGATGGTTATGGGTTCAATCTCCACTAGGGATTATGTTTTTTGTTTAAAAAAAATTACAAGTAAAATCCTTATTAAATAAATAACGGTTTTGGGAACCACTACCGAACACTAAATGTCACTCGAGTAAGAAAAATGGAGAACGGACTATTTTATAGGACACTTCGGTTCCTTCACAGGTTCCTTTTGATTAGTTCTATAAAAAAAAACAAAAACTTACTTTTTTTTTCAATATATAAAAAAATATAACACAATATTAATTTAAAATATATATATATATATGATATAAAAAATAAAATTAAAATTTTAAGTCTTCCGGTAAGCCGCGGAAACCACGGCTGACTGTACCTTGTCCTTGCTCTATTCTCTTTATAAAGGCACCAGTCGTGCCGTGCGTTTTGTCGGACAATATGGATGGTGTGCAAAAGAAAAGTGAAAAGATTTTTTTTTATTATATATATAAAATTTAAAAATAAAAAAACAAGGGAAGTTGTGGTCTTGGATCTTATCAAGAGGATATTTGGCCACCGCTGTTTATTGATAACGGGTGATGCTCACCATTGAAATCACACCTGATCTGAATTTCATATAGTTTTAAGCATTAATTTTTTATAGTTATTTTGTTATTTTTCTTCAACCGACTTCTAATTGCTAAAAGAAGAAAGTTCTATATTAGTTAACTTTTTCTTTTTAGGGTACCTCAAAAGGTAAAAAGAGAACCCTTTTAGAATTATCATTTTGTTGTCCGTCTGTCAAGGACATATATCTCATCTATCTTTATTAGTTATACTTCCCGTTAACTTACAATCCAAAGTGGTGTACCACTACATACAGAAGGATCGGCGTGCTAATCCGACTCGCACTTAACCATTTTTTATTGTTTGTTTGTCGATTTCAAGTCACTTGTGGAAAGACTGTACTGGCTGACTGACTGTATATTCCCATCAAATCAGGTTCTGACACTCGAAGGTCATCAACTCATGACATTACTCAATAAAATAGTGGATTCGATTCCCACGCGTGACAATAAATTATTTCCATTTTCTCGCTCTGGTAACAAGAGAGTTAAGTCCCGCCACTCAACAAGGAATGCTTCGAAAATTAAGCGGAATATGGGGAACAGTAGTCTCGGAGTTTCTAGGTTGTATTAACCCTATTTTGACACCTAACCATGCTGCATATGCGAACTAGCAGCGTAAAGCAAAAAAAAGTCGACTCTATACCAAAGGGTCAGTTTGGTGTTTTTTTTTTTCACGAATTACCTATAATTTTTTTATTATACTATTATTTATTTGTATTGCATTATTTATATTGTAATTTCTCAATTCGTAACACATTACCCACCCCTACATAACTGTAGGTCCACGGAACGCCTATAGGTTTTGATTACTCGGCCAATTTCATACAAAATGGGATTAAATCTGTAATTTCAATTTAAATTTAAATTTGGGCTTATTATTGTAACGCGTAGGAGAAACACATTATCCGAGTAAAGAATTTTGTGAACATAAAGAAATCATCTTAAAGTAATAGAAACAGTATCACCGAAATAGGTATATTAGTCTAGTCAAGATTAAGCACATGTTATATATATATATATATATATATATATATATATATATATATATATATATATATATATATATATATATATATATAATGTAAGTCTTCAGTTTTTCGTGATTTACTTAAAAAATCCGAATTCTATCTCTATTTTTTATAATTTACCGTTACTAATTTTCCAGCTTGGCAAACACGAGAAAAAATTTTGATTATTTGTTCATATATAAAACTGTCAACAGCATGTACGATAACTCCTCTCTAGTACAACATTTCTATTTTAAAGTTCCTAGGAGTTCTCGAAGTTACTTGTTGGAGGTCTATTTTAGGCATTAGTTCCTCTACATCTCCTCTAGTCTCTTGTCTAGTCAGTTTCACTGACACACACATAGCTGAATCCCGCACACAGCAGGGTAGGCAGAGGTGACCTAGTGTTAAGACACTCTGTTCCCCACTTTCTGCCGAATTCTGGAGGTATTGCGTCTTGAGTGGCGGAACTGAACGCCACCCTTTGCTTCGACACCATTGTGAAGAAATGGAAATATAAATTTTTTAAATAAATATTTCATTTCCTTGAGTAGGGGTCGAACCTACAACAAGTTGGTTTACAGGCACACTTTGTGCCACCTGCGCCACGACTGGCCCCAACTTTATATATTTAGTGAATAATAAAAAGTTATATCAATATTGAAATAAATTATTTGTCCACAGTAAAACGGCAGGTTATCTTCAAAATTCATATTTTTATATCAATGTTTTATTTGTTAATATTCTGTTTTAATTTCAGCTTCACGCTGTATCCCGCACACATAGCAGGGTAAGCTGAGCTTACCCTCGATACCAGAAAGAACAAACGGAAATATGAATTGTTCCATTAATTCCTCGAGTGGGGGATCCAACCCACGACCTGTCGAGGTTAGAGTCACACGATTGTGGCCTACGCTACGCGCTACATCTGCCCAACTGCTACAATATTAACATTATAAATAAACTGCATTTAAGAATTTCGACGTAGCTTCATGAGAACGTATGGCTCAGTGGTCAGAGCACTTTTAAAGAGGCGCTGATTCTAATACTGTTAAAATTTAAAATTTTCAAAAAATATTATATTTACTTATATGAAACACTGATCTGGACTAAGTTATAAAAACCTATTCGACTCTTAACGCTGCCTCACAAGAAAAAGAAAATAAGCCCGAAGAACAACTAGATGAAGGATTGCATATATAGGGTCCTCGATTTGTGTTATTTTTAGTAAGAGTTAATACTTAGTTAATAATATATCATCGGATCAAGCTGATATGTAGTTTAATTCCTGCAATACATGCATTTTAGAGTTAATCTGTCATTGTAATGTGGTCAAATAATTTATGAATGCACTATAACGCGAGGGTACGACGAGCACCAGGATAGGCAGAGGGAGGGAGTAGTGTTGAGACACTTTCACTTTTCGCCGAATGCTGGATGCTTGGCATGTTGATTGGTGGAACTCAACGCCGCGCTATGCCTCGACACCAGAGCGATAGAATTAAAATATAAAACAATACATTAGATAATATAAAATATTGTATTTTGAAGATAGCCTGTCATTATATTGTGTATTAATAATTTATTTCGATATTGCTTTTCAATTTTATTAGGCGTTAAATGTATAATATTGGTTAATTATTTACGTATTACGTATACTTATTTCAGTGACTGCGGCGTGCCTTTTAACGTAAAATTTTAATTATTTGAGGTATTTATTTTTATCTATAACATAGGAAAATTGAAGCCGTCGTCTTGGCACAGGAGCAGAAGCGTGTAAATGCGACAGTTGTGGATTCGTTCCCAACTCGGGAATACCACCTGATGAATTAAGCTTTAAACCTTTTACCTCGTTATCAGAGAAGAAAATGAAAATATTAAATTTTCATTTTCTTGCTTTCGTAATAAGGCAAAGGCAAAGCAATGGGGAAGCCCTGCCTGGGGGATACATCGTGAACATAAATACAAGATTTTTTTCGGAATAATTACACATAACTCAAGAACAAACTTATTTCTATGAAATTATTAGTAACTAATTCAAATCGTAAAGTATTTTCATGAGGCCGGTCGTGGTGCAGAGGCACAAAGTGTAACTGTAAAATCGACTGGTTGTGTGTTCGATCTCGACTCGAGGAGAAGAAATATTTATTTACATTTATATTTTCATTTCTTCGCTCTGGAGTCGAGGTCTGGGGAACGGAGTTTCTTAACACTAAGCTCCCTCTGCCTACCCTGCTATGTGCGGGATACTGCGTGATGCTGTCTTAGCTCACAGTACGTGGAATAATGCGTGAAAAACGGGCACTATTATATATACTTACGTGTATATATAAAAGTCTTTCCTTACTGAGTGACTGAAACTACTAAACTTAGAAAGATTAAATTTGGCCAGTTAGTTAAAAAGTGTACAGAAACACTAATATTTTTAATGCCACGCATTATCCCACTCATTGATTAGGCAAAGGGAACCTGGAAAACTAATGTTAAGACACTTCGTAAAATAAAAATATTAAATTATTAATTTCCTCGAGTGGGAATCCAATACACAACATATCGTGTTCACTCGCCCCTTCCAGTCCGGTGACGCTGTTAAGACCATACCAGGTCAACAGCAGTAAGTCCATGAGAAAAAAAAATCGTGTTTACAGTCGTAAGATTTTCTTCCTACACCACGACAGCTCACTGTTCATCTCTTGAAATTCCCACAGGAATGTAAAAAAAATGATTTCCCGATTTACGTCTTAAGTCCACAAAAACACGGGCGACGACTACGGTACCTATATGGAGATTTATAAATATCAACACCCACCACCCACTGCATCCACTTTGTAAAGGTCGTCCAACTTGACCCCGAGCTAAAGGGCAGGCGAGCGTTGAGCACTGTTACACGCTATTTATAAACTGCTGGAAAACTCTAGAAAAAGAGCTAGTTGTTAAATTGAGTTTACCAAACAATAGTAGCGGACCCGCGCGGCTTCGCCGGCTTTAACTATACAAATGGATATTAAATATATTTGTGAAATTATTTTCAATTTTCAATAGGATTATTAAGAAATTGTAAGCCTAAATAGTCAAAATAAGATAACAGACAATAATAAGTAAACATGAGTACGAGAAATAAAATTCTTAATATTAAAAATACTTAACTGAGGCCAGTCTGTTAAGCCGACTGGTTGTGGGTTCGATCCCCACTTGAGGAGATGAAATGTTTACTTAAATTTATATTTTAATTTTTTCGCTCGAGTGTCGAAGCTAAGCGCGGCGTTGAGTTCTGCCACTCAACACGCAATGCCTCCAGAATAAAGACAAGATTATTACAGAAACTAAATAAAGCATGATGAAAAAAAATGTATTACGAATAAAATGGTGTTTTAGGTTTAATAAATATTTATTTACATGTAATACAAAATATTGATATTAATTTCAGGCTGCCACAACCTCATTATTTTTATTATATATGTATGTATACGGTATACCTTAGTATCCCGTCGCCTACACTAGTGTATGAAAGTATACGAAAATGTATGAAAATTTACAAAATGGCCATATCGTGCGGCTCGTAGGCTAGTTAGGTCATTTTGAATCAGTGATATCTCCTTAAGTATTTATTACAATGATGTACAGTAAGTATAATTTCAATGTAGATGAAATACTAAAGGTGACTATTACATTTATTTTGATAAAAAAATAGTTATTTTTTTATAATCCCCAACTGCATAAAAATAAAAATACAATAAGCAAGCCCAATAGTTTATTAGGATCAACAGTCTCTCCTCTTTAAACCTCTTTAAATTATGCGGGGTTCCTGGTAAAGATTTTATTGATTGAAGAATTACTTATAGGTCCCGACTGTTAATTCTAATTCGACTTGTTTATTTTTTTTTTATTTTTATGCATTCGGGATTTTTTTTTATTTTTTACTTTTTTGTTAGGATTTATTATGGTTATGATAATAATGATATATCTTTTTGAAATCCTTGTATTGAACTCTTGAATTTTATGCCCACATGTGGTATACGAAACGATTTTTTTTTTCACTAAGTCCAATGGCATCCCATAGCCACCATGATTATTTTTTTAACGTCACCTACCTGAAATCACTTGGGCTGCTAATACGAATCTAACGATATTTATATAAATCCGTTCAGCGGTTCTGGAGATATAGAGGTAATAAAGAATATTACATACATACATACATAAATCCAAGATACGCGCGAAAAACATAACCCTCCCTTAGCAGTCGGCAAAAATAAATGCCAAGTTATAGAAAATACATTAACAATAAGCCGATAAATTTAAATTTAAATTAAATATATTAAACTGGTAACATACCATTGCAGACTTTTTTTAAGTCTTTTAAAAGGATTTTTTTGTATTTTTGTACTACATTGTTCTTATAAAGCTCATAAGGTTGAATCAACGCACACCATGTAAACGTTCAGAAAGCCTATTTTCGGCGATCCTTCCTCAAAACAATAAAATTCCTGGAAATTTTAAAAAAATAAATAAAGAAGCAGCATAAATATTTCATTTCCTCGAGTGTGGATCGAACCCACAACCAGTCACGTTTACAGTCACGTCACACCTTGTGCCTCTGCGCTACGACTGGCCTCAATAATAGTTTGCTTAATAGGTTGATAGCGGGTTCCACTAAGCCGACATTATGTTTAGGGCTGCCAATAGAATGTGAGATAAAACTGGTTCTTTAGGTTTATCATTTTTTAGCTTCACTTCACTGAATTCCGCACACAGCACAGCATGACAGACAGAGGGAACCTACTGTTAAGACATTCAATTGGCACATATATTATAATTATAATTAGTACATATAAAACGGAAAATAAAAATAGATTTTAATTACGAGGAAAATGTAACCACAACAATAATACTATATGTTGCCGTAAACCGTGCCACATGTATTGTATTGTGACTGTATGTAAAGTATGATAGTCTCCTTTCTTTCTAGAGGTTTTCTGATCACATGTGAAGTCTTTTTGATATAATCAAAAAGACCATTCTGATATTTGGAATCCTCCATGATGTGTGATATTTGAGCTCGAGCCTGTAAGCTGCCAATCTTCCGCATTTTTGTACACAAATGTATTACAGACTCAGAAGTTTCTCGATCGCATTCGTAACTCAGAGAGTCTTTTAGCTTAAATTGGTACATAAATATATATATGATACTCCTCAATGCCCGCGTGGACCATCTACATCAGGATATGTAGCGGTGCAAAAACCCTCATCCTAAATATTCGAAATGGTAGTACCACATGAGAACATATGATATTCTTCCCTAGTCATCCTTTTTAAGTATGACATAAAATTATATTATAATACTTTAATTTTTATTACATCATTCAGAACCTGTTATTAGTAAAATACAGAGTGTATTTTGCAAAGTGGACTGCAGGTTAGAAAATTATTCAGATATTACATAAATGCTTTATAGTGTTAAAAATAGGTAAAATTATAACGTACATAATGCAGTTGCTCAAATGATTATGCCGTCATGGAAAACAGGAAAATTGTAAAGGGAAGAAACAAGGTTATTAAAAGTTATCAAAATAACACGTGTTTGTATGAGTACATATTTTGTTAACAAAAGGAAAAATATTTATTTAGTTAAGTATTTTTTTTCGCTTCACGCTGCATACAGAGAAAACCTAGTCAAGACGCTCCATTCCTCACATTCCAAATCATATTCGAGACATTGCTTGTTGATGGATGAAGCCCAAACCCTGCGCCACGACGACCTCAAAACGATACTAATAAATTATAATAAATAGATTAATGCCTACAATTATTGTGAATCTCCCGCCAGATGTGATTTCAAAGGAATCGCCAGTTCTCAGTAACTACAATGACCAAATATCCTCCTGATAACTTCCAAGATCACAATTTCCTTTTGTTTTGCACACGATCCATATGGTCCGAGAGGACACGTGATTAAACAAATACCTATATATAAAGATTTATCCAAGGACAGGATACAGTCAGCCGTGGTTACGCGGCTTACCAGTTTTAAATTAAATTTAAAATTTTATCTTTTTTTTATAAATAGTTTTTTTTATTATTGAGTATTTAAAATTGTAAAGAAAGGTGAGTTTTTATTTTTTTATATAGTTATATAATGCTAAATAAAATAAACTAAAACTGCAAATAAATCGGTTAAGCCCCTTTCTGAAATGCCATCAATTTAACATTTTTCTTCTATGTCAGGCACCGATCCATTATTATTTGTGTAACATGAGGAGGCCAGCCGTGGCGCAGCGGCACGAAGTGTGACTAAAAAACCGACTGGTTGGGGGTTCGATTCCCACTTGAGGAGATGAAATAACTCAACACGCAATGCCTCCAGAATTCGGCAGAAAGTGGGTAACGGAGTGTCTTAACTCTAGGTTCCCTCTGCCTACATTGCTGTGTGCGGAATATAGCGTGAAAGTGATTTGATTTATTTTATTAGTTCGACCGTTTTTTTATGTTTGTTACCTCAAGACTTTTGACTGGGTAAACCGATTTCATGATTCTTATTTTATTTGAAAGCTGAATTGCCGTGTGGTGAATTTGGTCTATATCTGATGATGTTAGAAATGAGAAAATCAAATAAGCCTTAAATTCACATTAAGTATGTGCGCGACTAATGGACGTATAACTCAATATAACGCCAACCGATTTCGATGATTCCCTTTTTATTTGAAAGAATACAGTTCAAGACTAATTTGATGAGAATTTGGATAGATTCTGATTATGGAAACGGAGAAAGAACCTAACTGTGCTAGTATTAATAGACTTAACGCATTTAATTCCGTAGATCACGATATTCTTATTGCTCTTTTATCTAATGCTAATGTCTCAGATTCAGCTTTAGAATGGTTTTCGTCCTATCTTCGGGGACGTCAACAATCGGTTCGGGTAGGTCAGACTAGTTGTGACTGGCACGATATGAATGTTGGCGTGCCTCAAGGCGGCATTCTTTCACCTCTTCTATTCTCAGTATTTATCAATTCTATTACGTCCCTTGTAACTTACCGATACCATCTTTACGCAGATGACTTGCAGCTTTATGTACATACTTCCGTGGATAATATTGTAGATTCAATTTGCACCTTAAACACTAACCTTCGGCAAAATCGTTATGGGCTGCTAACTATGTTTTAGTTAACCCTGATAAATGTCAGGCTATTATTATTGGTAGCTCGCGTCAACTGGCCAAACTCGACTACAACTCTCTACCTAAGCTTGCGTACCAAGGTACTGTTATAAGGTTTTCCAAAACTGTTAAAGACTTAGGTACAATTATCGATGACAAATTGTGTTGGGACGTATATGTTTCGGATATTTCTCGCAGGATCTATGCTTCCTTGCATTCAATGATGCGACTGAAAAACTTTTTGCCGGTGCAAGCCAAAATTCAACTAGTTAAGACGTTTTTGCTTCCTATTATTGATTATGGGGATGCTTGCTGCCTGGATATAAATAACGCCGTATTAAACAAACTTGAAAGGCTGTTAAACACGTGTATACGTTTTATTTATAACCTGCGCAAGTATGACCATATTTCAACTAGTAGGAAGCAGCTTGGATGGCTCACAGTTGATGGACGTAGAAAAACCAGGTTGCTCTGTCTACTTTATTCCATTCTGTTCAATCCTAACTCTCCCTCGTATCTTTCTTCTGATTTCTCTTTTCTTTCTTCCTTTCATGATATATCTCTTCGATCACAAACTAACCTTGCATCCCAACTCACAAGTCTGGCTTTATGCCCGACTCGTTTGTGGTCACTGAAATCAGACTTTGGAATAATTTACCCGAGTCTATTAGGAGAGCTCCCTCCCGGGAGTCATTTAAACGTCAAGTTAGACAATTATTCTTGTAAATTCATAGTAATTATATTTATATATGTATATGTATGTATTTATGTGTGTATGTATGTGTGTGTATTTATCTATATATTGAATATTTATACAGTTCTAGTACATTCTAATTACAAATTTATAAACATATATACTATTCATGTAGTTTATTTTATTACAGTTTATATTGTAAGATATTGTATTTTGTGTATCACATTGTATTGTATTTTTTTTTTTGCACAGTTAAGATATTGTTTATTGAAATGATTGAGCACACCTACACAACTATCTGCCACACAACAAGGTTAGGCTGGTAGAAAATGCTTTTTAGCGTTAAGCCCGCCTTTTGTGCCTTATTTTTTTTATTTTCTCAAAATGTATGTAATAAAGAATAAAATAAATAATTAATTATTTTTTTTTTATTTATATTATAAGTATAAATATAGATATTTGACCTCACCTTATCGGTCGGTTATTTTATTGTTTGGTCACAATTTAACAGGAATTTAAAATGGTGGTGAGACCGGATGTTTGATTGATTATGTTATTTGTTATTGTTAGCTTCTTCCTTTTACTATCTTATTGTTTTCCTTTTAGATTGCTCTTGTTTCTATAACCATATTTCTATTATGATATATTTTTTTTTAATTATATTTTTTACTTTTAAATTTAAATTATCATGTTTTCTTATGTTTAAAGTTTTTTTCTATAGTCTTGTTACATTTCTTATAATTTAATTAATTAATTGTAATGATACTTTTAACCTTATATACGCATATTATATTATTTTAATTTGATTGAGGCCAGTTGTGGCGCAGAGGCACAAAGTGAGACCGTAAAACGGACTGGTCGTGGGTTCACTCCCCGCTCGAGGAGATGAAATATTTACTTGGATTTATATTTCCATTTCCTCGCTCTGGTGTCGAGGCAAAGCGCGACGTTGAGTTCTGGCACTCAACACGCAATGCTTCCAGAATCTGGTAGAAAGTGGAGAACGAAGTGTCTTAGCACTAATTTCCCTCTGCCTACCCTGCTGTGTGAGGGATATAGCTTGAAGCTGATAATTTAATCGGTTTTCTATGTAACTATCACTTATCACATTCCTTCCAGTAACGCAACATGACTGACAAGAAGCATCTGTTACTGTTCTTCGACAGACCGACAGAACCATGCTTCATGCCAAAAGATGGCTCCGTCTTCCAATTACCTGAAAATTATTTCGTAAGTATATATTTATTTGAATTTCACTTTGAATCCTGTAGTAGGATAGCAAAAAAAAACCTTATTGTTAAGACTCTCATTTCCAACACAACACCCAATTAGAGACTTTACTTGTAGAAGACCGCCGTGAAATCCACGCCGCGCTATGTCTTTTGAACATAACGAAAATAGAAAATAGAATAGAAATAATTCATTTTCCACACTGGTGTGTTTATAGTCAGACCCTGTGTGGCGCCACGACGGACTCAGATTACATTTTAACTTTTGACAAATAAAATATTAATTTTATTTATAGTTATTGGTTTTAGAAGCCTGTCTTTATTATTTGTCTCACTCGGCTAGTGTAACTTTTCATTATGTATTAAGAAAAAAACAACAAAAACAAAATACAATATAATTTGGTGCTATAAAACACCAATACAAAAGCATCTGTGAGGCTGTGTACGTAGTTATATTTAAAAAAAACACATGAGCACGTTCATCTTTATTCTCACCGTGACATCCTCGCTGGTAACTGCCCTTCTGTGTGTGGCGCTGTGCTAACCTTTCCCTAACTCATCAATGAACTAAGGCACCATTAAGTCTGTTACCGGCAGCAATACGCCTTTCCAAATCCAATTCGTATCTTCCGTCTCTACTAAGTATACTTCACAATTATACTACTTCATTCCTTCTTATAGCTTACTATTTACATTTCGTTTTTTCTTAATTTCTCTAAAAATAATAATTTAAAATTATTAAGTTTCAATATGTACGTAAATACATCACAATAGAATATATTTATCCTTTACCCTCGTACTTCCACCCCAAATTCTTTTGTTTTCGTTTTCTTTTCATCGCGCAAAGTGACAAAAAGACCTAAGTCAGAACACTCCACTCTCCACTGAATTGGAGACCTTATTTGTCAAGTAGCCATCTTCAGTACTTGTCTCACAAAGGAATGGAACCTACTACCCATCATTTTTACAATTAGATGCTCTACTAACTCTTTATTAATTGCCTTAACTCTATATAAAACCAATTGTTTATTCTTTTAGCCGGAAAGATATAAGGAATCAAGCAATGTCCTCTCAAGTCGTTTCGGAGAGGGTGTTAGCCCCATACCAGTGAGGAACATTGCGCTGCCAGACCTGTCGCTGCCCATGGAAATGCCATATAACGACCAATTTTCCTTATTTATACCTAAACATAGGAGAATGGCTGGGAAGCTTATCGATGTGTTTCTTGGTAATGTTAGATAGAATTACATATATTTTAAGGCGTCAAATCAAATCAACTTCACGCTGTATCCCGCTGTATGCCACTCAACACGCAATATCTGGAGATATTGCGTGTTGAGTGGCAAAACTTAACGCCGCACTTAGCCTCGACACCAGAGCGAAGAAATGGAAATATAAATTTAAATAAATATTTCATGTCCTCGAGTGGGGATCGAACCCACAACCAGTCGGTTTTACAGTCACACTTCGTGCCGCTGCGCCACGACTGGCCCCATTTTTGTGGCCTGGATTTTAAGACATGTTAGTTATTTTTTATTATTACTTTAGCTTCACGCTGTACGAGTATATGACACACCAGGGTAGGCAGAAGGAAGCCCGGGACCAGCTTCCGTTCTTCACTGTTCACTGAATTCTCGACGCATTGTATGTTGAGTGGCTGATCTCAACGCTGTGCTTTGCTGCGCTTCCAGAGCTTAAAATATATTCAGATTTCACACAAAGCTTCTCTTTTAAAGCAATTTTAAAAAGCTTCGGATGATAATGCCTTAAAAATGTATATCTGATACAAGTTTTTTATTACTATTTTAATAATAATTTATTCTTGAGATGTAAAAAAGTATTTAAAATTATTATAAAGTTACAAGTTACAACAAATATTGGTACATCATTATATTATTTAAGCTTTTTTTAAAGGTATGCGTGATATCACCGACCTCGTGTCCATCTGTTCGTACTGTCAACTGAGAATCAATCCTTACATGTTTAACTACTGCCTTTCTGTGGCTTTACTGCACAGGTGAGTAACAAAATAGCTTTCTTATTAAATTATTTGCAATAATATATATAAAAATTACATTAAATACCTTAATGAGGCCATTGTGGTGGAGCGGCACGGCGTTTAACTGCAAAAAACATATTATTCCAGAGACGACACGAAAGGCCTAGATATCCCGATATTCGCTGAGACCTTCCCTGATAAGTTCGTAGACCCAAAGGTGTTCAGGAAGGCGCGTGAAGTATCTAGCGTTGAACAACCGAAAGAAAGGGTGAGTTGGGGAGAATAGTGTTAATTTTTTTTGGAAAAATTATTATGCTGCTTTTTGTGCTTTGTTATTTTTTAAATCTTATTCTACGAATTAGTAAGGTTACGACTTACGATAGAATAAGCAGATACTCTACTGACATTGAAATTTTTTTTGCTTTTTCCACTGTAATGTGCTGCTTCTGGGTATCGAACCTACAACTAACCGCCGCTGTAAGCTCAATGACTCCAGGTTTGATATGAAATATTACACAACAAAGTTCGTCATTTAATATTGCCAGTAAATACAAAGTGTATCTATTTAAAAGTAAGAAACGGAGTATTTTAACAATATATTCTCTTTGTCTACTATATATTATTTTGTCTATTTCCAGATACCAATCCCAATTCCCCAAAACTACACAGCATCAGATTTAGAGCCGGAACAACGCGTGGCTTACTTCCGTGAGGATATCTGGCGTTAGGACTATTGGCGTTAATCTCCACCACTGGCACTGGCATCTCGTGTACCCATTCGACTCGGCGAACCGCGCCATTGTAGACAAGGACAGGCGCGGGGAGTTGTTTTATTATATGCACCAGCAGCTTATTGCTAGGTAATAGAAATACATTTATATAAACTTATATATTTTTTTTTTTGAATATTTTTAAGTAATAGATTTTTTAATTTTCATAATAATATAATATAGAATTCATGTTTTACTACTATATATATGTATATATATATATACAATATATATATATATATATATATATACAAATCTACTATATATATATATATATATATATATATATATATATATATATATATATATATATATATATATATATAGTAGATTTGAACCCGCGAAATAAAGAAACTATGGTGCAGGTTCGAGTCCCGCGCCACGTTAAATTTTATGCATTTCTAAATATTTTCCTTTAGTGAAAATATGACTCCTTAAAAGATAATTTTAACAAATTTAAAATCTTTTATATTACAGATACACCACAGAGAGACTATGTAACAAGCTCGGTCGAGTCGACCGTTTCGATGATTTCCGTCAACCCATCGCTGAAGGGTATTTCCCTAAATTGAATTCTCAAGTTGCAAGTCGAACTTGGCCGCCGCGGTAAGACATTATGTTTTTTTTCTGGCAAGATAAATTGCGGCGTTGAGTTCCGTCACTTAACACAAAATGCGTAATTATATTGATAGTACATTATCCTGCTTCACAGGGCAAAGCCTTTAAAAGCCCAAAAGCTAAAAAATAATAATAAACATACTTATATCGGGCAAAGGGAGCATGGGAATCTCCCCATCCATTATTGACACTCTGTTCCCATAAAGACACTTCCGTACTTCACTTTCCACCGAATTTTTGAAGCATTGCGTGTTGAGTTTCGGAATTCAACGTCACGCTTTGCCTTCTTAAAAGAGCAAGCTATTAAGTCATCATAGAACTATAGATTTTAAATAAGAAAACTCGTATAACTTAATAATTTAAATATTTGTATAGTTAAAAGGCCAGTCGTGGCGCAGAGGCACAAAGAGTGGCTGTAAAATTGACTGATTGTGGATTCGATCCCCACTCGAGGGAATGAAATATTTATTTACATTTATATTTTTATTTCTTGGTGTCGAGACAAAAGCATGGCGTTGAGTTCTGCTACTTAACACGCAATGCCCTCCAGAACCCGGCGAAAAGTATGGAACGGAGTGTCTTAACACTAGGTCCCCTCTACCTACCCTGCTGTGTGCGGGATACAGCGTGAAGCCAATTTGATTTTTATGTTAATAACATGTTTTTTTTAAATAGATTCGCGTTTTCCGAACTCCGTGACTTGGATCGTCCCGTACAGGAAATACGCAGCGACGTCAGCGAAATGGAGCTATGGCGGGACCACTTCATTGAGGCTGTCAACAATATGGCTGTCATTTTGGTATTTGTAGTCTTTTTACTTTTGCTTTTTTGATATGTTTGATGTAATGGTAATTTAATAAACATTTATATTTGTTTTTGCTCTTTAAAATAAAGTATTTGTGATAGAAATTATCATTTTTTTATCACTTACTAGATGCCTGTAGACTTACTAGAATAGAAGAAAAAACACTATAATATAATCTATCTTTGCTTCGACATCAGAGAGAGAATAACGATATAAAATATTTAATTTCCTTGAGTGGGAATGGAACCCACAGCCTGTAGTGTTAACTGCTTGTGCCCCTGCGCCACGACTGACCCTTAGTAGTGGTATCTTGAATAAAATTAATAATTTTACCCTTTTCAGCCCAACGGTAGTACAATGCCTTTAGATGAACAAACAGGCATCGATGTTCTCGGTAACTTGATGGAGGCCTCAATACTGAGTAAAAACCCGAGCTACTACGGAAACTTGCACAACATGGGTCACGTGTTCATGTCCTACGCTCACGACCCCGATCATAGGTATTTGGTAAGTATTTTTAAAATTAAGGATTACAAAAAATTTAATATATTTGCAAAATTTGGCGGCACGCTTTTGAAATCTGGCGGCACACAAAAGTGCCGCAGCACAGTGGTTGAGAATCACTGGCTTACCTATAGAATAGGTACTTCCCACGGGACTACAATTATGAAATAAAGTAAAAAATTCAAAGTAAAAGGAAATAGTAAATTTTATACAAAATGTGTGCATATATGTATATCATAAACAGTACTTTTAAATATTTACCATAAAAGTGATCATACAGAAATGTTATTTCTAAAAGTATTTCGTATATGTATATTTCGTATTAGCCACAGATTCATAAATCTTAAAAAAATCACTCCTAAATTACTTAAACACTAATACCCAAACTGATAATACCCAAACCAATTATATAGAACTCCTAATTTTACCTATTTTTATAGGAACTATTCGGTGTAATGGGTGACTCGGCGACCGCTATGCGAGACCCGGTGTTCTACCGCTGGCACGCCTACATAGATGATCTGTTCAATTTATATAAAACTAAATTACCACCTTATGGAAAGGACAAGGTAAGTTCTTTTTTTAGCTTCACGCTGAACCCCGCAAATAATAAGCTAGAGTGAACCTGAGAACCTAGTGTTAAGACGCTACGTTCTCTTAAGATACTTCCGCTCATCACTTTCCGCAGAATTCTTGAAGCATTGCGTGTTTGCCTCGTTACCAGAGCGAGGAAATGAAAATATTCAATGCTTCATTACCTCGAGTGGTAATCGAATCCACAACCTGTCATATGCGCGCGTCTGCGCCAAGACTGGTCTCTTTTTTCATACATTCGATTATCCGAATTTTCGAATTGAATCGAGTTTTAATAATAAAGAATGTAGTGCTATGCTTCTAATTCATTCAATCATTCTGAAAAACTTCTTTCTAACTGACAGCTATCTAATTTTTTGCATTAACTTATCCATTATCCCCAAAAAAATAAATTTTAATCAAATTTGGATTTCAGTTGGAGTTCCCCGGTATCCGAGTATCTGCGATCTCGGTCCATAGTCAAGGACCATTAGGTGGGGGTTCGAATCAGTTACACACTCAATGGGAACAGAGCACTGTGGAACTGGGACGTGGTTTGGACTTCATGCCGCGTGGTAGTGTTAGCGCACGTTTCACCCATTTGCAACATGATGAATTTGAATATAGGTAAGAAATTGGATTTTTTTCAGTACCACGCTTTCCAGATACGAAAAGAGAACTTAGTGATAAGGCAATCCGTTCTCCACTTTCTTAATTCGGCCCATTGCGTGTTGAGTGTCGGAAAAAGTAGTAATGAAAATAATAGAAAATCACTCAAGAGATGGGTACAAACTCACGACCTATCAGCCTTACAGTCAGGCTGTGCTATCACATTCCGAACCTGTATACTCTTATCCATCTTGTCCGATTATGGCATTCGAAAACTCACATAAAATTTATTTACATAAATTTTAAAAATAAAAATTATTTGATATACATATGTATTGTTCAACAGTATTGAAGTAAACAATTCAAGTGGAGCAGGTCGTATGGGGACATTCCGTATCTTCATAGCACCAGTTTTGGATGAAAATAGAGAACAGCTACCGTTTGCAGAACAACGTCGTCTTATGATCGAATTGGATAAATTCTCGCAAGCCAGTACGTATTAGAGTGTAGAATAGAATTAACTATTTTTATATATAAATGTTTTGTTAAATAGATTAAATTTTTTCCATATCAGTTATATGGTACAAATAAAACTCCCATGACGCAGTCTAATATTTTTATCGATACGTAGCAAATACATTAAACTTATCAAATAAATATAGGTCCTATATTGTACCATTATTTTAAAACAAACTAAATTTTCAACGCTAACATGCTTGTATGAAAAAGTAAAGAAGATATTTATCCCAAATTATCTTCTGTTACTATCTCGTTAACGACGGAACTCAACGCCACCAAATAAAGCCGCGGGGAAATGAAAATAATTTATTCGTCCAAGTGGAGATCTAACCCATCGCGTATAAAGTCCTTCACAGTTTCATTACGTCACAATGGCTCAATTACTTTTTTTCCAGTTCCAGTCGGCAGTTCCTCCATAAAAAGGAAGAGCGTATTATCCTCTGTCACTATCCCCTACGAGAGGACGTTCCGCGACCAGAATTTAAGACCTGGTGACTCTGGCTCCGAAGCAGCAGCCGAATTCGACTTCTGCGGCTGTGGCTGGCCTCATCATATGCTGATACCGAAGGGAACTCCAGAAGGTTACCCCATGGTGTTGTTCTGTATGGTGTCCAATTGGGATGAGGATAAGGTAAGTGAATATCTTCTATCAAAAACGACGCACGCATGCATGTATTAAAATAGTAATTTATAAAGAAAAGACATTTTGTTTATATAATATTACTAGCGACCCGCTCGCGGCTTCGCCCGCTTTAACCACAGAATTATTTACTTAAAACACTAAAATTATATTCATGTTTCAATATACCTATAATGTATATTTGCAACGCACTTAAGATTTCTAATGTGAAAATTATTAAAACCTTAGGTGGCATTTTCGTACCTCCCATAAGAGAGATGCGGCTGTCAATATATTAATTTCTTTAAACTTTTGCCTTAAGGAGTCCTTAGGGCCTAAGTTATGGTTATAGTTATATAGTTATATCAATACTTACAATAAAATCCTAACTCATCGGTGTCTGGACATGGAAGATATATTAGAAAAATTGTTATTACGGATATTTAAAAATGTAATCTTTGCGTTCACGATAATCTCAGAAAGGGCTTAACCGATTCAAATGCAGTTTTGTAATTTGCCTAACTTCCTTTAAATATTTAATATAAGTTTTATTTTAATTGGTACACACAAAATTAAAACCAGATTCACGCTGTATCCAGCCTATAGCAGGGTAGGTAGAGGGAACTTAAGTGTTAAGATACTGCGTATGATATATGAGTGACGTACGAAATGAAAATATGATTAAATTACAATTCAATCCTCCAAGTAGGAATCGAACCCATAACGTCACGTTACAGGCACAATTTTGTGCCCCTACGCCACGACGGCCTTGAATATTTATACAGAATGGAAGCGTCAGCGCTTCTTTTACGGGGACAGTATATAGGATAAAATATTTTAAACCCATACCTAAAGAAATAAATCATGATACCTCAACAGCTTAGACGTAGGATTTTTACGCATAGATACCAATAACGTTAACAAATACTACAACAAAATATTACTAAAGGCTAAGCAACTTTGAACTTTGCCGCCAATACCTACGACTCATATGCGGCGGTTTCCCTTTGATAGGCCTATGTCTGTTTGCGTCTTTAATGACAAATAGCGTTTTATTTTAATATCAACGATAATATATAATTTATTTTGTATAAAAAAATATTTTTTTCATTTTTGGGATTTTTTAAATTGTATTAGGCTTTTATACAGTAGTTAAGACTATGGTTTCATTTAAAGTGGTAATGACAAAAATACTACATAATTGAGATTAATATCTATAGTGATTTTTAGAATACAACCAATAGTTATTACAACACTTGCAAAGAAAGCATATTTTAGGCCTTTTTTTTACATTTTGAGAAACTACCAACATTCTTATCGTTAATAAATTATTTTTTCAAAATAAACTTTTTTTGAATATTTTGAATAATTTCGCGCCATTATGAGGAAAAAATTAGACAAAATAGTCTAAATTTTTCGTTCAATTTAAAATGTTCAAAATTAAAAGCTAAAAAATGTTGATCGAAAATAATTATACTGTAGGAGTATTATATATCCTGTTTAAACTTGTTTTTTTTTATGATATTATGTAGAATAATATATTCTATAGAGAAATCACACATTCCTCTTTACACTTTTTACTCTTTAACTATAATATGTAAATATATTTTTTAGAGGTTACTCTGTACTGAGATGGCAGCTCTGGTCCCGCATTTACGTCCCTGATATATCGATATAAATAGTAGAAATATAAATCATTGGAAAGAAAAGGAGAAACGCAACTATATTGCATTTTGTCTTTTTTTCATACTTGAAATGTATTAACAAATTTACATACAATTCATTTGTTTTGAATATAACATTAAGGTTGATTCATAAAATATATTTGATACTTCCTTAACATGATTATTTCATGTATTTTTTTAAGCGGTTTAAGCGATTTAAAGAGCTAAGACGTGAGCGCAGTGCGGGAGCGGTAAAATCAGTTTAATTGTTTTTATTGTAACATTCGTCATGTATGAATGGTGTAATGATTAAAAAACTGACCTTCATGACTATTTATTTATATCTTCATAGAGAAATGATAGCTTTTTTGGGCACTGTTAACTTTTTAAGAAAATAAATTTGATCAAAATACACTTATTTATCTATTTATCTATATATATTAAAGGACCTATATATATTACCATATATATTATCTATATATATTACCTGACTGACTGAGGTAAGACACACGCACAGCCGTAACCGCTGATGGGAGAAACGTGAAGTTTGGACAGATGTTTATTTTAATAATTTGGACATCCACTAATAAGGGATTTTGAAAAATTTTTACCCTAAACGGATGAAATAGGGGTTGAAAGTTTGTATGGATTTTTTTTAAAACAGCAACGATTTTCATAAAATTTGAAAGTCAGCAGAATCTTTAAAATATTTCATTGAACACGTGTTTCATGGTTTTTAGAATTCATCCTCTAAGGGATGAATTAAAAAAAAATGGACGGGGTTGAAAGTTTATATGAAAAAAATCTTTAAATCGCTACCGATTTTTATAAAATATTAAATTCAGACTGTTAAAAATATTTTATTGAACACGCTTTTCATGGTTTTTTTAGAATTCACCCCTAAGGGTGCTAATAAGCAGGCGAAGTTGCGCGCGCCCGCTAGTTTTAAGATAAAAATTAAAATAATATCTTATATATTATATTGTTATTCTGTAATAACATATAATATATTTATCAAAAGGAGAATGTATTGTTTTGTTTAATAGCTCCTGATAGTTATTACAACACATGCAAGGAAAGATCTTTTTAGAAAGTTGTTTAATTATATTAGAATTATAAAAACTACTAACATTTTTATGGTGAATAAAATATTGTCTGTGTTTTTCACCTGAAAAACACTAAGGGGAGAAAAAATATTAATTAAATATAAAAATATAGATACCACATTAGTATCGATCCTGTTGTATTGGTAATAATAAATGAAAAAAAATGAAAATATACTACGTACAGGATACCTTTGTATGCAAAATTTAAAGCTATTCATCATCATCATGTGCCACATCATCATGTGCCACACGGCACACACTCCGCATTTTTTATTATTACATGATTTTCTTTAGATTGATATTTTTAAATTCGTTATATCTTTTGAATGGGATATCCGATTTTATTAATTTAAAAAGTATTTTACAGGTATTAAAATTATCTTTAATAAAATATCAATTAATAGGATAAGGATTAATGCAGAGGTATGAATAATATGGTTTAATTATTGTCGGCACTTACGTTAACTTATAAAATATAAAAAAATGGTTATATTGTCATAACTACAGTAGTTGGACATATGCTATCGCGGACTTTTATATAGATATTGATGCGCTCTATAATACTGTAGAACATTGTTTTGTTCTATCATCAATAGTTTTCGCAGCGCATGCGATGATAGAATTGTTAAGATCAATTTTTTCTCACCTTTGGTTACATTATTGCATTTTTATTAGGGATTTCTATTTTTTTTGAAAATGTAATATAGCCTATGCTGGTCAGTGAAGATGCAGCTTTCTAATAGTGAAAAAAATATTGAAATCGGTCCGGTAGTTTTTGTGTGAAAACTCTACAAACATACACACATACATACATACAAAAATACAAATCTTACTTCTTTATAATATTAGTATAGATAATTGCCCCTGGCATAAGCAGGATTAAATTAAAACCCCATCCTATTCAACTTACTCCACTTTGTACGGTCTTTAACGAAGTATTTACTCCCACCAGGTAGTACAAGAGCTAGTCGGTACTTGCAGCGATGCAGCCTCCTACTGCGGTATAAGAGACCGCAAGTACCCAGACCGTCGCTCCATGGGATTCCCCTTCGATAGACCAGCCCCAGTCGCAAGTTTAGGGGATTTCCTGACTGCGAATATGGCGGTTACGGAATGTAACATCAAGTTTACGGATGCTATACGACCACATGAACGGTAAGGTTACGGTAAAATTAAAAGGATGTGTACGAGTATAATGGGTTAGTTTTGTTGTGTATTCGGAAAAAGAAAAATAAAAGGTGTTTAAGTTTGTAATTTTTTTCGCGTTTGTAATTTTATTATTTTCTGTTGGTATCTAGTTATTGAATGTTTTATGTTCAAAATTTGAAAAAAAAAGTTATGTTGAAATACTATGGAAATAGATTTGTTTTTTTTTGTCTTGGAATGTATTATTATCAAAGAATATACAAAAAAATATTTCTATTATAAAAACTCTAATACACAATTAGAAGTAGCCTATTGAAACACTCAAGTTTTATCTAAAAAAAAGCCAGTAACGACGCAAATTTCTATGCCATTTTATAATGATCGGGGAAATGAACCCGTGACTCAATGTTGCGGCGGCACAGAGCACTACACCGCAGCGGACATTGACTCTCTCATTACTAAACCATATTATCATAAATGTAATCATGAAAATCATATATTTTAAAAATAAAAAAATGTTAATCAAATACATAATATATCTGAGTGTAAATTTGATATTTCGAACTAAATGTATTTTTTTATTGTTACTGGTGTACGACTTGGCTTTGAAAATGGACTTCGATTTTTAGTTTTATTTAGTTGTAGTTAGCTTTAGTCGGGTCACTTATTTATATACTATTAGATATTAATTATGTACATTTGTAAATACTTTGTAATTCATAAGACTGAATAAATTAGCCTTTCACCAATAATGACTTTTATTTAATCTTTTAACGAATATTTTCACATGATATTTGGTTTCATTGTAAATTGTAATAGATCTATTCTCTATTAGATTATTCTAGTCACATGTTCGAATAATGTTTTATATAAGAAATGACTTGTCTAAACGATTTATTTATCTACGTTGAAAATAAGAAAAAAATTGCACCAATAAAATAAAAAAAATACATTTTTTTATATATTTTTTTATACTTATAATGATTGTATGCTCTACACATTCTATGTCTATCTTATAATTAATTCCGCGTCGCCTTATATACTAAAGCATACAAAGAGATGTAGCATAACAATTATATAGACAGTTCGCATAAGGAATCTTTACATTATATCATTACGTTCTAAGCTAATCAAAGCACGTCCAATGTACATTCACAATCACATTCGATAACAATTATGGCGCGCCACTACTGCGCGGGGTCGTAAGAACGTCCTTCCACACATGCACCACGCAACTGTGGAACAGCCTACCTGCAGCGGTGTCCAGGTCGATACGAGATTGGTACCTTCATAGATTCTACTTCTGATATGACACATTTATTTAAACTTGAAAACGAATTGACATCCGCCCGTCTATCAAGATCGCGCGAAGGTATCTATCGAGCTGAAATACTAATAATATTTATTATAATTTTATACATAACAATTAGAACTATGTTGCTCCCGCCTTGCAACCTCCTGTTGCTCCTTGCAACCGTCCTTTCATATAATAATATCTAACCTTATTTTGAAAACGTATAAAAATTTTGAACGTAGCGGGACTCGAACCCGCGCCTCCTGGTAACCGACCAGGCGCTCTGATGTTTAAAAATCGCTTCTCAAATGTTTAAAAAATATCTAACCTGTAGAGTGCAGCACCGTAATAAATTAAGCTTTAAAATTAAGCGTTTTGTATCAACTTCGCCGCGTAATCAAAATCTATAGGGAATTCCTAAAGGTCTGGGGAGTATGGCGGACGTGTTAGATTTTCCAATTGGAGTTCTTCAAATTTGGTAGCCGTTTGTTCTGCAGCGTGTGGTCTACCGTTGTCGTGCAGCCTCGGTTGTTTGTAAAGAGATTGTTGGGTCAATTTTTGGCTTGCAGCAGCTGTTCAAGCTGTACCTTTTCATTCTTCTTAATCTTTTCCATTTGCTTCAAGTGGATTTACACAGTTTTAACACTAACTCGGGCGTGGTTTGCGATCCATCCGCTTCAACTATAGCCTTCAATTCTTCATTATCAATTTGGGTCTCCGGCCGTCCACTGGGCTTGTTCTGCAGGTAGAAATTTCGAGAACGAAATCTTTAGAACCAATACCGCGCTGTGATTTCTTTTACGATACGACCACAATACACATTATTAACCCTTTGAGCCGTTTCCTCAGCAGACCATTTCAAGTTTTCCATTTTGTGAACTGAGTGACTCAAAGAGAAAAAACAAAAGAAGTTAAACAAATAAATAACGGTTATTGAAACACTAGTACCTACATGTGCAAATAGCTGTATACAGTTAAATTTCGAATTCCTAACCAAAGAGGAGAAATTTGTGATTAAGGTGGCCAGTACGACAAAATGCCAATTTCATATTCTAGGAACTAATAAATTTTCTACATATAAATATTATTAGAAGCTATATGTCAACTTTTATTAATTATACTTCCCGTCGATTTACAATCCTGAAATTTATACGGAACCCTCGATGGAACAGTCTGACTCGCAGTTAACCCTTTCTTTTCTTATAGAAGCATAAGACAAAACAAAGAATGAGAAAATTCTAGAAGCTTAAATATATCAACAAAAGTAATCATGTTTACTCTACACGAGTGCACTTGTAATCTAGTTTAGACCCGTCCTTGACCCGCAGAGCGTTATATGAAGGAAATACATTTTCTTTACACTATTATTGAGCTTACCTTGAGAAACTATTTTTATTAATTTGAAGCCATCGGTGGACTATTTCCGACTGTAAGCGTGATAGTAGGTTTGATTCTCATGAGGAATCCCAGTTTGGTCAGACAACGCGCGGCGTTGAGTTCCGTCACCTCACGTGTTCCAATTCAAATTAACTAAGTTGAGCGTAGAGAGCGCCACACCATTAACTTAAAATGAACAAAGTCGTTTTTTTTTTAGTTTCACGGTTTATCCAACCTATAGCAGGGTACGCCAAATGAACCTAGCGTTCCCCAATTTCCTAATTCGCCCGAGTGAGAATCGTAACCACAACCGTCGCGTTAACAGTAATTTATTCTTGTGCCACCGAAAAGTACATGATGGTGAATTACTATTATACTTAAGAATTAAATCAAAGAATTATATTATATTTAAAACAATTTAGTAGACAATTTATTCATTTTCCACTTATTATATTATCATAATAGAATGGCCTAAATCTTCAAACAAAAGAAACATATGCTTTAACCAAAAACCTTTCCCCAAATTTGATTTGAACCCACAATCATCATCTATGCATAGTTAAACGTATAAATAAATACATAATAATTAAGGTTTTAAGGTCAAATAAATAGCGTGTTGAGAAGCAGTTTTAGAAATAACCTTGATATATTAGCATATAGGATCTAAGTAAGTTTCTACTGCAGAACACGCATTACTAGATTTTACCTGCGACTTCACTCTTGTGCTGATATTAAAATAAAATTTTTTAGAATAGACAGAGAGCCTACGTTTTAAAACACATCCCTCTCCAATTTCCGACGGATTTTGGAGGCATGGCGTGTTGAGTGGTGGAACTTAACGCCGCACTTTGCACAACAAGCCCCCACCATGCAACCACCAGAACAGCCTGTCGCATTTAGTCATATATGTGTGCCCCTTCGCCACGACTGGCCTAAATAATTTTTGTTTAACATATTCTAATTGTCTTAAGAAACTGAACGCCGATACAGTGGATTATACAATATTACTATTATTATAGCCTCAGTACAGGCCTCTTCCTGGAGAAATACACTTTGCAAGAAACATTTTTCTCATTCGAACTAGTTCCCGAGCTTAGGGCGTTCAACTAACGAAACTCTTCAGGTTTATAGTATTAAGCTCGGCTTCCACCGCTAAAAAAGAAGAGAATTACTAATTTGAAATAAGTTTATATTTCCACCAAAGATTTTTTGTATTTTGTAAATACTTCGCCCGACCATCAAAAACCCTTAAATACCGAGTTTCAACTCTCTGCTCAGTCCATTCGCCTATTTATTGGTGGAAGTGTGTAGTTAACTCTTGCGAGTTTAACTTGGTCCTTAATGGGTCCGCTCCGCTCGTTTTGGAAACTGGGCTTTAAAATAACTTTTATACTGTCCAAGTTACATAGAAATGTCAGTTGTCAATCCTACAGATAGGCAGAGAAGAGCCCAGGAAGAGCAAGCTTATTTTTTTTTATTTATTTCACTTCACGCTGTATCCCGCACATAGCAGGGATAGACACCATTTTCACTAAGACACTTCCCCAAACTGAGAAATGAGGAATTTCACTTTCAGATATTAAAATTATGGCTCAAAAGTAAAGTATCTTATATTGTTGCTTGAGAATACTCTATAAATAATAGATTCTAAAACAGTAAGATGTTAATAATATATTTGTTTTTTTAATAGCCTACTTTTATTATTAACATTTAAAAAAGAGAAGCTTGAGAAAAAATATAATATTTTAATTCTAAAAGAAAATTAGCAAGTTAGCAAGTTGTACATACAAAATAAAAAAAAACCATGTGGTTTGTTAAGAAAGTTTAATAATAGAAGTATTGAAAATATCTCCAGTGATATAACAAACAAACAAACAAATAAATTTAGTAAGTACTAACATACGCTAGCTATATAGTCTTAACTAAAATTTTCAATATAAATACACTACTACAGTGAAATACTGTCGTCTTATACTACATAGTGCAGAGTGCGGAGATCCAGCTCGGAACGGCCTTTCATACACACATTCATACGTAACAGACCTCCGATTCGGGTATTCCATTTGTGTTGCTAATGTTGCCAGATTGCGTACCTGCACTATCTGTTTACCGAGATCTTGAATGTAAAAGTAACTCAAAAAGCAAATAAATAAGGTAATTTTCAGGTTTTTTTTTTAATTAAAATCTGACACCATTAGTAAACCTTTGGGATAGGAATGTGGGTTCAAGCTAGTGTTGCCAATTGTACTGTAATGAATATTGTATGTATGTATACAAGAAATATCCAATATGCAAAAATACTAGTTTTTAGCTTGATGCCATTTCAGCACTCAAAATAAAAAAAAACCGTCAATGAAACTCTTATATACCTAAAATATACTAAATTTGCTGCATTATTTTAGGGTTATGGTCAAAAATAATGTTGGCAACCCTAGTTGGATCAATGGAATGTCCGAAAAGAGGTTTTGCTAGACAGATTTCGATTAGCCGCTCTTGAAGAGCAGTATTGCCACCTGGCCCAGGTAGAAGTAGATGAAGTGACGGGTCTCGTGTGTTACGTATGAACCGAAGTTGCGGCCCACAATGCAATGCCAGGTTGGGTTGTACTTCTTGTCAAATTCTTTTTTGATGAATGCTGCAATGTCCTGGAATTAGTGAATTTGTCTATATTTAGTGATTTCTAATTGTAGGCAGAATAAATAAATGAGATATTAAACAGACCATCATAAATAAACTATTTAGAATTATAAAATTAAAAAAAGTATAATAGTAATAAAAAACTATTGTATAAAGACAGCCTTATCTCCTACACAAAGGTGCTGTTATGGGCATTTTTAAAAGTTTCTTAGTGTTAATTTAAAAATGAAAAAGAAACAATCACTATCCACCCATTTTCAAAGACAATAAATATGTTGATACAATGATTATCTGATTATCTACTTTTTATTAAAATACTATTAAAATAAAAAGTACAATTTTGGTAGAAAAGGCAGCCTTATTAAAACAAAGGATCTCTTCCGAGTAATTATTTTTTTACCTTTACTTAGATTGTTTAACTAAATATCAAATAAAAAACAGAATTTTAAAACAATCACTATTAAATATTTCTCCATACAAAAAAATGTACCTTTTCAATGTTAAATTTCTCAAGAGCCTGCGTCGCGCAGTCCACAGCATCCTGCTGCATCTCCTCGCTCATGTCAGCATTCTTGATCACCGCCTTGCGGTCACACATCTTGTCTGTATAGCTGAGAAATCATTTCTAATCTTAAGAGGAATAAAAGCAGCCTCACGCTGTATCCAGCATTTAGTGAGATAAGCAGAGGAAATTTAGTGTTAAGACACTCTGTTCCCCACTTTCCATCCAATTTTCACACAGCGCGAGTAAACGTAGCGTTTTGTCTATAAGAGCGGTGAAATTAAAATCATTCAAATTCAATCACCATCCGAGCGATGATCGAACCCACAATCATTAAATTATATTCAAAATACTGTTCCACTGCACTATAATTGCCTCGATTACTCGACAAAGAGAATATAAAAAAAACAACCCTAATACATAGAAATTAGATTTAAATTACCACGTAGTGTCTCCACGCGCCAAATAAGTGGTGCAACGCACACAAGTCCTAATCCTATCCTAGCCCAGCCTAGGCTATCTAAATGCTCTAAGGTTATCTAGCTGCCAGAGTTAGGTGGCTTTTTATCTACCACATGCGTAAAACACGCCATTGATTGTTTATATTCAATACCGGATGCTAAAAATAACTTGTAAAGGTCAGGCGGGAAGCTAGCCCCCGCGCGCCCTTTAAATTTTACCTAAATCAATGGAGCCTACTTTTATTGGAAAATAGATTTATTTTTATACTAAAGATACCTTGGCTCGGTTTCAGGCTGCGATGGCTTTTTCTTTATTATTCTAATAGTCGCACTGGCGGTAATGCCCGTCATTAAATAAATTGAAACGAATTATTTGAAATAGATTCAATTTAAAGCTTAAAATCAACAATGATAAGAATATATCGCTAGTATGAGACGTATCACCATAGAAACTATGAATTAAATCAATAAAATTTACTTTAGTACCCATATTTTGCCAATGTTAGTGAAAATATCAAAACTGCGGGACTTTATGTACTTAGATTTTTATACACAAAACCAAAAAATATCAATAAATTCATTCAATAATAATAAAAGGAGCTTAAATTGAGTAAATACACTAAATAATAATATTTATTACTTACATTTAAGTCTGTCTTTGAACAATTTCTCACGTAATGATTTTGATACCGGAGATTCTTTGCCTACTTTCTAGAGGATTCCTTCACAGGCTTCTTTCAGCTGAGAATGCCTCGGTATGCGCTAGAGGGCGTTCCAAATTCGAAATGGCGTTCGAAAATTAAAAGCGGAATAAGTTTGATTTTTATTTTTGGCCAATAAATAAAATAAGCATTGAATAGTTTTAGTGTGTTGTTTTCTATATCTAAATTACATATTTTATATACAAGTAATAATATTATTTTACATATACATGTACATTTTACTTTTATAGTGTATTTTAATAACAATGATTATTAACGTTTTTATAAAAACATTATTTTATATAAAACATAAATTTCTAGAATAAAATACAGAATACACTACTAAAATGTACTTTTATTAATAAAAAATATTAAAACCTATTTTTTTCATCTATACTAGTATCCAAACATGCAACGCTCTTTTTCCGACCATATTCAAGTGAACCATCTACGTGCCTCTATCGCCATCTTTGAATTGTCAAAATTCGCCGACCACAAAAGAAAGCTGCGTGTACCTGAATCAAAGCTATAATATTGTTAAACTCCTTTATATATTTTCATATTTTATATAAATTAATCAAATAAATATGTCCGGCGGAAGTGGCGGTAGCAGGAATGAGTGCAGGATATACGTCGGTAACTTGCCCCCTGATATAAGGACAAAGGACATTCAAGATTTATTTTATAAATTTGGCAAAGTAACATTTGTTGATTTGAAAAACAGAAAGGGACCACCGTTCGCGTTTGTTGAATTTGAGGATCCACGGTAAGTTGTTCCACATACTAACGATATTTAGTTGTGTATTTCCAATATGCATGGCCTACTGATTGTCTAGAATTTTATATCTTTTCTAATTAGTTCACACGTAATGTATTAATTATTTATCATATTCTTCTTTCTTTGCCAATTTGTTGGCACATTTAATGTTCCAGAAGGCACTAAATTGAAGTTAGTGACAAGCTAATCTAGCTCAATCATTAATAATTATTATCTATCTAATCTAATCTAGCTTCACCCTTTATCCCTAGCGGGGTAGTCAGAGAGAACGGAGCACCAAACTCTACGGTATTTAAAATGAAGACCTACAATAAAGATATATAATATATATCTTTATTGTGAATCAATATAAGTTTTAAATTATTGTTGAAGTTGAGGGTACCTTAAAATAATTTTAAATTAATGTTTTTCTCTAACTTTTGATGAAGCTCCCTATTTAACACAATTTACTTTGAATTGTGTTGTTTGAAGGTCAAGTTTTTACATACTATGTCCACACAAATCACTATTGAAGTTAATTAGAAGAAACATGTTCATTTTTATGTTGAAATTATTGCATGCAATATTGGGTATTATGTGTAAAAAACTATTGCTCTACAATGGGACTGTATCTGATGAATGATTTTAGTACAATCAACAGTTGTTGTTGTGGCCACAAAGCTTGATTTATTACTTTACTTACTTATGATTATATTACTCTAGTAAACAATGCACATTCTGTTACAGTTGGGCATTCTGAATGCTTATTCAGAATGTCCAACTGTAGAGAGGCCTCAAGTCATTACATTATAGTTACTCTTGATACCTTCTTGATGTGATATAAATTTTCCCATATTCACATAATTTAAATGTATCAGAATTGTACCAGTGCCTCTTGGTAACCGTTCAAGAGCTACAGATTTCAATCTTGCTATATTCAATGTTCAAGTTTCCTAAAATAAATTATATTGATTATCATTTCCCTAGTCTGTCTGAGACAATAAATATTACTTAATTAGATATTAATCTTTTGTTCCATTAAACTTTTCAAATGATGGAACAAAAATTTGTTTGTGGTGTGCAGTTGGAAAACATCTCCATGTGAAGACAATGATTTTGAGTTTCTACTCTTCCTACAATCTTGTAGGACAATGTGTTGTGTTGAGTTCCACTAGTCTAATTGAAAGGAAATGTGGATAATGACCTCAAAGCTAGGTTTTCTTTGCCTACCCTGCTATAAGTGGGATATATTGTAATGAATAAAAATATATGTTGATAGAAAGTAGTGCGAACAATTTATATGCAATAATGTATAAAAAAAATACAAAAATATTTATTTTATCAGTTGTTTTGTACACTTTGTCATTGAGAGAGCATTTACTGATAATATAAGTAGTCATTAATTATAATGTCTGTAATTAATGTTCATGTTATCAGTGATTATTTGTTGCATATACTATCAATTATCTATTGTTATTTATTTATATGTATAATTATAATTTCTACACACCAAAGCTCTTAAAATGCAAAATTCTCCAGAATTTAGTAGAAAAGCAAGAACAGAAGTATCTTTAATTCTTTATGGTAATAGTGTCAGTAAGTTGATCTTGAAATATACTTTCACTTCCTAATGATGGGTTATAATATTTATGTTTTATTTTCCATCAATAATTTTAAACAGTCTTCATACCTTAGTAAATATTTGTGCATATAGTTCTTTCTTACTGGGAATTCCCATAAAAATGTTTAATTTGCTGTGTTTGCTTGCTTTAACATTGTTTGTAATATAGCCTAATTCAATAGAGAATATAAAAATGAAGCGTGATGGTGATATTTTGTTGGCAGTGACGCCGACGACGCAGTGCGCGCGCGCGACGGCTACGACTACGACGGCTACCGCCTGCGCGTGGAGTTCCCGCGCGGGGGCGGCGGCGGCGCGCGCGGCGGGCGCTCGCAGCCCGACCGCTTCGGGCCGCGCCCCGCCGCGCGCGGGCCGCCCGCCCGCCGCTCCGAGTACCGCGTCGTGGTCACGGGCCTGCCGCCTTCGGGCTCCTGGCAGGTATTTAAGTGGTCCAGACAATTTACTTTTTGTTAATCATTTTCTTTTTACACCTACATAATGTTATTTTTTTTTAATTCCTCAGGATCTCAAAGACCACATGCGTGAGGCAGGAGATGTATGTTTCGCAGACACCTTCAAGGACGGCACTGGTGTGGTGGAGTTCCTCCGCCATGAAGACATGAAATATGCTGTTAAGAAACTCGACGACTCGAGATTTAGAAGTCACGAGGTGGGTTGATTTTATATTTTTTTTCGTTCTGGTTGTGAGACAATGCACAGCGTTGATTTCCTCTATTGAACATGTGATAATTGTATCGTTAGTTTTAAATAATGCATTTCAACGCGGAAATCGAACCCGCTTACAGTGGCACGCTTGTGCTCCTGCTAGACGACTGACTTCTATCTTTTTTCCTTGTAAAAATGATTTCTTGAAGTGCTGGAAAGGAATACTTGTATTAAAATTTTCGTTTTACCCATTTTCTTTCAAATTCACTGACCTGGGGCCTTACTCTTGACGACAATATTCAATGATCAATCGTCAATAAATGTCATTTCGTACTCTTGAAAGCAATCAATTGCTAAGTCCACTACCGCCCGCTAGTTGACGCTTGCGTTAACTAAAAATTGTTGTAAAATTCGTTAGAATTGTGATATTTGGTACTCTTGACGTGTTTTTGACAGCTAAAATGACAGCAAAACTAGAAGTGGAATTAGGAATTTAGTCAATAGCTAAAGTGTACCTTTTTAGAAATTAATTTGTTATTTTTCTCGTGAAAACGGCAAAAAAATTGCACGTTTAGTGCTTATGGACTGTGTTTTGAAGAAAACGTATAAATTAGACCTTAAAAACAACGAAACATGCGTCGATTCGCGAATTTTAACGAAAACTGAAAACTACCGACTGCCTTGATGAAAAATTCTGTTATAGAGGTGATACGAAGAAATAAGTGAAATTCGTCACATAAAGCCCAAAAATTTAAAACGAAATTAATGACTGTAACTTACATATACTAAGTAAGTTAAGTATTAATCTAAGGAAATACATATGTAATAGTAACTGCTGATTAAAGTGCTAAGCAAAATCACTGAGTGTTTATTTTTCAAATGTATTTAAATATATTATCAGTGGACTTTTGAAGTTCTAATTGGAATGAGCATTTGCTTTGTAAAAATACATATTAAGTAACTACCAATATATCATTCAGTAGCAATATACCAATATAGTAGTTGGTACTTAAATATTTTATAAACTACAATAGCAAGAATAGTAATTATACTATCATTTTATAGGCAACCATATTTTGGCCCAAAAGTGGATAAGTTTGATAGTTGAGATGACCTCTAGATGTAGATGCTTACACGAACTTTACAAGAATATTTCGCCAAAATTCACATATCTCCTCAACCTAAATAAACAAAAATGTTCACAAATGGAAACACAGGGTGCAGCATTGTAAATAAATAACACATATTGCAAGTGACAATATATGTGTTAAAGTATTATCTAAAAATGAGTTGGAAGACTTGGAGGTAGAAGAAGTAGAAGTCTCCAAACATTACAGCTGACTGAAAGGTAGTAAAAACATATAATAGCTACAAAATTAAGGAAAGAAACAGAAAATATCCACAAGTTATATAAATCTTTTTATAAATAAATTTGTATATTTTTATTTTAATATTAAGGTATTGTCTAACAATGTTTGTTATACAATAAAAATTACTTTTAAAGTTGAAAATAGTTGAGTAATACAGTAAGACATTGAATTTTCTTATAAACTTGTATAAAATATTATTAATATTTAATTGATTGATTCAATTACCGAGTAAATATGTACTTATGTGTAACAAAATTATATTCTACTGTACTATATTGTTTAATTTAATGAAACAAATTAAATAATAATGAAATAAACTATATTAGCTTTCCAAATAAATCATTTTGAATTTATCAAAACTTTACAAAAATGCTTAAAAGTATGAGTGATTGGTCAGAGTTTAATAGATTTCCAGGATATGTCATAAATTTTTTTAAGTATCAAGTATTTGTATATATGTATGTCTATAATTGTATCTGTATATAAATGTATATATAATATCTATGTATGTATTTATGTATGAATAATGTATGTATATATAAATGTTTGATATAACAAATAACAAAAATATCTTTATACTTTAAATAAGTACAAATTTGATTGAATGTATTAATTATCTTTATGCAATAAAGTGTTTTAAGAACTTGATTTGTAATTAGATACACAAATCTCATGCTAAAGGGAAATGTTTCAGATGTAACAATATGTAAATGATCTTATTAAACTTATTTTAAAACGAATGATTTAATTATTTAAAGATAGTTTTGTGTTGCACTTGTATTTTTAAAATTACCAATAAAGATGTATGTTTTAATTATTGTTTAATTACATAATTGGCATTTAAAACAAAATATTATATATACAGCAAGAAAAAAATAAAAGCAAACCATTACACTATATAATGTTATTTTTAGTTTTTTTTTATAGTTAAAGAAAAAAGTTTGTCTTTTGGTCTTTCTTATAAATTAAAAATTAACCAACTTTTACGTACTTATTTATGACGCTTATGTATAGCTTTAAGCTTTACGATATTATACATAATATGATAATGGTACATATAAATATTCTTATTATAATAAAAAGACATTCAGTAGTAAAGCATTTTTATTAATACTTTTATTTTAATCACTTTTATAAACATAATAGACTAATCACAATTCTTTCTTTAAATATGCACATTTAAGCGTTATCCATTAACATAAAAATTTATGTATGTTTCTTTCAAATAAAAACAATCATTAGCTTTCGCGTGAACTTCAAAAGCATTTAACCTTCGTTATTTTGTTATACTTTACTTAATTTTACATTTCAACCTTCTTTTACGTTTAGTTATAGGCAAATGCACATCGATTGTAGAAATATATTTATTATAACTGATAACATAAGCATTAACATAATAAACAAATTCATATGTCAAATGCTTTTTTTGACAAAACATTCTAAATAATTAGACATACAGATAAAATATATCCATTTTTTTAGAACGACTTCAAAGATTTCATAGTTTTTTAAGTAAAACAAAATAAATGTGATTTATATATATTGTTTTTGCGAAAAATGTGCATTTCAATAAATTATTTCAATGAGTTATGAATGGTTATTATGTATCGCAGATTTATCGGTATAAAGTGCACAACACTAACTGTCAGTTATAACGGCGTTAGGATTAGTCAAAAGAATAGTAATCCGACTTTGAGAATGTTGGTTTCAAGAGTACCAAAATAACGTCGCCGCAGGATTACATTGGACAATGTTGGACGTCAAAATGGGAATGAAATTACTTTCAAGAGTAAGGCCCCTGAACGATATTATGATTGTTGTGTTATATGATTCAATACAATTTTCATTAAATTATGTTTGTTTTGTTTCTTCAGGGAGAAGTATCGTACATACGCGTCAAAGAAGACTATGGTGGCGGCGGTGGTGGTGGTGGCGGCGGCGGGGACAGAGACAGGTGACGTATTTTTATTTATTTGCTTATTACCAAAGAAAAAATGTGACTTAACAAGTTTTTATTAGATTGAGCTGTGTAATAAAATGTAAAAGTCAAGATTATACATATACTTCTAATTGTTGTATTGTCACGAAACTCATCAGGTCGCGCTCGTTCTCGCCGCGCTCGCCGAGCTACTCGCGGCGGCGCGGCTCGCCCACCTACTCGCCCGTGCGCCGCTCCTACTCGCGCGACCGCTCCAACGACCGCAACTACTGAGCAGGTACCTACTCATACGCTCACGGCTCTCTGCCACTCTTTAAATATGGGCCTAATTATTAATAGTGATTACAGAACTAGAGAGTGTAATCATATTCTTTTATACAGATACACATGTCACGTTGCTTTAAAAGTATAAAAGAATTATTCACATTTTTAAACACCCTGGGTATGTTAAAATACGGTTTGTTTTAATTTAATTTTATATTTGTTATTAAAAATATAAATTCGTTTAGTTATTACAATTTCTTAATACAGATTATAAAAACGTTAACACTTAAAAAACTTAATTTTTTATTATTTAATTCTGTAATAAAAGTTACTTTCACAGTTTGCTTGGTATGGATTTGGACATGTGGACACACGGACAAATGGATAAAACACATTCATATACAAAAATATACCTCTATAAATTTGTGTAATATGGATATATACTAAAGAAAAGATGATTTTATCTACTGTTAAAGACATTGCGTGTTGGGTGGCGGAACTCAACGTCGCAATTTTTCGAAAACTGAGCAGGGATATATAATAATTGTAAATTATTCTAATAATTATATCTTTTTTAAAATATTATTTTAACTACTAATCGAATTTCTACCCATTTGATTGTTATTGGGGTACTGATTATTTTTTAGTAAAAAAAATTAAAAATTAAATTAAAATGAATGTTGTAAAATAATACTCTTTGAAGAAACCAATGTGTCGGTTCAAATCCCGATATGTATAATATTATACATTATGTGGAGGAATTGAAAAATAGTGGTTAAATAATCCTAATACATATATAATATATATCTTTTAATTTTATTATTTTTTTAATATTTAAAGAGTACCTACTATTCCAAGAATTTTATTAAGTTTTATTTTATAGATTTTATTAACACTTTATGACGTAAAATATTAAAAATTCAAAACAAAAAATCTCAACGTTTGTACCAATGTGTTTTAAAATCAAGGAGGAAGCGTAATGGCATAAAACAGAAGTACGGGTTCGATTCCCGCGTCGTGTAGTCTAGTACAAAGTGAATGGAGGAACTGAAGGCAATGTTTTCACCAGCAGGCGGGCGGCAGCGGGGTGGCGCCGGGTGGAACACTACCTATCATGCTATTTTTGACAATTTACCTATCCCTCACTTACCCTCTTTACCTCCTTTACCTAAACCCTCCTTTTTTACCTATCCCTTCCTTACACATACACTCCCCTCCAATATAACAAAATGGCGGCACCTTACCTGTCAGTCGGATATAGAATTCATCAAAATAATGGTATTTTTTCTTTTAATAATTATGACTGACAGCGGTGGCGGCATTTTTATTACATACATTTTTTCTTTCATTATTTACTATTTGACCACAGATTAAAGTAACTATAATATTATGTTATTATAGACTACATTTTTTTTCTAAATGACTTTATTGGGCTATTGACAATAATTTTGATCGTTTCCACTAAATAAAATTATGAATTGTATATCTATTTTGTTTAACCGACTTGTCGAAAGTGTCATGATAGTATTAGTTTTAAGTATGGTTCTTTTTGGTTTTATATATATATATCTATACAAACACACATACATACACTAATATGTATATTTATGAAGTCACAAATATGTTGTTTTTTATCATAAATGTATGACAAGTGCACGTTATCACTCTTATCGGCGTGATGACGATAGTAACGCTGGTGACAAAGTAGATGTAACCGCCTATCCTGTATCCCGTTGTCGCATTAATATTAAATTAATTAAAGTAGGGTGAACCATGTCAAAATTGCCCACTTATATTTTTTCTGAATACAATGTATGGACTTTTTTTGGTTATTTATTCTATAGAATGTCAAAATTCTGTATAATAATTTATAGAAAATTATAAATATTTAATTTTTATTGATTTATTGTGAAAATTCCTTTTATGCATTTTATGCCTTTGAAAAAGTGGTTTTTTTTTCAAAGTTATCAATTATAAATAGAAATCAATTGTAGAAGCATCTAGTAATTTAAAATTTAGCTGAAATGATACAAAACTAACATCTGTGAATTGTTCTTTGATTAACCTGTTGAATAACTTTATATATATAAGTGGGCACTTTGGTTTACCCTAACAATATTAAAAAAAACATTGTATGTATAATTAAAAGTATTTTCTTTTGTTTCATCCACTGTGGATTGGACTCGATGGGATGGACTGGATGGTGGGATGGTGGCGAGCGTGATAGGATAGGATAGGACGGTACTCGGATACGGATACATACGGATACGGATAGAGGGCGCGCATTCGACTTTTAACGGAACGGATCGGATCGGATGGATCGGATAGCCGGACAGCCGGATAGCCGGATGGCCGGACAGCCGGACAGCCGGACCGACGCATCTGGGGTATGATTTTTTTATCAAACAATATTAATTAACGCCCGTGGTCTTGTGTTGAGTGCACGCTCTGTATGTTGGTTTTTGAGTTTTATGATTGTATTTGACTTGTCTGCGTTGGACTGATGTTCTTGATTACACGTCAGCATGCCGCAGCTTCACGCCAGAACAGACAGTGACCGACAGACACACAAACATGGTAACAAACACATACAGAAATATACAAAAAAATATTAATAATTAATTAATGAATATGGTTTATTTCCACATGCTAAGGGGGAAATACACCATACACATGGACATACAACCATATCAAGCACATCTGCGGATAAAGAAACAAATACAAATGTCAGAAACACCCGCACATACACATGTAACACAGGCACAGAAATGGACATTAGACACACACACATATACATCCACACACACACACAAACATAAAATTGATGTGAAAGGAGTATGGGAGGTGGTTGATTGTTTGATCGATTTCACGAATAATGTTGTAGGTAATGACGATTTATTTTCTTTTTGGCCGCTGAATCATTATATTATAAACTATATTTTCATTTATATGTATGTATATGAAAAAACGTATAATTTTTTCAAGTGTATGTAAATTTAGCATCGAGTGCATTCCAAAGACCAACAGTTTGATGGATTTTAATAAATTACCTGGAATTATGTGTGGGAGTTTTATTTTCATGTCTGTATATATTTAAAAATCAATTTTTTAACGATACTTTTACATTCATTACGAAATGGCGTAGAGTATTTAAACAAATAGTGCAATCGTTTCCTTTCTTTTTTTAAATATACTAATTTATATTTAACCTTTCCTGTTTTATTCATCCTTAATATTGATTATAAATATATGTATAGTAAGTTTATATCTCAGTCAGTTTGTATTGAATTCTTTTTATTAAGAATTCCTTAGTTCATATACTTTTTTTTTATCAAAGATAAATAAAATTTACATTTTTAAATATAATTTTCCGACGACGGGACAAGGATCCAGGTCATTGGTGGCTAGGGCTGCAGAGAGAGGAACCTCCTCACACCACGCGCCGTCTCAAATAATGCTGCCTCACTATAGCTAAGTGATATCCACTTAAGATGTTTTTGATTATGACTAGAGGATGGGGATGTTGATAAGGCTTTTCTTTTTGCATCAATTTTTATTATGATTATTTATTATATATATTAAATAATTACTCTCGGATAAAAGAAGTCTTGTATTTTATATAATTTTATTTAAACACTAGTTAAATAGCACTTGTAGCTTTTTCATTTAAATTTTGAACCCTGAGTGTATGGCGCATACACCAAATGTTAAATTCTCGTAAGTTACTTGTCTGAAACCTGCGTTTTCTATCATTTGTTTGAATTTTTCCTGAAATAAAAAATATAAATAAGTAAATAGTAAAGATATTAAAGATACAGGGACACAAAGTGTGATTGTAAAACCGACTGGTTGTACATTCGATCCTCACTTGAGAGGAGATGAAATATTTATTTATATTTCCATGTTCTTCGCTTTGGTGTGGAGGCAAAGCGTGCTGTTGTTAGTTTTGCCACTCAACACGCTATGCCTCCAGAAAGTGGGTATGAGCCCGTCGTTGTGCAGTGGCTGTATTTCCTCATCATATCGCAGCGTTTAATTCCACCACTCGAATCAAAGTGTGTCAAAGAATTTGCAGTTGGTGGGGACTGGAGTGGCATAACGCTACGTTCCAGCTACCTTCTCTACTATATGCACGATACAGCGTGAAGCAAAAGAAAAAAAAATACAAAAATACCTGATCAGGAAACTGTCGGATGCTCTCAACTAAATACTGGTATGGCTTCCACTGCCCCGCCACGAGCTGGCCCATGACCGGGATCACTTGGAACGAGTACTGGTCGTACATCCTGAAGGGAAAATAAGATTATTATATACTAGCGACGCGCTCGCGGCTTCGCCCGTTTGTACAATTCAATAAAACATTTATTTTGTAGCAATATTGTCGTTGTATTTTTGAAGCAATAGAAAAAATCACCACAAAATATTAAAATTTGATAAAATATAATACTAGAAACTCCATTTACAGTTAGTTGAGCCGTTTTTGAAATTAACGTGAACCAACTTTCAATTGTTGTTGAACAAATTATTTGGTTTCTATCACATCAAGAAATCAATAATCGGTTTTCTCATAGATCTTCCATGTATAAACAGCTATGACTTAGTTTTATTTATAGATAATTATTAACTTAGCCGTGCAGGAGCGCAAGCATGCGACTGTGAACGCGACAGCTTATGGGTTCGATTCCCTAATGAGGGCAAGAAACATTTATTATTTTTATTTGAGTTGAATTCCGCCATTCGACACGCAATTCCTCCAGAATTCAGCGGTAAATGGGGAACGGAAGTGTCTTAATGGAACCCGACGGTCTCAGTGATAGGTTCCCAAGTTTACTCTACTCTGCCTCTCCTGCTATGTGTGGGATACAGCGTGAAATATTTATATAGCCCTTACCATTGCATTGTATTGTTAGGCAACTGACTGAACTCCAGGCACATGAAACGACCTCCCGGCTGCAATACTCTATATGCTTCGTCTAATACCTGCAAGTAACAGATTAAATAAAAAAAATGTATTATTAACTAAAGCCCGACTGGGATCGATCCACAACCAATGCGTTAACAGTCAGGCACCTTCCCACTGTGTCATGAGGGTGTCGATGAAGATTAAAGTGACCTATAATTATATAAAAATCTTAATTTGAAGTTTTGGTTCCAGAAAATCTAGTAATACTCTAATTAAAAAAATGTATAATATTTAAGTCGTAACTCGACAACAGAACCAGGAAATTAAAATATTAAATATTTTATTTCCATGAGTAGGCATTGAACCCACAACCTGTAATTTTTCAATGCGACATTTTTTCAATCCTGATAATTTTTAAAAGGCTGCTAGCTGGTTTACCCTATGCAAAGGTTTAACCACATGCAAAGTGTGGTAGGAAACTCTCACTGCAACAGCAGGAAACATTGAAACTAGAAACATTCTGTAATACATATAACATAGCCTATTACTATATTTTATTTTTGTGTTGGACTTTCCAACAGAAATAGTTTTTCAATTTGCACCAGCAGTTCCTGAGATTAGAGTGTTCAACCAAACAAACTAACCTTTATAATATTAGTATAGATATAAAACCTTCACCTTATCAACATGTGTACAGTTTCTAATACCAAATGCTATGGTATAAGCGTTATAGGAGTCATCTGGCAATGGGAGGCTCTCGGCATCGGCACACAACCAGTCTATGTGAACTGGAGAGTCTCTTGTGTAGCCCTGTCTTTAAATATATACAAATTATTTAAAAAATATTAAAAAAATTTAAAATTTATTATTTACAAAACATGAAAAAAATTATGTAGTGGGATTTGAAGGTGCTCCTCTTGGAAACCATCCAAGCACTTTGACCACTAAGTCATACATTATCATGAAGCTATGTCTACTTTCTTATAGTTTGGTTACAACAAATGTGTGAGCAAAAACGAACGAACCTCGACGCCGCATTTATGAATTATTTGAAAAAATATATAAATTTTCTCACTTTTCGGCTCTAATCTTCCCCACGTCCAACATGGCCTGGTTGATATCACACACTGTCACACTGCTCCGTTTCTCTGTTGCAGAGAGACTTCTGTTCCTTAAGTAGTTAATATATCTGAATGTTATATCACCTAAAATACAAAGTATAAAATGTAAGAAACATGAAAACTTTTGAGGATGGATGTGTGTTCCACTCTCCTGCAAAACTACTGAACAGATTTAGATGAAACAACAATAATGTAGCTTATATGATTTTGTATAATCTTCTATATATATAAAAAGACATATACCTGACTGACTGAGGCAAGATGCATGCACAGCCGTAACTGCTGATGGTAGAAATGTGAAATTTGGACAGATGTTTATTTTCATAATCTGGACATCCACTAAGGGATTTTGAAAAATTTTAACCCTAAATGATGAATGATGAAATAGGGATTGAAAGTTTGTATGGATTTTTTTAAATCAACACTGATTTTTATATAATTAGAAATTCTGTCTTTAAAATATTTTATTGAACACATGTTTCATGGTTTTTTGGAATTCACACCCTAAGGGTCCAAATAAGGGGTTGAAAGTTTATATGGAAAAATCTTTAAATCGCCACAGATTTTTATAAAAAAATTAAATTCAGACTTAAAAATAATTTATTGAACACATGTTTCATGTTTTTTAGAATTCACCCCTAAGGGTGCAAATAAGCAGGCGAAGCTGCGCGCGCCCGCTAGTTTAGTAATAATATAACAATATGTTTAAGAGGGGCCATGTTTAGGTCACTAGCTTAAAATATAATAATGTTTATTCATTCTCCTAGTTTGAAATATACCCAAAAAAAAAAATTTTAATATAAACTAAACATTAAGGCATACCTGTTCCTCCAGCCATATCCAGCAATTTGGTACCAGGTGTGGGCGCCATCCTCATCAGGAAGATATCCTTCCACACTCGGTGGACTCCAAAAGACATAACATCATTCATCATATCATACTTATCAGCTACAGTCTCAAATACATGGTGAACTGGAAATTTGTTGTTAATTTTAAGTAAAATCTGTGACCATAAAGTGGAAAAAATACAAGATTGAAATGTCTTGGAGTCCTAGACCTTTTGCCTGATCAATATATGCTATATGTAGAATTTATCTAATTATGAAATTCATTTTTAATTTGTATGTATGTATATTTATGGTTATAATTATTTTTCTCTTACTACCTTTAGAATATTCTATTCCTATTAGAAAATTTAGTCAAAATTAAAATAAATGACAACTCAGAAATAACATGTTTTACTATGAAAATAAACTATGCAATGGATAATTTATAACTTGTGTTATTTTACCCTTTTTAGTTTTTTCCTCCTCGTCAACGGTTTCAAATCCAAAATGTGTTTTCCTCTTCTCGTCATCTTTCGAAACTGCTTGAGCGCTGTACTTTTGAACTCTTACAAATTTTTGGGAAGGTTTCGGTATATTGACAAAACGTAACAGAGATCTTCTTAAAGACATAACGTTTAATAAAATAGTTTAGGTTTCTATATCTATATATATTAAAATATATAATTGTAATAGTTAATAATCAATAATATTTTCAATTCAGTTCCAAGTTTATGCTTTTTTATCTTAATTCCTAACCTAGCACAAACAGCTGTTACCTGTCAAACTGACTTGACATTTGAAATTTAATGGCATTTCGTTTTTTCTTAAATTTTAAGTAGTTGGCTGTGCTAAAAATATTTCTAATAAATAAAAAAAATCTTATGTTAAATATATTTTTGTCTTAAGTTCTTTATTATTATTACAAATCAATAGAAGTCTCAAAGTTAGAATAGTAATAATTACTAAGCGTAAAGCGATTTTTCGTAGAATAGATAATATTGATAAGGATTAGTCTACTACTGAGTATCTCGATGATAATCTCGTATGTGAGTCAAGTAGAAGGTAAATAATAACAAGTGCTATACACAGAACTACTACGACAACAACAAAGGAAGTAAGCAAAGTTTATTTCTTTATGCTTCTATATTTATGTTTATGACTTACATAAAATTGAGTAAGGAAGTAAATAAATGCATATAGATCATTTTAAAATAGAATATTTAAGTTAGAAACCACGCAGCTTAGCTTCATACAGTAATCAGAGAGAACGGAGCACCAAACGCTATGATGTATAATTACTCATTTACTAGTTTCGCGCTTTCGTGTAAATTATATAATTTTAACAACAGAGAGCCTCTGATTACCCATTTTTTTCATCTTGTCTCATAACCCAAAATGTATGAAGAAGTTTGCCATTTTAGAATAGCATGTTAGATATTATTTCGACAATATATTAATCTTGTTTCGAATTCACAGCGTCTATTTGTGAACGCGATGTTTGTGGGTTCGATTTGTTTTTCGATCTCAGTTTCGAATTATTATTGTAATTATTTAATTTTCGTACCTTGTTTTTTAAAGGGCGGTGTTGACTTCATCCAAAAGGCAAAAGTTTCGAAAACGGAATTTTATACCGCCAGACCCCATTTGCCTACCCAGCTATGCCGGAAAGATCATGAATTAAATTTTCTTATTTTAGTTCAGATGCTTCCCAAAATACAATATAACATACCGGACATCCGGCAACGTTTTCATTGGGATTGCGGAATCGCTTGCATTTTGATGCTGCTATCGGAAAACGATAGAAAAAAGTTTATGAAGTTTTTCTTAAAAATATGTGCTGAAGAAGGCTTCGGACAAAATACTTGGACTATAGATCTGTGTTACTTATTACGACGGTAATTATTAGTTATTAAATTTAATATTGTGCCTTATATTGAAAATAGCTAAATATTTTGTAAATATGCCAATTTTTTTAGATACAACATTAAGCACTGTATGTACACTGTCCGACATACGGCAAATTGGACGTCTTTAATTAAGTTAAATGGCAACAAAACTATGGTAAGTACCTAATTAATAGGATTTTATTTAAAGATATCTAAGTAAATACATAAAAATTTTCATAGTGTTTAAATGTGGAATATCTATGTAGTTGTTGTCAAAGGCATATAACGGAATGAAAATCTATTTTTATAAACTTAGCGGCCGCAACCTTGATTTCCGCAGCTCAACATGCAATGTGCTTGAAAATTCGATGTAGAGTGAGAAACGGAGTTTCTTAACACTTAATTTCCTATACTTAACCGGCTCTATGAGAAAAAAGATAGTGAAAAGAGGGAAAAAAGTTATTGCTAAGCTTATAAAAGCAATAATTTCTACTCATTCAAACCTTTAGAATTGAAACACAAGCCAAATGTTAATGAAATTAAAAAAAATAAAATATTAAATTATTCTACTCTTACAGGAAGCTAAACGTGTAGAAAAACGTTATACAAACGCAAAACTACATGATATTACAGTTAAAACGGACGGCCTCTCCACCAGAGCTCTGGTCTCCCATATTCTCTTAACAGGGCCGGCCATCGTGCTCGTGGACGGTGCGCTCTTGTCCTGTGACTGGTGTAAACAGAACAGACTGTCGTCTGAAATTAGGTGAAGATCTACTATATTAACTTCTATGTTGCTTACTTTCCTTCGAATTTTGCGAGGTATTGCGTGTTGAGTGGCGTAACTCAACGCCGGACTTGTCTTGGTCCCATAGCAAAGAAACGAAAATATTAAGAAATAATAATTCATTCCTTCGAGTTGCGATTGAACCCACACCCGTCGCGTAATTTACCAAAAGCAAAATATTGTAATTACAGACGTATATTTGGCGGCAGCTACCGGGGCCACTATATTCTTATAGTTGGATGGTCAGGCAAGCTCCTCTACAAGGATCCTGCGCGAGAGCCACCACTGTGCGTGACATCAGCAGCGCGACTAAACACCGCGCGAGTCACTAGAGGTACAGACTGCGATGTTATACTACTTCATGAGAATTATACGTAATTTGATACACATGTGTGGTGTCTTATTTTTGTGATTATTTTGGTTTTGGAATGGTTAAAATTTGTCTGGTAATATATTATTATTTAAGGTTTAATTTTTTGTGCCTATTTGTTTTATATAAAAATAAATTTAACCGACAAGAACATACAGTACCTGTCTATTAAACGTGATGCATATGATAATTGTAGAAATATGAAACGACAACATATGAAGGATCTGTTTGGTAAGCAAACTATACAGACTAAATAGATAATTATTAATCACGTGTTAAATTTTATTAAAACACATTTAGACATCGATCTCAAGATAAACAATGATAAAAAATACTAAACTTGCTATCTGCAACTAAGCTAAAACAGACAAATAAAGATCCAAATATTCTCAATATTTATATCCATAGAGACAGTCGTGGCGCAAGGACACAAAATATGATTGTAAGCGCGACAAGTTGTAGGTTCGATCCCTACTAGAGGAATTGAAACATATAATATTTTCATTTTCCAGCCACCGTCTTGCGTGTTGAGTAACACACAATGCCTCCAGAATTTTTCGGAAAGTGGGGAACGTAAGTGTCTTAATGGAAATGAAGTGTTACATTAGATTTCCAGATTCTTTATATGTATGGGATACAGCGTGAACATAAAAAATATATTTAAAATAAGGTTTGTTATATTTAACAATAAATTAATGTCATAAATAAATAATTTCAAAATATGCTATTTTATATTAAATAGTAAGCGGAGATTTTTTAAAAAATTAACATCCACAATATATTACATACCATACCCATACCTTTATAATTTACAGTTATAAATATGCCTTTTACCTACTTAAAATTATTAATTAATATTAATTTACATCACTTGTTGTTGTACACTCTGCATAAAAAGAAACTATTTCAAATATTATATTGTCTATGATTCGGGAATCCCTGATAGAGACGTACTTTAGTCTATTTTTAGCGAAATGATAAACAAAAATAGTCTTTTTATATTAACATCAAGGCTTATTTTTCAATATCGAATTCAAAAAAAATTTGTCGAAAAATGCCATATAGGGTTGGTATTAATTTCTTCTTGATGAGATAATTTTTGTATATAATTTTGATTGAGGATTCATATTTTTTTATATATTTACTATAAATGTATCCTAAATAATTGGAATTTTCTACAACAATTATTTCATCATTAAGTATAACATAAGTAATATAATAAAGTGGCCTAGTGCTCCTAGTGTTTTCGGTAGTTGTGCTCTACTATTGACATTTCTTACATAAATATATATTTCGTAATTATACGAAATAATATAGTTCTGGCCTTTTTGTTATTAATAATAAGAAAATAATATTGTTTTGAAAAAAATAAATAATAATATGTCAATTTATCATAACTAGTTCAGTTTATTTATTTCTAGTCTCACTAGTTAATATAATATTTTATATCACTAATATAATGTAGGTATTTCTATAGAAACATGTAAAGCAAATTTTGAATTATGTATTCAGTATATTTATTTTTAAAAATACTGGATATTAAATATGTTTACTTTGTTTTATTTAGTTTTAAGATAAGAATATAAGCTTGTCACACTTGTTGTTCATATAGAGAATGAGTATTGTTGTTCAGCTTCACGCTGTATCCCGTACACAGCAGGGTACGCAGAGGGAACCTAGTGTTAAGACACTCCATTTCCCACTTTCTCCCAATTTCTGGAGTGGCAGAACTCAACGCCGAAGAGCGCCAACCAGAGCGAAGAAACGGAAATATAAATTTAAGTAAATATTTCATCTCCTCGAGTGGGGATCGAACCCACAACCAGTCAGTTTACAGTCACACTTTGGCCCTTGCGCCCCGACTGGCCTCGAGTACAAAAGTGGTATTTTTTTAAAAATAATAAAATATTACTTTTAAAAAATATCATGCTATATTTAAAAACATAAGCACGTATTTTTAGCGTCCACGGGTTGATAATACAAATGTATAAAATACATATCCGAATTTGAGATTATAAAATTCAATAAATATAATTTAATATAACATGAATATCTTCTAAATAAATTAACGAAGCAAAATTGCTTTTATAATCTTCAATTTTGAGTACAGTCAAACAGCATACTGGACAAATGAAACGATTTATGCTTGTTCTGGACCCGTGACACTTTGATCCATAAAACACAGGTCCTCAGTAAATGTAGCTTGATCAATCTAAAATACGTATTTGCCTTTAATATAATTAAAAGTAATTATAATTGCACGTAAATTGGTGTAAATATTATATCGTTACTCGTTACTGTAATATTTATACTTTTTAATATTTTATAATTAACAATATATATTTTAAAAAAAAAATAGTATGTAGATGAAATAAAGTCAATGAAACTAGTTTTTTGTAGATTATTACTGAAAGAGAAAAAAAAATCTGCGTTCGTCTTACATTCTTATATTTCCACAAGCCACAAATAATCTAAGTGTATGGTAGGTCAGAAGCAGCGTTGAAATTGATAAATATGATTACGTGAATACATAATAATAAAAAAAAAACAAACAAATACAGTAAAAAGTCAAATTAATAATTGACTTCAATTGTATTTTTATATGGATAAGAAATATACCGTGGCAAAAGGGGTACTGCTATTGATTGAGTACTATTTCCCCTCGGAGTTGAGCTTCTCGCCCTGAACTTTTCGAGACATTACAATGTCTCAAAAGTCGTTAGAAAGCAGAGAACGGAATGTTTTTACACTATATTCCCTTTGCCTGACTTGGTTATGTATTTACAGTATATATTTTTGAAATACTACATCTTTAAATAAAATTGAGGCCGGTCGTGGCGCAGCGGCACAAAGTGTGACTGTCAAACCGACTGGTTGTGGGTTCGATCCCCACTCGAGGAGATGAAATATTTACTTAAATTTATATTTCCATTTCTTCGCTCTGGTGTCGAGGACAAGCGCGGCGTTGAGTTCTGCCACTTAACACGCAATGCCTCCAGAATTCGGCAGAAAGTGGGGAACGGAGTGTCTTTCACTAAGTTCCCTCTGCCTACCCTGCTGTGTGCGGGATACAGCGTGAAGCTGATTTTATTTAAATAAAATATTGTATTATGATAGTGTTAAAATGTTAGAACAATCTGTTGTCGAAAATACCCAAAATTACCATTATGTTCGGTGAATACCCCTACAGTAAGTACCACGATACGTAGATTTTGATATAAATACAAGTGTCAAGACTATTTCATCTTAAAAATACGCATCTCGGTTGCTTTGAAATGTATAAGACGATAAGTTTAATTCAAATTTTTTTAATCATCCAAGTCGATCTGGTAAGAACTACTCGTGCTACTATTATTATACATGTAAGTAGAAATCGTACGAAAATGACTTATATATGATTGTTCAAAATCTTACTGATTTAATCATGTATATGATTTTGTATGATCATATAATTTTTTTAACGTAGACAAGATACTGGATGTAATGGTGTTTTAATCGTAAAAAGAAGTTTGTAAACAAAAACAATCATAAAATTGATGTAAATACATTAATGATTTAAAAGTTGGGTTGATTTGGATAAGAAAATAACTGTTGTAATATTGTTAATGTCTAAAGCAACCATTTTTGAGTGATATATTACATATAAATGACGTCTGTGTTATTTTTAAATAAAGTAGTGATTTCTTTACTTTACATAATTACACATTGAGTTCGAGGGAAAAAAAATGTTTCATTTTCTTACTTTGATAATAAAACAAAGCGCGACGTTGAGTTCAATTGAGATGAGAGTGTCTTAACACTATTTTTTATTCTGAGCTCTGAATATACTGATTTCTATATCCTTACTGCTACTGCTACACACTGCAATTCGCCCTTAAGTCATCATTCGTTTAATATTACGTCATACATTTATTACTACGTCTTAAGATACATTTAGTTATTTACTCCTCAAGGGCAATGGTTAAGTTTTTTTATGACTTAATGTAACGATTATAAAAAAAGAACATTCGATTAATCGTGACATACAAGTGATTTTAAGAGTACATAATTTATAATAACAGAAATTGTTAATCAATTAATAAAAAAAACATATTTAATTTATTATTTTTGTTACGAATTAAATATTATAGTTACATTTTTAAGGAAAATTATTTATTTTTTACTAAAATTATTGCGTACAACCCTATCATTACTCCGCCCTTTGATTTTAGTACCGTAATTTTCTCATTATATTTACTAACTGATAGAAACATAGAAAATATCTTCCTTTCTTTCTATCATAGGCTATTTCTGTAAGTGGGAATGGGACGAAACAATTTGTTGGCGATATTAGATATGGTGGGATATCGTCTCTTAAATAATACAACACTATTTAAGCAATTTTTGTATATTAAAGACGTTTTCTGGGTGTGCGTATTTTAAAATAAAGTATTTTTAAATAAAATATTAGACAGGTGAGTAATTATTATTTTAATATTGGTATATGTATTATTATTCTAAAATCACTTTTTACATCTATAAAAGAATTATATTTCAAAGAAATTTAAAACTTTCCTTGACTTTGCATATAATGTTAGTATAGACCATTGCATTGTAAATAAATAAAACAAAGGTGAATAGATATTGCATCAATATTTTTATTCCTTTAGACATTATGGTTCAATACGCGTATATATTCTTTTTTAAGACATTATGAGACACTATGATCCATGATGAAGTAAGAAATTGAGGCTTGGACATAACTTTAGACCGTTGCAGTTCTAAAATTCCTTATTTGTCTGACAGACCTCAAGAATCAATACGCTTTTATACAATGTATTATATTAATAAGAAATCTAATGATGCATAAGTGCATTACTACGCAATACGCATTTCTTCAATTGAATCATTCGAAAATACAGTACAACGAGTCGTGGTTGAAGTTTGCGGTGAATGGTCTGCGCAGTTTTGGTTTTTGAATGTTTTGTTGCTTTCGATTATTTTCTTCCCAAGTGAACAATTAACATAAATTCAGAAATCCTAACTTCAAAGCGGTCATAACGCGCTGACGGTAACAAGCTTCGGGAGCTCCCCAGACCCCAGATCGTGCGGCATTTCTTACGCATATTGTCAAGAGTCAGGACCAAGACCTCCTTGGTTTTTTGCAGAATATAAAATTACCGGTTCAAATCTTAATCGCTAATGATAAATGTAATAAAATATTAATATAAGATTTAATAAATTATAGTTATAGTTTCTATAAATAGATATAGACTTTTTTTGATATGTTGTAGTCTTTGAAAAGAGAATATAAGAACGCCATTAATACTATTGAATAGTAACGTAGAGTATGTAAAGTAACAAGCGCGGGGAACTCCCTAAGTCGTGGATAATTTCAAACCAAATATTTTTACAAAATAATAACAGGCCAAAATAAAAAAATGTGGCGCTTTTTCAATTTCATATAATAGGACATTATAATATTAAATTGTAAAACGGTTAAATAAGTTACCTATTTATAATTATTATTGTCTACATAGTTTGTAATTATATATATTTTTTATTAAATGCCTATAAACTTTCACAAAATTGTCTTTTGAGGGTTGAATTGAAAAAAAGTTCCATTCACCCTAAGAGTTCCATTTCTTTTCATCAGAAGACACAAGTTTATTTTGGCACTTGTCAGCGTTTTCCCCAGAAAGACCTGAACGGCCGGAGTATACGGCGTCCACTGTGCTATCGACTGGTTAGCAATGAATGCTAGATCTGCTAACATATCATTGATTTGTAGGATAATTACGGAGTCTTACGTATGTATGTAAAAATATTGATATGCTATATTTTTGAAATTTTCCTGATTATAAGAAGTTTTATTGACTTTATCACTTAGCTCTAATTAGATGCGCACACGCATCTCACATTGTTATATAGATGACAAAGACGTCACATACGTTATCAGTTATACGGTTGTAACGCAATATTTAGTGTTTGTTTTGTTGTGAAAGTGCTCAGTTTGCTAAAAAATTGGATTATTTAATCATTTAAAGGTATAGGATATGTAAAGGTTTTTTTTTGTTAATCATTATTTTATAATTTAAATATATTAATATATATTTAAATTATAAAATATATATAATTATATATATAATATGTATATTTTTTATAAATTCAAGAGTTGTATCATATGTTTTTTTTGATTTAAGCTATAGATATTTATTGTTTTCTTTTTAATGTGTGTCTTATAAAAATTATTCACCTTGTTATTGTAAAGAATATAGTCACACGAGAAATTCTACATAGCATTGATATTATTTAGCTTTTTTTATCAAGTTCTGTAAGTAAAGGAAGTTATCAATACGACTATATATTTTTTAAAATGTTTTTTCCATCAAAACTTGACTGCGTTACCTGATTTTGATTAATCATTATTTTTATTTTAAAGCTAGTGCTTCCCGTTTAGTACATTTTTGAGAATATTATCCATTACAAAATCACATGTCTTAAATTTATATTAAGCGTGTGCGCGACAAATGGAGAATAACTCAATTACCCGCCAACCGATTTCGATATATAATGTTTTTATTGGAAAAGATAAACTTCAAAGGTTGTCTGATGAAAGTTTGGTTAGGTTTTTTTTTTGCTTAAAAATTTTAATATATTTAAATCAATTTTGAATAATAAAAGTATACTCAGTAGTTACTATTCAATATTCCATTCTAGATAAGAAACTTTAAATAACTAAATTAAATAATTGTACTTTTAATAGATTTTTAAGGCTGTATTATTAAGAAACCGGACCTAGAACTTTTCAATTTTACAAAAAAAAAATGTTTTTTTTTTTAAATATTGATATATTTATCTCAACTTTTTCGTTTATCAGCCATTGCAAACAACAGTATTAAACAATGAAACAGCAATGTGTACTTTACTGAATGCCAAACAATAAAAACTGTCTTAAGAAAGATTTAACAAGTCTGAACCTGTCGAGACATGAGTTTAACATGAAATTGAATGTGATACTGATAGGATTCTTAATGTAAAGGTTATAAGTTAATGAAATTCGTTAAATAGAGGTCAATAATACTCTGTTTGTATGTTTTCAAAGATTCATAGTGTAAAGGAATATTTTGTATTGGCTTTTACGGGCAGTGTTAGTGAATTCGAAAAATTTGTTAAATCGAGAAAATGGTTATATTGAGGATCGTTACATTAAGGTTATACTGTATCTGTAAAATGTTTAATTATACAAACACAAATATTATTCACAATATCTTAATTATATGTGATTTTTACTTTCTTAATTATATGTCATTTTTACTTTATCACAGCGCACTTACTGATAACGCACGCACGCGTGTGTGGACACGCTTAAAAAAATTAATAAAATAAATTTTGAGTATCTTTGACGTGTACTTTTAAGATCAGACTTATATAGGGTATAAAATTTTGAGTTAAATTCCGCTAAGACTTGAACCCGCTTCGACGTTAACCCTCTTGGTAAACGTCGAAGCGTTCTAACCATTAAGCTATACGCTCTCATCAAGCTACTATTCTTATATGTTAATTATATTTTTTTTTATTAAAAAATAATTTTTTTACTAAGTGTATAATATTTACTTATTGTTGCGGCAGCACAGTGTCCAATTCTTGGCGCGATGGCGTCCAAACACAACATGCTTATATTAGCTAATATTATTTCATGTTATTTCCCATAGTATGGAAAGAGTATCAGCCTACTCCTTATTGCATTCCTCTTTATTCAATATTAGATAATGAAGTTAGTTGGGTCTTGAACGCCACCCGTTGTAATTAATTCGTTTTTGTGTTTTCTTGAATCAAAGTAGGTAGTCGTAAAAAGGTAGTTCGAATCACGTTTGGGAAAATAAGACATTTTCATTTCCAGCTCTGCTCTGGGGACTACGGTGTAGTATTCTGGCTCGTGAATTCATGTTTTTATGTCCACTCCGCTCTGGTAGCTAAACAAAGGGCGGAGTTGAGTTACGCTTAGGAAACATATACATGTAGTAATTTTTTTTAAAGAACTCTTCCTATCAACAGCATTTTTGGATTTAATTTTGAGATTTAATCTTATAGTACGGTTCCATATCCAAAGGTGAACTCTATTACTCCTCCGTCTGTCCGTCAGTCACATCAGACAGTATCTCATAAATCGTGTAAGTTGAAGTTTTCAAACATAAAGTACTCATGATGCCGCTTTAACTATAAATACTAAAATAAATATAATAAAACAAATTTAAGGGGGCTCTCATACAACAAACGTTATTAAACTTTTGCCGTTTCTATATGTAATGATACGGAACCCTGCGTGCGCGAGTTGTATATATATATATATATTGAAGTGATCGTGGGTTCATATAAGTATATTTATTATAAAGAATACTCTCGATTGAGTTGGTTGTGGTCATGCGCCCTGTGTAAACAGTTTGGTAACCTTTTTATCTAACTAATTATATCAATCAATCATTCCAGTCTTAGTACGGGTATTTAGCTTAGTATACAAAACAAAAATATATTGTCATATGATTTTATATTCAATTTTAAAAATAATAATCTATTATTATTAAGTTATTTTCTTGAAGTCATAATACGGAGCCAATTTCGAGCAAAAGAATAAACAATGTTTTCAATTCCCACCTGTGGGAATTGAAGTGATTCATTTCATCCCAATTGTAGGAATTGAACCTACAATCGTTTCGTTTACTGTAAGACGCTGAGCCACGACTTTCTCAAGTCTTCATGAATAAAAACAAAATATAATAAAATGCCTCATCAAAGACTATACTTCTAATTCTAGAAGACTCTCTTAGGTTTATTAGATTGGATTGATACAACCATTAATCATACAGTTTAGGCCAGTTGTGGCGAAGTGGCAAAGAGAGTGACTATAAAATCGATTGGTTGTGGTTTGATCACCCTTGAAGAGACGAAATATTTATTTACATTTATATTTTTATTTCTTCGCTCTAGTGTCGAGGCAAAAGCGCGGCGTTGAGTTCCGTCAGTCAACACGCAATGTCTCTAGAACTCTGCGGAAAGTGGGAAGTGTCTTAACATTAGGTTCCCTCTGCCTACTCTGCTGTGTGCGGAATACAGCGTGAAGCTGATTGATTATTACTAATCATACAATAAATGAATCTGTTGTTTATTTCTTTGTATTTGCTAAATTGGTTATTACTTAATAATTCTATATGTACTATAATTTGATATATAAATTAATAATTTAGTTTACTATTTGTTTCTTATGAAAATAAAATGAAAATATTTTTCAGAAATCCACCATGTCTAAGCGCACAGTGTTAAACACCGACTACAAGGGGCTAGTGGAGGCCATAAGCATACCTGCCGACCTGCACGAGCGAGATGGAAAGAAATACGCCAGCGTTGGTTCCGTGATGCCCATACATTGTGCTTCTAAGGAACAGGTACGCTAATTTTATTTTTTTGCTTCACGTTGTATCCCGCACGTAGCAGGGAAGATCAGGCAGAGAGAGCCCGGAAATCTAGTGTTAAGACATTTTGTTCCCATTAAGATCGGTTGGACGTATTGTGTGCCGAGTGGCGGAACTCACTGCCTCGCTTTTGCTCTGTTGACAGAGCGAAAAAATGAAAATATTAAGTGTTTTATTTCCTCGAGTGGGAATCGAAGTACTAACCAACAGTTATAATAAGTGAAAACTACGCTTGCAGGTAGAGGAGCTGTCGGCGAGCACGCACCACTACTGCGACGTGTTCACGGCCGCGCTGCTCGCGCCGCTCGGGGAGCTCGCGTACGCGCGCCTCGACGAGCGCCTGGCGGAGAAGGTGACTGCGGCTGCAGGTCACTTCAGGGCGGCCACGACTCGTCGACCGTCCTGTGCAGTGATATATTGAGCCAGGACCTGAGAACTTGGGCGTAGGAAGGGGAGGGGCCGGGTGGCCCGTGCACAGCCCAGAATAATTTGGGGTGGGCACCAGCCCACCCCAGAATTTTTACTTACAACAAAATTTGCCCCAAAAAATAAAAAAAAAACAACTTCTGTACCCAAAATTTTTACAAGACATCTATTCAAAGCTAAAGTCTAGAAAATATATGTTCATACGCAAATTTACCGTGCAAAGTGGAGTAGGTTGAGTAGGAAGGCAGACCCTGGCAAATAGCCGGGATTAATGCCAGGAAGAAGAAGACGCTAATGCCTGAGGACCAGAATAATGGAACTCTTCAAACTTTACTAGTAAATAAATCATTCCAGTTTAGCCGACACTTGCAGTACTTGACGTAGAAAAGCGTGTTTTTTATATATATTGAAAGTGTTAATTTTTATCAAATCCTTTTTACCAGATTTTTATCCTTTTTATCAGCTTCACGCTGTATTCCGCACACAGCGGGGTAGGCAGAGGGAACCTAGTGTCAAGATACTCCGTTACCCAATTGCTGCCGAATTCTGGAGGCATTGCATGTTGAGCAGCAGAACTCAACGCCGCGCTTTATATCGACACCAGAGCGAAGAAATGGAAATATAAATTTAAGTAAATAACAGGCCTATAATCATTGCGTCAGGTCTACTTCGTTCTAAAACTGTGTCACGATTCTTTTTTGTCGGTTTCACGCTGTATATCCCGCATGTAGCACAGTAGGCCGAGTGAGTCGTTTACAGTCTGACGTACCTCACGTACGTCAGACTGTAAACGAGACAGTTGTGGGTTAAATTCCCACTCGGGGAATGAATTATTCTCATTGCCTCACTTTGGTGCAAAGAAAAACGGCGGTTGCTGAGATTTGTCTCTCGACATACAATGCCTTTAGAATTTGACGAAAAGTGGGAAACGGATAATCTTAACAGTAGGCTCCCACTACCTACCCTGCTGCATGCGGGATAGAGCGTGAAGCTGACCACATTGCCTCAGGTGTTCATAAACCGCACGCGCCGCGTCCTGCTGCTGTCGAGCGACGGGCGCGTGGCGCAGTGGCGCTGCGCCCCCAGCTTCGAGTCCAACAACCACTACGTGGCGGGCGCTCCGCTGACGTCCCGGGACGCCGCGCTCGTGTCCGTGGTGACAGCACGATGCGGCAGCCATTATGCTGTTTCTACACTTGAAGTGAGTAACAATGTGTTTTACATTTTGTTAATATTAGGTGGAGCTAGTGATACATTATGTTGCTTTATTTTCACGCTGTATCTCGCACATGGTAGGTGCTCGGCGTACCGCACGTAACGGTTTTTATTGGATTATTTTCCGACTCGATCCGTTCCTTTGGTGGTCCTAATTTTCAACGCTACGCTTCCAACAGGTTACTCCGACTCTATCGAGTGGAAGAAAACGATTGTCATAAGTATAAATATTTCATCTCTTTGAGTGTGGATCGAACCCACAACCAGTCGATTTCACAGTCACACTTTGTGCCGCAGCACCACTCATTCTTCTAGACGTAGCCTTCTACAAGGTTTGGCACAACGGCCTGCTCTTCAAGCATCGTCGTATGATTCTGCCAGTATCTCTCTCGTTCACGTCATTCGGGAATACTATCGAATCCTATATTTCGATACAGATTAGAAGGGACACTATCATCCGCAGGAGTTCCGCAAGGCTCCATATTTTTCACCAATGCAATACGCGCGTTACACTAGCGACATTCCGCGTACAAATAAAGTTGAACTTGCGCTGTATGAGACGACACCGCCCGCTTTGACTCTAGCTGAAGATGGTACATTTATAGCGTGAAGATATATTTTTTTCCAATTGTTGACAGCATAATTTAATACATTACAGGGCGAAGGCGGGTACTTCGAAACTAAGCATCCGTGGGAGATAATCGACATGCAAGACGGTAAGCTATACTACGGTAATAAGGGGTTCTCATCCCGGGACGAGCTACGTGCGTACATACAGGGACTACCTCCCGCTGAGGTGGGTCCGGATTCATATCCCAGACCAGTATTATTAAGAGGTAAAATACCCAGACTTGTGTTGATGGCAGAAAATGGAAGGCAACTGTCCCACCATTATTTATATGGTGTTTTAGTCGACAATGTGGAATATTTATAATTAAATTCACTACTACAGTGTTTGATAGTATTATTTTTTTTCCATAAAAAATGTTTCATAATATCAATATTGTATGTATATTTAGATGATTTCATTTTTACTGTCATAATATAAACAGTTTTAGTTAGAGTTGGTTTTGTTTTAATATTTTGTAATAAAACAAGTATAAACATAAATTTCTTTTTTATTTAAATATAAACAACCATATAAAATAACCACAGCCCCTCGTTTGCTATAATAGTAATTAATACATACAAACGTATTAAATTGTAACTAATAATTGTAAAAATAAAAATCTAATAAGTTTATATAATTTTAAGTATGTATAAACCATAATAATTTAAGCTTTCATAATAAATACATATATTAAAAAAAATGTGTCGTTTTTTTATCTTTGGCTTCAAAAAATTCTAATTTACAAATTATGTAGAGAGAACTGGTAATGGAGGCCAGTCGTGGCGCGGGGTCACAAGGCAGGAGTTAATGTGACGGTTGTGGGTTCGATTTCAACTCGGAACAATGAAGTACTTTCTGTGATAACAAGAAAATTATATTTTAAGCTACAACTAAATAAAAAATCTTATACATAGACCATCAAATTACACTATTTTTTTTATACCTTTTTACAAAAAATACCCTATATTCAATGCCAATTATAAAATTAACTTGACTATATTATATTTATAAAATTAATAAACGTTAAACATCCAGATACAATCTCACTAGTGTCCGCTCGTCGGCCGGCAGCGTAGTGACCGGACACTGCGCGGAGTGACGCAGACACCGCGAGATGCACGTGTAACAGAATATATACCTGGAACACAATTGTAATTGCAATTGACGATTAAATATTACCAGTTGATCATTTGTTTGTTCAGAAATCATGATTAATAATTCATTTTAGCCTGAAAGAATCATTTTTTTTTTGGAATACGAGAGATTTTTTTTGATAATAACATTTAAATCGACGTGGCGCGGTTACGCAGTGGTGTAGGTTTGATCCCTGCTCGGCTCTCGGGTCATATATATTTTATTTAAATTATTCTAAATATATGACCCTAGAGATTATTTGATTATTTTAAACTTTCTGCTCTCGTAGAAAAAATTTGGCGTTAGGTTCCGTCAATGAACAATGCGTGAGGAACCGAATGTCTTTACACTGGGTTCCCTGTGATTATCCCGTGAACTACAATGTATAAAAAAAATATAATAACTCACCCAGAGACCGGCAGCACAGTGGGCACTTTCCATGTTTGTAAGCATATGGGACACAGGTTCGTTACCCGCGTGCTACGTGCGTCTTTCTGAAAAATATATTTTATTACATTACACAGGGTGGCAGTGTCAGCGCTCCTTGCACCAGAACAGCATGTAGGGTAAAATATTTTAAGCTCACCTAAAGAAATTAATCGAGATATCTCAACAGTTTAGACGTAGGATAATTTTTTCCAAATTTGATAGGTTTGATAGGTAAATGATAGGTTTATGTTACGTGGGATACAAAGTGTCGAAACTTTAGGTATCCTCGGTCTATGGGAGATACAGGGGAAGTTGAAAAAAAAAATTAACAAGGATAAACAATTACTAAAAATCATGAATTAATGATATATTAACCTAGAATCTTAAAAAAATTACTCTTAGATTGTGAGTTATTGGGTGATATCTTACAAATGGCGAATATATGTATATATTCGATTGGACAGAGTCAAGTAAACGTAGAGCTAGTATAGAGAATATTACTATGTACTAGCGTACTCACCGACCGTAAACAACTGCTACTATGTATAATAACGATATAAACACTACAATATAAAACAATTAATAAATGAGTGAACGATTGAGCGCCACCTGCAGCGCGGGCGGCGGCGGTAAGCTCCGCAGCGCGAGCGGCGCGCGCGCGTCCCACCAGCGCAGCAGCTGCACCGCGAAGGCGCAGTGCTGCAGCCCGCCGGACAGCGCGCGGTACGCCATCGGGAACGTCATTGTTGCGTCGCTGTAAACCATTGTTATTCATAATAATGCACTTGCATTCAGCCTCCCGCTGTATCCCATTGAGTGGTGGTACTGAAAGCAGCGTTTTGCCTCTTTAACACAGTGGGGAAATAAAAATATTAAATATGTAATTTCCTCGAGTGGCAATCAAACCTACGACCTATAACATTTACAGTCGCACGTAGAGAGGCCAGTCAGGCTCAAAGGGACACTTGTCACTTATGCAGTTAAATAGTTAAATGAAAAAAAAAAACAAAAAAACAAAGTAGTAAGTTAATCATTAAACCAATTCATAAGTACACTTAAAATAAAATAAAAAAAATCCGGAATGTACTTTTACTAAGCTATGTTTAGGCACCAATTTAATTGTCAATTTTATTTATCAACAAATTTGACTACCATCCATAAGTTATTATTGAACTTGGCTGTCATTTTCACATATTTTATGTTTTAGACAAGAATTGTACTTGTTTAATTATATAAAACCATAAATTAAAATGTATATGTATATGTATATATATATATATATATATATATATATATATATAATAGTATCTTAAATACATTGAAGCTACAATAACTTACCTAAATTGTCCAGAAAATATACTTTTAAAGAAATCACTCCATGTATTGTCATCGGGTTCTTCCTGAGGGGCATTTTTCAAGGTCAGTCCCAACAAATGTAGGGTTAGCGTCGGAGCCTGGCCTTTACCAGTCAAATATCTGGCTAAGACCAGTAATTTTGCTGATTCTGTTACAAAATGGATGATTGTGTAGAATTTTAGTGCCGCTTTACATAGATTGTCTGATGTACTCTGGAAAAAATGTTTTTATTATAATTATGGACTTAAAGCATGTGTTTTTGTTTTTCCAAATATGATTTGAGTTTATAGATTGTAATACAACATGCAAAATTAGAATGTCTAAACAGTAGATTCTTTCTGCCTATAATAGGAATGTAGGAAAAAGTCTGAATCTAGAAATTCATAAAAATAAATTCAATATTAATAAAAATATGCCATATATCTTTTATTTACACTATGCTAGGTGGATGCTCTGTGCCACTTTAACAGAAAGAGAATATAGAGTAAAACATTTCAAATTTTGAGTGTCGAGTTATTTTGATTAATTTCTTTAAGTATGGACGTAAAGAAATTAATCTAGATAAGTAAGAAATTATGATTTTGAAGATATGAAATACATATATAATTATTTAACTTTTATTTTCCATTTAAAAAAAATTATAAATCATACAATCAAACACACCTTACCCAATCTCCCATCATCTAAATCCTCCTGCCATTTCTCAAATATTTTCTCAATTTTATCTTTTAAATAGGGCACTAAAACTAAAAGTGCTAATGATCCACGCTCCAAAACATCTGGCAACCTTTGTCCGGTATTAAACTCTGTGCTCGGAGATATTGGCACTCTGAGAAGCCCATAGAAACATTCTGAGAATGATGCAGCTGGAATATGATATGATTATAGATTACTAATTTTATCTTTCAAAACTTTAGTTTTTATCCCACACATAGCAGAGTAGGTAACTGAGTGTTAAGACACTTCAACAACTTTGTTACATTTTTATTGTTTTTTTTTTGTAGATAGCCTTCTTAAAGAAAATCAAATATAAAAGTGGGATAATGTTTGACTGTTATACATAACACAAATGTGTTAGTAAGTAAGTAAACATAGTTTTAATCTCCACCTGGGGAATGAATTGTTCTTTTCTATCTAAGCATGTTGACTCTGCTTACCATATTATATATGAGACACAAGAGTGTGAACTAAAAACTGACCATAACTTAGTAAATGATATATAATTTTTTTAGCTTCAACTGTATCCTGCACATGGCAGGATAGGCGGGGGAACCTGGCAACATTAAGGTCTTTAGTACTACGACACTCTTAGGACATTAAAGCCCATATTTATAAACCACTCTCAAGTGGGGGAAATTAAATGTTTTTGTTCTAAGCTCTGGCAGAAAGACAATGTGTTTAATTGACCCACTGTGTGCCACTATATGCAACACATAGAAAGAAACTAAAGTAAATCACACTTACCATAGTGTTTTAAATAATGATACTGTAGACTATAGTCCAATAATAGGTAAAGCTCATCGTACCACCTCTCACACCAGCCACACTTATTCGGGTAAATTGTTGCTAAATACTAAAATATCAAATATCAAGAATTATAGTTGTTTAATAGCATGCTACCAGCCTTTTTTGTCACATTTTGTCAACCAGAATGGAAAAATGGAAATAATTAAAATATTATCATTTGTTGAAGTGGGCATCAGATTTTCAATTATCTTGTTGATAATCAAATTCTGTACTACTTCTAGTCTCTAAACAAAACATGTTTTAATACCCATTTAATTTGGATATGTTGTGTGTTGAGTAGCGAAATGAGTCACACAAGAGATAATAACTATAACAATAACAACTAACAACACCTTTAGAAAATTTTTAAACACAAATAGTTTTACCATAGGTCCATGTCGGTTTTTTTAAATGTACGAGCAAGATTTTTTGATTGTATTAAATTAAAAATTATTCGATAATCTATAATAAATCTTCAATACCTGTATTAATTTCCTTAAAGCAGGCTTAACAGTGCCACCGAGAGCCTCTTGTGCAGTAACTTGAAATACTGATGGAGTTCCTTGCAATGTACGTGTTAAATGCGCCGCGTACACTGCCATTTTAGCTTATTTACTTAATTACCATATATACGAGGTAAATTAATCAAATAATCGAGTAACAGAAATAGTTTTTATATACAATTGACGAATATTGCTATCAGATCAGCTGTAGCTGTTTATATTTTTTGACAGGTGTCAGATAATAGCAAACTCGGTTCTACGCAATATATTATCCTATTAAATAATAGATGAAATATTAACTTAAATTTATATTTTCATTTCTTCGCTCTGGTGTCGGCAAAGGCGCGGCGTTGAGTTCTGCCAGTCAATTCGCAACTCCTCCAGAAATCGACAGAAAGTGGGAAACGGAATTTCTCAATACTAAGTTCCCTCTGCCTACCCTGCTGTGTGCGGGATACAGCGTGAAGCTAATTTTATTTTTTATTATCCATTACAATAATACTTACGAAATACAAGTGTCTTTTAAATTCGGGAATATATAATCTTTGCGCGCCAGAAACCGCGTATGCGCACTTTGGTAATACTGCGTATTTGCATTTTAACAGTTTTATATTAATTAATTAAACAAATATTTACAACAAATACTTACATGGTAAAATAAATAAATCAGCTTTACGCTGTATCCCGCACACAGCAGGGTAGGCAGAGGGAACCTAGTGATAAGACACTCCGTTCACCCATTATCTCCCGTATTCTGGAGGCATTGCGTGTTGAGTATAAGATATAAGGGAAAATAAAATTCACTAGACTTTAAAATATGTATTTTATTGTTTCTTACTCTCTTATTTTAACATTATAATAATAATTGTATATAGCAGTTCACATACTCCCATAAGGCAAAATATCACTATATTTGGGCAAAATACCTTACAATAAAATGCAATGCTTTGTGAATCCTAATAAGAATATAATACGTAATTCTGTGTTATACAATATTGTATATATATATATACACAATAAATTACATCTTTTTTTAAATCCAATGTAAATAATACATATTTTTCTGAAGCCAGAGTACTTAAGCTAAAAACAATATCATCTGTCAAATATTGGTTGGTCAAATAAAAAAAAAAACCAGTATCTACTTTGGTGATGTAGTGTGGCAACATTTGTCTTTTTAGCAATTTTAAGACTAAAATTAAATATAACTACGCTTAAAAAAACCAATTTTGATATATATTTTTTAAATAGTAAAATTACAAAGAAATGTCTAAAGTTAATTTCATTTATATATATTTAAATTTTACAAAAAATATTTTGACTTTTGCCGCCATTTTCTATGCGATAGATAAAAAAAACTTATCATTAATTAAAAACATAGTGACTGTTTGTTATGGCGCGAAAAGTTTTATAGGAACCTTAGTTCTTCTGTTAATAGTAATAACATTTGCTAATGAATAAAATAAATTGCATTTACAGTTTGAATAAATTCTAAAAATTTCACTGGTTTTTTAATGTTTTTTTTATTACTTGTATCTTATATAGAAAAAGTTATTTTCTAATAAATGATGAATGACAACGTCCATAATAAGATTCAGATCTTGTTTTTATCATAAAACATTTTAACTTTTAAGTAGCTTAAAAAGTGAAATAACAAAAAAATAGAAAAAAAAATAACAGTAATTCAATTACTGTTTTTAAAAAAAAGCAGAAAAATAATATGTATTAATTAAGTACATAATATCGGTTTCTGAATACTTTGTTTTACAATAAAAAAATAATACAATTAACAATTTTCGAGTTATTTTAAGTACATTATTAATAAGAGTTGTACATTTTTATTATAAATTGAACATAAAAAAATTGTGCTATTAGGAATTATAATAGAGAAACAAGAGTCCAAATTAAAAATAAAAATTTCATTGATATAAATAATATCACACTTAAAGGCCATTAAAAAAAATTAAATAATATCATATTAAAAAAAAAGCATAATAATAACCATTATTTAATAACTGATACAATTGTAGCATGTTATTATAAACAATAATATTAATTTGTGATCAAGAAAAAAAAAACAAAATTTCTATCAAAATATAAGGCAATGATGTAATTTTATTCAGTTTAGTAATATTTTTTTGGCTTTTTAGTTAAATTATATCCACTTTTAGCCTAGTACATGTAATTAGCTTGCCGAGTTGTTGTATTGCGGTCTTCCGGCCAATTCTAATAAATAACGGTCAGGGTGTTCTATCCAGTCTGCCGCTGATATCTTTACCTAAACAATAAATATATAAATTTGTTCATTTAAAAAGAAAAATTAGGTTCACGCTGTATCCCGCACACTGCAGGGTAGGCAGAGGGAACCTAGTGTTAAGACATTCCGTTTACCACTTGTTTATTTGGAAAACATATAAAATATTGAACGTATCGTGATGTGAACCCGCTGTCGCTTTACCTACCAAGCGTTCTGGCCACTAAGTCATACGATATCTTCAAGCTACATCGAAATTCTTATACTCTTGTTAAACTTATTTATGTAGTTAGCATCTCTGAAATTTCCGCTACTCAAACATAATTATTTTAAATTATCGTTTGGCGACAAAGAATATTAACAATTTCGGCGTAGCACGATGAGAACGTATGGCTGAGTGGTCAGAGCGCCTGGTAGGTTTTCAGAAGGCGCGGGTTCGAGTCCGGTTACGTTCAAATTTTTATACGTTTTTTAAATTTTTATTATGTTAACAATATGAATAAATTGAACCGCGCGTATAAGAATTTCAACATAGGTATATGAGAACATAAGGCTTAGTGGTCAGAGCACTTGGATAGTTTCCAAGACGGACGGATTCAATTCCCGCTACGTTCGAATTTTTTATACGTTTTTTTAAAGGATATTAATTTTGATAATGCAAGAGATATGAAGTACCTGTCGTTGTCGTTCAGCTTCCCTCACTTGCCATTTTTTGACTTCAGCTTGTGCTTCACGCAACTCCTGTTCTCCGCAACCCCACACCTGCATACATATTTTTTTAAGCTTGAAGGTTTTTTATGTATAACAGGGATAGCAGAACAAAACCTAACGCCAAGACCCTCTATTTCCCATCGCTGCTCTATTCCGCCCAGTGTATGACATACTGTGTGTTGAGTGGCGGAACTCAACGCCGCGTTTTGTCTACCAGAGCAAAATATAAAAATTGAACAGCAAAGTGATCTTATAAGGTTTCCTTCATTTCTTAAAAGGTACGGATAATAAATAAAAAAATATCAAGAAAATAAATTATTTTATTCCATAAGTTCAATATAGATACTAAGTTTCATTTTGAAGAGCTTATTCTTAAATTGGTATATATTGTAGGTGTTTTATATTGTTAACTAGATATTTCCATAATCGATGATGCTACTGTTACATGCATTGTACATGAAAACAACCAAATGCGGCACTGTGGTGTTAAAAACTATTTACTTTAGAGTATTTTTAGTGTAGTCAACATTATATTTAAAAAAATATCAAACATTATTTAATCATAACTGACACTAGGTCCATACTTTATGTATTTTTTTTCTAAATTATTATTAAAAATAAATAGAGGTAATTTAGAAAAAAATCGGATTTGAACTAGCGACCTTAATTTAGTCAACAGATAATAAAAAGCAGAACAAGACGCAAGAAGGTTAGGTATTGGCTCGAAGGACCATTTAATGTAGTACCGATTGCAAGTAATACATTAAGCATTTGATAAACCAATTATGAACTATTGATAAAATAAACAATGCAGTGAAATGTATTCATAACAATATAAGCACACGCGGTTTCTTTGATTACAGTACGCGAGTAAATTTATTGAAATTAGAATCGTACAAATATAATAAATGTTAAAGTATGTGAGGATGGATATTTGTTCTACTTTCACGCAAAAATGATAATTTGGCTACAATACAACAAACGAACTCACCTCGATGGACGTGAGCGTGTAGGGCGCGCCCTGGAAGGAGAAGGCGTCGAACCCCTCCGCCACGGCCAGCAGCGGGCGGCGCGGGTCGGCGCCCGCGCGCAGCCCCTTGGGGTACCCGCGGATGCACGTGTTCAGGTACAGCATCTTGGGCGCGTGCTCCACCAGCGCGAACCTGGCACACACCACAAAGAGTTTTAAAAATAAAACAGAAAACTAGGAAAATGTTGATAAAGTCAGCTTATAAACAAAATTAAAATTAAATGAAACTAATTTAACCGGATTAATCGCGTATATTTAAGATTTTTACATTCTCAGTCTACCCGTGACCACGGACTACTGCAAAGTGTTCGAAACGTCGGGTTTCCAAAATGTAAAAATCTTAAATATACGCGATTAATCTGGTTAAATTAGTTTCATTTTATATGTGTAATAATCGTGAAAATCAAAGAACTTAAAATTAAAATTGCTTCATCCGCTGTTGGGATCTACAATAAGGACAATTAATTTATATTCAGGCAGTGTTTCAAAATATTGCAAACTTTTTTCCTTTTTTCTCGATCAATAATTAACACAAAACAGTAACGACTCACATAGGCGCCAGCTGCACGAGGGCGCAGTCCGCGCCGCCCCAGTACGTGTGCGTGTCACGCCACTCCTGCGGCGAGCACACCACCAGCGTCACGCGGTCACTGCGGTCACTGCGGTCACTGCAGTCACTGGCGTCACTGCCGGTGTCCCCCTCCAGCACCACCAGCGTGGGGCCGCGGTAGTTCAGTGTGTGATGTAGGAAGCGGTTGACTCCGAGGCCGTGTTCGCGGGATGCGTAGAGGGGCGCCCAGTGGGAGGGCAGCGCGCACACTAGGCGCGCCAGCCAGGCTGCGCTTGCGCTGGTGCCGCCTGAGGATTCAAACATACAGGGTGGAAGTGGCAGCACCACTTTAAATGAAACTACAAATTTAACTACTCTATAAAAGCCTATTACATGAATTAATTGAAAATGAATTAAATAAAAAAGTTATTTTTTTTTAAACAAAATAAATAATAAAATTCTTGTTATAATATAAAACGCAATTTGTCAAAAACGACGCACGCACACAAAGGGAAATCGCCGCATACGCCATATTCCGAATTCGAGTCGTAGGTATTAGCGGCAAAATTCAAAGTGGTTTAACCTTTAGTAGTATTTTTATAATAAACACTTACTGTGTTTAGGTTATTGGTATGTTTACATAACAGCGTCATACAAAATACAGGTATGGATAAACATCTTCCTGGCATTAATCCCGGCTATTTGCCAGGGTCTGCCTTCCTACCCAACTTACTTCACTTTACACGGTCTTTAGCGTCGTCGGTAGATAGACCATTGGCTCTCATGTCCTGCATCACGACATCTAATCAGCGCTTCCTTGGGCATCCGAGAGGTCTCATTCCAGGGACTGGCATAGCAAGGCACTTCCATCCAACATAGTTCTTAGGCCGGCGCGTAACGTGACCAAACCATCTCAGACCACGCTCTTGGAGCTGATCCGCTACATCACGGACTCCAAGACTACCTCGAATTAATGTGTTGCGTATGCGGTCAGACCGCGTTATGTCGCAAACACACCTCAGCATCTTCATTTCCGTGACGTAAAGCTCCTGAGTGTGCCAAGATAGTGCTGCCCAACATTCGATGCTGTATAAAAGAACCGGTCGGATGATGCTCTTGTATATAAGAGCCTTGAGTTTGGGCAGTATCCTGCGACCGTAGACCACACCAGTGACCTCCCGCCATTTGACCCAAGCAGCGCTTATCCGGCTATAGCCATCGTGATCGATGGCTCCAGACTCGTGCATAACAGATCCAAGGTACCTGAACTTTTCCGACTTAACGGCTGGTTCAGGACCTATAGGGATAGTGCTCGAGTTCGGGCTCCTGCAGGCCATAAACATCGTGAAATGAAAAAAAAATCCTACGTCTAAACTGTTGAGGTATCTTAATTAATTTCCTTGGGTATAGGTTTAAAATATTTTACCCTATGTGCTGTTCCCGTAAAAGGAGTGCTGAAACTTCCATCCTGTATTTTTATTAAGTTTAGAATGTTCCGTTATTTGTGGAATAAGACTTAGTTTTAAGATTTTGTTTTATTCACTTTTATTTAAAAATGTTGCACATGTAATATAATATCTTACCATTTACACTGATCTTGTATTTCGTCCTTCTTTCATTTTTATCAAATACAGAACCCTTGTTTTACTCGCATTCAGGCCTTTTATATTCCACACCCTTCTTTCAGAGTAGTGACTAATGCCTGCAACTCGCATTCAGATGATGCAATGAGCATTGCATCATCTGCACTTTCACTACCATATCACTTCATCGTTTAATTCCTTGGAGACCACCAGTTCACTAAAGTTACTGCCTCAGACCGTAGAAGAATTGCGAGGCCAAGTACCAAGGCAACATAACTAACAAAGAGTAAGTAAAATGTATGTAATATTCTTACCAGGATGCGGCTGGCTGGGCGGTTTTAAAGGCCTGGAATACAGAGGGGGCGCGGCAGCTGCTAGCAACCAGGCGGCCGCTGGCCTCAGGGCTGCTCCCGCCCACGCCGCCCTCTCCAGGACCGGAGTGCCCAACTCCAGCGCCCTGTCGTCCGCCAAGGTCTCCACGTCGCGGTGGCGCGTGGCCAGCATGTGCACGCAGTAGCGGTGCACGGGCGACACGAGGCGGTGGCAGTGCTCGCCGACCCAGCGCACCACGAAGCCGACGCTGTGCGATTCCGCGTTGTTGAAACACCCGCGCACAACTGCACGCAGTGTCGTTTCTATCTGTGGAGTATCATTTGTTTTTACAGTTTCACGTTGTATCCCGCAAATAGTAGAGTAGACTGGGGGAACCTGCGTGTTAAAACTCGATTATCGCTATTTTAAATATTTCATATCATCAAGTGGAAATTGAACTCAAAATTTTTTTTACAGGCGCACGCTTATACCCTTGCACCACGACAGACAGACAGCTATCAGTTACAATATTATTATAGATAAATCAAATAAGTATTTCGAGTTATACAATCCGTACCATGAAGTCAGTCTGTGGTCCATCAGGGTAGTGGTCCATTGCGAGTTTGTAGCTCACGTAAAGGAGACTTTTGAAGTCATCAGTCGTCACCGTGCTCTCGGTTGGGTCTGAGCTAAACATCCTATTAAACATTAAAAAAAAACAATTTAAAATATTAAGGTTTAATTATTTTTTTAGCTTCACGCTGTATCTCACACATAGCAGGGTAGGCAGAGGGAACCTGGATAAACAATGTTAAGTTACTCCGTCCGCATTAAGACATTTCCGTTCCCCAGTTTCCCACAAATTTTGGAGGCATTGAGGGGTGGAACTTAATGCCGTTGTTTTCTTCGTTAAGGAAATAATATAGAAAATATTAAATTTCATCTCCTCGTGTGTTAATCGAACCTTTAATATGTCGCGTTTAAAGTTGTACTCTCAAGCGCCTTTGCCAGGGTTGGACATATAGAGTTAATCCTTCATCCAGATATATTTTTAAATCGTCAAACGTTTCTGTTAATATTATTGTGGGCTGTATAATACCGTCGCGGTGCATTATAACGTCGCGTAACGTGTTCAATGTCCACTTAGAGGTATCTACTATTATAAAAATATATTATATATATATATTTTAAAAATATTTTTACTTCTTCACTCTAAACATAGTGCGGCGTTGAGTTCTGCCACTTAACACGCAATACCTAATACGCAATAATAATGAAAATTTTGCGTAAAGTAGGGAACGGCGCGTGTTTACACTAGATCCAAGTGTGTTCACACTAAAAAAGATTCCCTCATCTCTCCATCAATATATTTACAGCTTAAATAGCAAAATCTGCTTATTTATCACTGAATGATCATCAATTGAATATTTGATTACGCGATTGTTATGGGTTCGGTTCCCACACGAAGGAACGAATTATTTAATATTTTCATTTACCCAGTCTGGTATCGCGGCGATGAGTTTCGCCACTCAACAAGCATTGTCTTGAAAATTGGGAGGACTGTCAAAAGACTAGGTTCCCTTTGCCTACCCAGCTACATTTATGAAGGAACAGCTTACCTGACATAAGTCTCGATGATGGCAGTGTCATCGAGCATGGCCAGTATCTTTTCGCACTGCTGGCGGAAGGCCGACAGCGGAATGTGCTTGTTTTTACATTTACCACTTTTGTGGATATAATTGTAGAACTGCCGCGCCAGCTCCGGGTACTTCGGGAACAGATATTTCTGTGGAAGACATCAATTGTTTCAATTATATGATACTAATATTTCAGCAGATGATCAAAATTGATATTGTATATAAATTTTATGATATATTGTGTTTGTATCTATATGTGTGACTATAAATGTGTCGGGTTGTGAGCTCGAATCCAACTCGAGAAAATTAAATATATATAATAATATTGTCACTGGCTCTGGTCAAGAGGCAAATCGCGGCTGACTTCCACAGTTCAAGACGTAATGCCACCAGAAACGGCGGAAAGAGCGAACCGGAAGTTTCTTAATGGGGAAGTGTCTTAACACTAGGTTCCCAGGTCACCTCTACCCACTATACTATGTGGGGGATACAACGTGAAGCTGTGAAGGTAAAAAAATCACAAAAAAATAATACCAACAGCGAATACAAAGTGGTTCAATGTCAGTGAGAATGCAATTTAAAACAGCTATTAGTCCAATTACAAATATCCGTGTAATTTACGCACCAGTAAATGTTAAGATAATTAAGATTTGCGATTAAACAGCAATCGATGCTATAAATTTCATTCTGCCATTACAAGCACTTCTTCTCGCTTTACTCTCGGCATGTTTCCGTTGCATTTGATTGATATTCTTAATTTCTACGAATGCGGATTTTATTATAGAAATTAGACATTTTAGAAAGAATTAAGCCGACTTTAAATACTGTTTAATTGTCGAGATACCTACATTGCACACCGAAGCGATTTTGAATAAATTTGGATTGATCCATAAGTCAAAGTATAACTTATTTAAATAAAAGATGATCATCGTCGTGATGATCTAACTTTCAGTTTCCGAAATTTATGTAAAAATATACAAACAAAACTATGAACTTAAAAATAGATCATAATATTCAAATGTTAGTTAATGAACATAGTCAATTCCAACAATGTCACATAACAACCTCCTTTTGTACGGAGTAAGTTGTCAGAAAGTAATTACTTCGACTCAGAAATGAATTTAAAGTAGATAATAAATAAAAAAATGGTTGTGGGTTCAATCCCCATTGAAGGTAATGAAATATTTATTTAAATTTACATTTCCATTTCTTCGCTCGCTCTGGTGTAAAGGCAAAGCGCGGCGTTGAGTTCCGCTACTCAACACACATTGCCTCCAGAATTCGGCGGAAAGTGGGGAACGAAATGGCTTAACACAATATTCCCTCTGCCCGCCCTGTTGTGTGCGGGATACAGCGTGAAGCTGATTTAATTTCACAAAACAAACAAACGCCTCTACTCGAGTCCATTGTTAATAACAATTAAAAGTAACACAAATTAATGTCTTCTATATTTTTGGTATGTGTTCAATAATATAACTTGGTCTTAATAATAAACTATGATGAAATTCGAGTGACGTGAGAGATGTCGTCGCGCCGTCCTAATTGTGCAGACGATTCGGCAAATTAACTTTGAATCACTAACAGTGCTGTACCTATCTATAGATATATTAATGTTTCTTGTATTCTAGTCTATTAGTCATTGATGAAAATCGAAAATCTCCTGTACTGAACAAATTTCTTAAACCGTTGTGGCGCGTGTGTGACTGTAACGTGACGGTTGTGAGTCCGAGCCCCACTCGCGGAATGGATTATTGTTTCTTAATATTTTAATTTCGTCGCCCTGATACCAAGACACACAATATGCAATGCCTCGAAAATTCAGTGGATAATGAGGGAACCGAGTGTTTTAATATTAGGTTCCCTTTGCCTACCATGCTATATGCGCGATACAGCGTGAAGCTGGAATGGAATGAATAACTTTTTACGAAAAATTTCTGAAAACCGTAACTAAATCTGAAAAAATTGTCGAGTATATTATACGAATTACGAATATATATACGAACAGTTAGTGAATCATTTCGGTGCTTAAATAGTATCAATATCTTATCTAAGATAAGCAGCACTAAATAACAATTAGGTAAAATTTCAAATCAGGGAGAAACTGAACCTTTTATACTGTTATATTATACTGTTCGTGAGTAGGTATTTGTATGTTCAGTAGACGTTATTTGAATAAACTTTTAGTGCCTTCGCTAAATTCCAATACTTTGTGTAAATATAAATAAGTGAGAACAGATAAATCGTGTGTTTGTGTTGTCATCACGTGAGAAGTTCGACGGCATTTACTAAATAATGTTTCCTTCCTTATTTCAGGTTTAAAGAAGGTTTCTTATGTTAATAAAAATATATATTTTTATTATGCGGTAAAAATATATAAATAACTCATTCCGTTCTTATGTAGATACTTTTATTGTATGCAGACAAAGCTTAAGACAACCTTGAGATTGATCTCAGATGTGAGAGTGGTTTTTAAATACGGATCCAAGTGTCAAGATTGGAGTGTCTTGATACTAACCGCATTTCAACACATCGCCCGAATAAGGGATATTGCAGGTTCAATGGTGAAACTCAAACAAGCTATGTTCTGATTTACCAGAGCAGGAAAATGAAAATATTCCATTCTTGTGTTGCGGCGTAGTGGCACGAAGTGTGACTGTATAACCGACCGATTGTGGGTTCGAACCCCACTCGAGGAGATGAAAGATTTACTTAAATTTATATTTCCATTTCTTCGCTCTGGTGTGGAGGTAAAAGCGCGGCATTGAGTTCTGCCACTCAACACAATGCCTCCAAAATTCGGCAGAAAGTGGGGAACGGAGTGTCTTAACACTAGGTCCCCTCTGCCTTTTCTGCTGTGTGCGGGATACAGCGTGAAGCAATTTTTTTTTTATTTTTATATGTAAGTAATTTTAATATAATACTAGTAACCCACTCGCGGCTTCACTCGCTACAACTACACTATTATTTATTTACCAATTTGAATTACATACGTTTTTAATTATGATATCATTTAAAGGATTTTACGTATATTGAAAACAAAAATTTTAGCCAATTGAATAAAATAATTATTTTCAAGCAATTTTGTCGGACCAAATACTTTATATAGATATCACTTCCTTTATTTATGAAGCGATTTAAACAAAACAAAAATACAATAGAGAAAACTATATTAAAATTAGTTAAGCAGTTTCCGAGATAGGCGAGTACAAAAACACAATTTTATTGATAAATACCCTGAATTCCCACACGATTTTCTCACACATAATACAAGTACAGACAGCCCAGATCAATTACAATTTTATGGATATATAAAAAATATTTGCTCAATAGAAAATTAACTCACGGTAAAAGACTTTTCTGTGACGCCGTTGATGCCATCTTCTTTTTGAGAGCGCTGAGCGAGGAGCTGTGAAAAAAAGTATTTATTAATATTAAAATTTTATTGCATTTTCTTCTTCTTTCTTATAACAAAAATGGCTTTCAATACGCTTTTATTAGCTTTATTATTAATCTATATAGTAAACTATTTCATCGCTATTGAGACAATACAAATACAATGTTTTACCCGACTGCGTAACGGAGGATAGGAGGGTAATGTTTTTAAAGTCTGTTCGTGCGGAATACAGCGTGAAGCTGATTTGATTTGATTTGAAAATATGTACTAACTAAAAGTATTTTTTATTAACGTATAAAAATGTTAAATATGGTATCATGAACGTATGGCTCAGTGGTCAGAGCACCTGGTCGGTTTCCAGGAGGCGGCGCGGGTTCGAGTCCCGCTACGTTCAAATTTTTATACGTTTTCTAAATAAGTATTTATGTTAAATATGTTTTGCCATCTTTTCAATATAATACTTTATTTTATATACACATATAATAAAATTGTAAGAGAACTCAATTCTGTAGAATGAAATAAAAAATAATATTATCAAATTTTCATTACATTCGAAAATTATAGGTCTAGAGCCCTATGGCCTCAAAGAAAACTAGAGAAGGTTGATAGAGGCTCCCTCTCCTTATAAATAGATATCAGACGAATAAGTAATAGAATATTAACTTTAAATAATTTAATTCTCATTATTAAAGGAAAAAATGTGTATATGATTAAACTAGCATACATTATTTTGGAACTTATTTTTAAGTTTAACTTTGAGTTAAGACACTCCATTCCGCAATTCCCGACAAATTTTGTAGGCATTGCGAAACGCAATGCCGCGCTTTGCCTCGTTACCAGAACACAGCAAATGAAAATATTAAATATATAATTTCTTCGAGTGAAAATCGAACCCACAACCCGTTTAACCCCGCTTGTATATCTTTTTTTTTTTATGGAAAAGACACGGCAAACGAGCGTGCGGGTCACCTGATGGTAAGTGATTACCGCCGCCCACGACCCCGTGACACCCCAGAGGAGTTACAGGTGCGTTGCCGGTCTTTAAGATGGGTTGGGCGCCGGGGCCCAGCATTACCTGATGCGAAACGCAGTGGCGTAAAGCCACTACTTCACGCCGGTTTTAAATGCCGGGGGTGGTAATGATCCGGTCGAGTCTGCCCATGCGTGTTGCCATTGCTGGCGACATGACTCTACCACACGTACTTTAGTCGCCTCTTACGACACCACCAGTACCAGGATGATCCTATTCTAGGCCGGGATCACACGGCAGAAATCTGCACCACGACCGACCCCAAACTTTTTTGGACTACGCAAAACGGGCTCTCAATGAAAGTAGCATGACAAGGTGATGGGTGGTGATGGCAAGGTGAAGGTGAGGTGGTGGGGATAAATTTGTGGTACACAACTTACCATAAATATGCGACTAAAGCACTTTTAAGAAAGTAATCTGTATTCAATAAAACCTCATAAGCGCTGTAATTATCTTCAAGATAAACATGAATATTCAAAGAACCGCCGTAAAGTACCTTTATCTAATTTAATGCAACATTTATTGCGAGAAATATGGAACATATTCAATAAACCATACACTACCGTATTACGAGAAACAAAATACCACCGAAGACGAACATGTTGTAATCACTATAATTGTGATATGGAGTGGCAAAGATAATCGATCAGAACAGGCTTATCAGAGAAACAGAAAACAAATAAACAAAAATTTTATTGAATAGAATAGTTTCTTTAGCGTCAGGCTGTATCCCGCTAACAGCGGGGTAAGCAGAGGGAACCTGACCAGAGTGGTATAACACTCCGTTACCAATTTTCTGCCGAATTCTGGAGAAATTGCGTATGGGGCGGAATTCCGCGTTGCCTTTTTCTCTGACATCAGGGCGCAAAAATGAAAATATAAAACATTTCATTTCCTGTTCTTTTTTTTCAACCACACTTTGTGCACCTGCTCCACGACTGGCCTCAAATAAATAGATATCACGTGAATGTTAAAAATTGTAATGTTTTCCAACCGAGCCATGCAATTGCCTTAATTAATACAAATGAGCAGCGTCATTCAGCCTTCTATTGACCATCTCATCACCAATATGTGAGCACTTTGTCGGCATTGAGTTACACATAATTGTGCTTTGATTTATGAAATATGAAGGCCGCCGGTCGTACCGTAACCGAAGGTCGTGGGTGCGATTCCCAATAGGGGAATTATATTAAATAAATTTTAATTGTAGTGCTCTGCACAAAGCGCGACGTTGAGTTGTGTCTCGAAATGTTTCACAAAGAAAGCAAAAAGGGGACGGAATATTGTATAAACAATAGAACCTATTGACCCCTGGTAAGCCAGGGGCAATAGGCAGCGAAATAAGTTTCGGTGAATGCGGGGGCTTTTCGAGCAATGGTTCAGTGCCTGGATGCAAACGCAATGGTTATTGGATGATCTTTCGTTGGTTGGATAATATGCGATTTATCGACGCTCTGCACTGATTAGAAGACGGACAGACGGACTTATTACGTTGTCTTATATTAGTTGATATTTATGTTTATTATTAAAAGATTTAAGCCTAGCTTAAGCTTAAGCCTTTGACAAATCTGAAGGAAAATAATAAAAAAGAACGATACGTACTAATCTTGATTGATTAAGGGCAAGTATGGTGACCATGCGTTAGTGAATGGAACATACATATTAAGGAAATAAAATAAATATAAAAACATTATACCCTTTTTAATAGCTGTAAGTAATTTTTATTAGATTCGATTTCCGACCGTGACTGTGAATATTGAAGATTATTAATACCATTAAACCATTACTATTTAAAATTCAACGATTACTAGGTGAGTATAACTCGCGCCTCCTCCGAACCCTCCCCTTCCCCCTCCGAAACCGACCAGGTCCTCCAGATATACCTGGTCGGTTTCCAGGAGGCGCGAGTTCGAGTCCCGCTATGTTAAAATTTTTATACGTTTTCTGAATAAATATTTTTCTTTCCTAAGTGTGGTAAGTGTGTTCCTTTAAAAATAATAAAAAAAACCAATATTCTTTTATGTAATTCATAGAAAATATTATGTTTTAGTTAATGCAGGAGAAAGTTACAAGTCATAATGACAAAATTTAGTATTAAAATCCACGAAACAATAATTATTCTTAACTCCGTAAAAAAACCATTTATGTAATGCAATGCAATGGAGTAAGCTAAAAAGATTTTAATTAGAAATTTATTGAACACAACCGACGAGCATGAACTACCGTACACCAAGCATAAATTATATTTGTGAAAATAAATAATTTAACATATAATTACTAACACTTTCAATTACATGTTTAAAACGTGAACTTCCTACAATAAGGTAAATCTTTGACATTCATCGTTCATACGTAATTAGAACAACAAGATTAGCATAAACTAAATATGGAAGCCACATGCGAAATACTAGCCTATGGATTTCTTTTAGTCTTATACTTAACGTCTACTTTTGCTTAAAGCAATTGTAAGTAATACAAAACATTTGGTGGTGCATATCTAACTTCATTATTTGTCTTAATATGGTCTCCGTATCGTCGTAACAACCTTCACCGGCCAAGTATAGGTTTAGAGGATAATTGAATCGTGTATATCTAACGTGGAACACTCGAGTGATTGTTTTATTTGCAAAATATATTTATAATTAACAAAAATCGGTATTCAGTGGACAAAGTGTTCCAGTAGGTATGTGGCCAATATAAAATAAAGAAAATCATGTGACGGTTGTTCATTAAATTTTTATACGATTTGCGTTATAGAAGACAGAAAAAAATGTGATACGTTATTTTGTGCGCTTGTGGTCGCGATTGTTAATCGGGGAAATTAATAATCATATATAAATTTGATTCATTTTCATTTCATCGCTCTCGAGGAGAGGAAGGAGAGGAAGCGCGGTAATGAGCACTGCCACTTAATACAAAAAATATCTTAAGACTTCAACACGATGACGAAAAAAGATTAAAATCAGCTCCCACACACAACAGGGTAGGCAGAGGGAACCTAGTATTAAGATACTCCTTTCTCAGAGTTCTGGAAGCATTGCGTGTTGAGTGGCGGAAATTAATGCCACGCTTTGCTATAATAAATCATTTCTATAATGACGACTAAATACTTTTCAATTTTGTAAATAGAACCTTTAGCAGTTGTAGTTATTAATTTACCTATTGTGTTAAAATAAGACGAAGAAGAAGAAGAAGAGAAGCTAATCTTCTCTCTGTCTAACTCGCTAATTGCTATGCAGCGAAAGCGTGAAGCTGCTTTTTAAACATAAATATGTATTTTTAACACTTTTAAAGTGTTATTCTTTAGACTTAGGAAAGACAAATACCTATTTAGAAACCGACCTGGTCGGTTTCCAGGAGGTGTGGACTTAGAGACCCACTACGTTTAAATTTTTATACGATTTTCTAAATAAGTATTATACATAAATATATTGAAATTAGTTTATCCTGTGATATTTTTTTTTGGGAAAAACTCAAAATAGATTGTCCATATCTATAATAAAATACTGATATTTATAATTACGTCATTGTAAATAATTCTTTAATATATAAATATTTTACAGTATTACATGAAATTTGTAATAGATAGCTGTATCGATAATATCTTTAATTATATTTTGATTAATGACGTATAACTTAACAAAAAGATATGCGAAATTTCATGATTTTAAATCATAATAAAAAGGAGTCATTAGTTAATGTAAAAAAAATATTAACGAAATATTATAAACATTTGAGTCATAGCGCAGAGGCACAAAGTGTGACGTTAAAATCGACTTGTTCTGTGTCCGATCGCTACTCGAGGAAATGAAATATCTACTTATATTTATATTTCCATTTCTTTGCTCTGGTGTCGAGGCAAAGCACGGCATTGAGTTTTGCCACTCAACACATTGAGTGTTTGCCTCCAGAATTCGGCACAAATTGCAGAACGAAGTGTCTTAATACAAGGTTTCCTCTGCCTACCCTGCTGTGTGCGGGATTCAGGATGAAGCATATTTATTTTATTTAAAAAAAAAAAACAAATATTCATGAAAACCCATTAAATTTGGAACAAAAAAGGAAAAAAAAATACCTTGCAAGCAATTTTCACTTTCAATTTCTTATTAACGTTCCGCCTCGCTTGCAAGCCGACGTTAAAACGCAGCTCTTTAGCTACAACCGTCAAACCGTCCATACTCACTCTACACAATCAGAAAACTCACAGAGAAACAATAAATGTTTAACAAAATGACTGGTGATTCCTCGGGACTTATCTCGAGATATCCGATAAGATTGTCACCGGAGTGCTAATTATATATTTACTAAATACTAAACAGTATAAAGCGTCAGTAGTTAGACGCGATAGAACGAAATGCACTGAATTGGTTTTGATTGAACGAGTTGCGCAGCAATCATGTGATTTTAACTTCTCAACTCTACCTTTTAGTGAGCAGAGCTTCCATTACCTACGCTATACATATATTAATAGCTAATATTAAAATAGCTTTTGTAAGATCATAATAGCTTTTATACTAGAGTGACTGAAACCTGTTCTACGATTTAGCTATGTATGTATTTTTAATGTCATATATGTTTTAATAACTTTGATATAATTGAATACTCTCTATATTTGTGATTTCAAGACAGAATCAAACAAAAAGTTAAGCTTAATAAAAAAAACAACACCCCGCTAGTAAAGTCCTCTTCTGTAATCGGACAGACATCGTTGATTCGGTAATTTCACAGAATACGATGTAAACGTCTTTCAATTATATCAGAACTCACACAGGCACCCATATAGATCTCCCATTTTCTTGTCGATGAAGTCGAGAACGAAGCATTACTTAACATTTAACTTGGCTCTTATTATATATTCATGTTTTTGGTGGCATAGGTTATATGTTTACATTTTTTAAACGCCAAAGAATTTACCATTAGAACACTACAGTTACTGCCTCAGATCTGTGAAATCGGCCTAAAAAATTCAGCGGGACTTATTTATTCGAAGTCAATAATTCACTAGCTTATTATATATTAATAACCAATTCAATATTCATTTTATAGTATCGTATAGCATCTCCAACGCGATGGATGTCTGTCCCGAGGTGATCGTAGAACATAGGAACTTTAATTCCACCGCGGTAATAAACAGATAGTGTAAACCATAAAAATTGCGCAACTATTATTCGCATTCACCATGAGGTGTGTTATTTACATAGTTCAATTATAATTTATTTTATTTTCGCATTATTTTAAAACGAAGAACAAAAATTATTGATATAAATATAATTTTCTGAGTGAGTTGCCATACAAGTGTAATTTTGAACGTTTAAATTTATTTATTTTTACTTTATTAAACTTTCCGTGCAAGCAAGGCAGAGGGAATCTGGGAACCTAGTGTCAACTCCGTCATCCTTTTTTTTCGAACTTGAGGTTAATGCTGTTAGCCCTATTGGCTTTTACAGCGACACCTTACTCTGTCCCAGAAGATATGGAAGTACTACATGGCTGCCTGAGAGGAGTCGACCGTTATAAGGGCCCCCTGCGGGGCTCGTACCTCAGCTTACAACCGACGACCGAGCGGGGTCCGTCACCCACTTTCCGCCGATTTATATAGGCATTGCGTGTGTTGTTGCGTGTGTAGTGGTGGAACTAACTAGTTAACAGTTCGAGAAAATAAAAATATTAAATACTTCAGTTCCCCGAGTGGGAATCGAACCCAATATCGTAGCGTTTACACTCGTTTCCCTGCACCACGACAAATTCTTAATTTCTTCTGCAATGTTTTTGAAGGAAACTGCAAATAAATGATTCATCACAATGTTTAATTGGATTTAGGCCTGAGGCCGGTCGTGGCGCAGTGGCACAAATTGTGACTGTAAACCGACTGGTTGTGGGTTCAATCCCCACTCGGGGAGATGAAATATTTACTTAAATTTATATTTCCATTTCTTCGCTCTGGTGTCGAGGTGAAGCGCGGCGTTGAGTTCTGCCACTTAACACGCAATGCCTCCGTAATTCGGCAGAAAGTGGGGAACGGAGTGTCTTTCACTACGTTCCCTCTGCCTACCCTGCAGTGTGCGGGATACAGCGTGAAGCTGATTTATTTTTTTAATTGGATTTAGCAGAGTTTAATGCATGCTCAACATTTAATCTAATCAAAATCTCAATTTCTTGTTAGTTCTTTGTTTAGTTTATCTAATATCATGTGATCTAGTGATTAGGACAGTTTCATTATGAGAGAGACTATATATATATATATATATATATATATATATATATATATATATATATATTTAGTAGAGTAGAGTGAAAATTTATTGTTAAACAACTTCAATTCCACAATCATCGAATTTACAGTCAGACACTGCACCGCTGTATTACAAAGACCTTTGATTAAGTATTATTTGTAGTTTAATACAACTAAGTTGTGATGCTAAACGAAAGTACAAATAATCTCTATAAATAGAGCAAAAACATTGTAATCTTTAAGCACTTAATAAAATTTTGGATTTAAGTAAAACTATGTTTTTTAATTTTTATTCTATATTATTTTTTAGCTTCATATTGTATCCCGCACAAAGGTAGAGTAGGCAGAGGTGTCTTGAGAACTTAGTGTTGAGGCACTTCTTTTCCTATTAAGACACTTTTGTACCTCATATTCAATTGATTTCTAGAGACATTGGATGTTGGATGGCGGAGCTCAACTACGAGTTAAGACACTCTATATCAATTTAATGAATGTAAACAATATGAAAAAAAAACTGACCCACACTCAAACTTGTTCCCAAAGCAAAGTAGAGACAACCTAGATTTAGGACACTTAATCTAAAAACATTTTTAAGTTAGCACAGTTTTCCTATTAGTCCTTTCCTACTCCAGAATAGGAAAACGAAAATTATTAAAAAATATCTATTGTTCCAAATATGGACCAAATTCACAACCACTACGGTTTTAGTCAGACAGCCATGTCATGTAATGGTTTCAATTTTATTTATTTTATTAATAATTAATTGTAACAATTGCAAAATATAAAACACATATAGTTCATAAATAAAATATTTTAATAAGCTCTTCTGAATATAATATTACATTAAAAATATAAATGTCAAAATTTAAGAAAAGTTCTTAAGTATTAGTTGTATTGGATTTAGTTGTATTAGATTTAGAATCTAAATATTGAGAAAAGACACAACAAAGCACAAAGAAAAATAATATTTCTCTTATACACATTTCCTTAAAAATCTATTAAATTCTTAAAAGAAAAGTTACTGTTTATTTACAATGAATGCTCTTCAGACAGTAGCTAGAAATGATTCATATTGTCAATCTTATCCTTATCAGTCAAACCACAACAGCTATGAATGGTATATTTTTATGTGAATTAAATCTATAAATCAAACATTTAATATTTACTTTAGTCTTTAAAATTTACTAACAATAAGTAATATTTAAAAAAAAACCAAATATTCATTAGCAATTTTTTTCTGTGTATACTTCTTATCAAATGACGAAAATCACATTCAAGGGCACCTAAAACAAACAATGGAACTAAACCGAAGAAAACGTTTCAAAGTAACATTAGGTGGTGTGCTTAATTAATTCAAGAATGTATCGTAACCTTACCTTGCCGAGTTTCTCCACGGGCACTAAGGAAGCAGGTTGAGGCTCAGGTTTTTCCTGCTGGCCTTGCAAGTCGCCGGACCCAGACCTACTGCCCCGAGTGGATCCTCGAGGGCTGTTACTTCCGCTGCCAGCCTCTGATATTTTCTCATGTGTACTATGATTACCCATTATGACAGTATCATTACAGTACTGAAAAAATGAAGCTAACAGCTGTTTTAAAGTATGTGGTTAAGTAAGAAATAAAAACAGTCACACATTTGCTGTTTGCGAAAGAATGATAACTTCAACTGATGTGTCAAAAGTCAAATGACAAGTGACAGTTAATGTCAATGTATGAATTACATGTCAGCATTGACAGTGGCGTAAAGTTTAATGAATTATCTATATTTTTAATTATTTTAGTTTTGTTTAATACCATTCGGTTATAATAAAAATATTGTATTAATATAAATAAAAAATAATTAATATATATTTTTTAAATATTTTACATTTTTAAGTAGATTCTTATATTAGGTAGTAGTTTTTAATGCTTATGACTTAAAATATAAAGACATTTATTTCAGGTCGATTTTCTGATAAGTTTTCTATATCCATGGGTTTTTCACTGGTGGAGCACTCACCTGATGGTATTTGGTCTCACCACTCTTATGTACTTGATGAAAAGATCAGGTGAAGGTACTAAAAAGTAAATGGTTTTTAATCTCACTGTCCCACCTCTGAATCCTTTCATCGCTAGTTTTATACAGCAAACGCTTGATTTCTGCATAGTATAAACAAATTCGTAATAGTTTATTGACATGTATAAAAACTAATAAAAAAAGAACAAAGTGTGACTGTAAAACTTACTTGATGTGGGTTCGATCTCCATTTGAGGAAACGAAATATTTTTTACATTTATATTTATTTTAACCTTTCTGTCTGGTGCCAAGGCAAAGGGCGGCGTTGAGTTCCGCCACTCAACACGCAATGACTCCAAAACTCGTCGGAAAGTGGGGAACGGAGTGTCTTAACACTAGGTTCCCTCTGCCTACTCCGCTGCGTGCGACAGTGTGAAGCTGAAAATACTGATGAAAGTGGTACTCTTACTGAAGCGATATGGGTGAAACTTGCAAGCTCCAATGGTCAACCGAGTTGGCAGGACGGGTAGGTGATCACCGCCTTTGAAGTGGAGATAAAAGCGCTTTTTGGAGGTACTCAAGTCAAGATGTCGACCGAAAAACACTGCCGTAAGTATGTCATCTAACAGTTGTATGGCGGATAGGCCTACAGGCTACAGTAACAGCACACAGCCTTGGGGAACAACAGCGTTCACGGTCATATATTCAGATCAAAAACTGTTGACAGTCACCTTGATGTTGTGCCCAGTGAGAAAGCAGGCGAACCACTTGCACAGATTCTCGGGAAGCTTGTGAAGTGGAAGTTTTGCAAGGAGTGCATCGTACTACATTCGGAGGCCTTCGCCATGACTAGAGGAATGCCAAGCCACTCTGCTTTGGAAAGCCGCAACCCAGCGGCAGGCTAGGTAAAATTAGAAAAGATCACCGCTTGAAGTGACCATTCTACGAGTCATGTGGTACCGAAGTAAAGTGGTTAACAATATAGCTTTCTCGATTACGATCTCCTAATTGTTATAATTGCTTAAGAGTTTACAATTTCTTACAGTTCATTAATAATTTTCATTACTTTTAAAAAAAGGTGTTTTTACACCCATCATAGTCTTCGTGGGTTATATAATTCATTATAGCTCAACAAGGTTAAGAAACTGTAAATAAATGTTAGTTATTCCAGCTAAACGGATATATTAAACTAATATATTATTTCATAAAACTAAATGGTTTATAACGTCTAAAAAATTAATAACTTCTGCTGGTGATTAGGTCATCACCATCTAAACTCCCCCACTCCCCATATCATCAAAAATAAGCAAATAGAGAACCCTACCAACCTATAGTGCTTATTAGAGGAAATAAGTTGGAACCAGTGAACCTTATAAACTGTTAACGTATACTGTATATACGTTAAGAGTTCTAATTACATACAATAATGTAATGTATCTCCTGTTACCCTCCCTGTCTATAAGTTTTGATATACGTCATAGGAAGGTTTTAGAAATATACGGCAAATGATGTTTTAAAATATTTTTTAATACCAATTAATTCCTCTTACAAATAATAGTAATATCACAGATTATAACATGTAGAAAATTTATAACTAATTATTATTAACAATATAATAATATTATATATTAATTATAAAATAAAATAATATAATATTATGTAAAGTAAATAAATACAGTTTAATTAATATTATTATTTATATTGATACATATATTTACATACATTTGATATGAGGTATTTTTTACTCTAATAAAAGTCTAGAAACTCCAAAAAAAAATATATTTAAAAATTTAATTTTATATTAAAATTGTATATGCTACATGGTTAATATAATTCCGGACAGATTTCAACAATGCTTATAAATCAAACGATGCCTTTACATTAGGCAGAATAGTTTGAAGTTGCCAAAAAAAAATCTAATCATCAATATCATAATCTAATGATCAATAATTCTTTATTAATAATATTTGTAAGTAAAAGTTTTTTCTTCTTTTAATGTGACATATGGTTTTTGGCGCGAAATCATGATACCTATACAAATTTACAATTATATATTTTTTATCAACAGTGTATAGGTACGTTTTGGAGCAATTACCGTAAATATCGATATAATTTTATCATACTTGCAACCATTTCATATTTAATTTATTTAAAACATTGTGGTTTTTGTGGTGACGGGACTATAAAATATATATATATAGTATTACGCAGTTTACATTCAAAAACGTGTCGCTTATATCTGCACTATAAAATATCAATTATCATTTAACTTTTTATTAAATAAAACGATATTATTATGCGTATGGTAATAAAATTGATTATTTTACATTCCAATCCAATTTATAAAATTGATTGTAGATATTTTTGCATTTACAAAACAGGTTTAACAAATAAAAGTATATTTAACAGATTGTAAATATAAATCGATATTCTGTAAAGTAATCATATAATGAGAGAATATGTATCAGTCAGCTATGGCTAAGTGCTATAAGCGATCGGTAATAAGTTCGATGCTCGCTTGAGTCGTTTCAGCCTAGCGTGGTAACCTTATTTGTCGCATGCACCGTTTTATAATTGGTTGTATAAGAAGTACTTAATTAAAAATGGCTTCTAAGAACTTTTGCATAGGCGCCTCTACCATCAGATGTAGCGGGAGTGCTGTCAGGTACGTCATGAATAAAACTGCCAGCCAATGTCCGCCCTGTAAAAAAAGGTTTATGCTTAGGCCTGTATGTATAAACCGTCAACTTCAATCTCAAATTTGAAAGCAGCTATAAATAAGGAACCTTAATTTGAATAGTCAGTATTGGCTACGGTCGACGAGCTGTAGCCGCACAAAGCCGTAGGCTGCACGGAGAAAAAAAACTTCCGAGCATTGTTAACTCAGGAACAAAATGATCAAAAGTAAAAAAATATATATAAATCAAATCTGCGTTGTCGCTAACTTCAAGGCAGCCACGACTCGTCACCCGTACTATAATAAATATTTCTTTAATTTTCAGTTGATTTGAGATGTTATTATTTTAAAAGTACTATTCTCTATGCGCCTTTGTTAAAACGTAAGCAAAATCACATGAAAGAAAAATTTGATATTATTGACAAATTTGTTTTAAACCAGCGTTTCCCAACGTGGGGCCCACGCCCCACGGGGGGCAATTTGATAGTTAGGGGGGTTATTCAAAAATGAACTCGGTACAACTTTAACCCTTTCGCTTCGGCCCATTACATGCAATGCATAGGTCTAGTCGGTCATCGGCGCCAAATTTAACAAAAGGCAAATTTTTAAATAATTGCCGTAAATAATTATTAGGTATAATTTCGTTTGACGAGATCAAAATATCAACTGGGTGATTGGAGTCTTCAAGGAGACTACGGGCCCATCCCAACATAGTGTTTAACTTCATTCAGTTGGTGTTAATTTGAAATAAGTGTCCGTCAAAACTGTTGGAATAATTCATTGATTTAATATTCATATATATTGTGTAGATATAATTGATAAGTATTTGATTTCATTTTTATAATAGGGGGCATTAAAAATTTTAGAAAGGTTAAAGTGGGGCATGGCACAAAAAAGATTGGGAAACACTGTTTTAAACGATAACGATTTAAAGATAATATAATAATTAGAGGCCATTGGTGGCGCACTCGAGAAACTGAATTATTTATTTAAATTTGTATTTCCATATCTTCGCTCTGATGTTGAGGTAAAGCGCGGCCAGCCAGTTACCGCCATTCAATACGCAATGCCTCCAGAATTCAGCGGAAAGTGGGGAACGGAGTGTCTTAGCACGGGATACAGCGTGAAGTTGATAAAAAATATTTAAATATCAATGAAGTAGAACTTACAATATTATATATAGATAGTCTAACAGGAGTAGTATTGAGGCCCAGCATGGTCAAATTGTATCCCCAATGTATTAGTAGAATGGACAGCGACAAGCGACTGGGAACCCTCCAGGCGCTCCATGCTACCAAAGAACGGAAGCAATCTGGAAGAAATTGATTTTATTTAATATGTAAACTAATTTTCAAATAAATTAATTACTTTTAGAGACAGACTTCTTCACTACATCATGTAGGCTTCTATATTCTTTCCCGGGACTTGTGAGATAAAAGGTATACACAAATATATAGATAACACTTAGAAAAATATCACTCAATGATATCTATAGAACTTATTAGAAAAATTCCTCCAGAACTCGGCAGAAAGTGGGGAACGGAGTGTCGTAACACTAGGTTCCCTCTGCCTACCCAGTGTGTGCGGTGTGTGCAGGGATACAGCGTAAATTGATCTGATGAATTATAATTGACCTCGTATAGTTTTAGGTGTTAGATATTAGTATCTTAGGTACTATAAATGTATATCCGCATCATAAATGCGTGTCTCGTAAAATAAAAAATGATGAAATTTTGACTGTTTCTAAGTTGGAATATGTTGACTATTTAATAATGAAATGAAATGGAATAATTTTATTTTGGTAAAACACTCTAATAGCCTGACAAATATTTTAAATTATTTTCTTAAATAGACGAAATTTAAAGATGGAAGTGATTTTAAAATCAATTATGTTTGCTCACAACAGGAATGAAGTTATTATTGATCATTTTAACGAAGAACGAGAAGTAGTAAAAATTTACGATATTATTTATTATATATTATGTTATCTTTATTGCATTTCCAATATGTCTTCTTTAACATAATTATAAATATAGATACAAATAACACATTTTTAGGGCCCCGTACACCAAAAGAAAAAACGGAACCCTTATAGAGTCTCAAAAATCTTTGTAGGAAATTAGTACGTCTGGTGGACCGACATTATAAAATTTAGGAAGTTAGAATACAATAGGTACAATTAAAGGTAAAAATCCGAATAATTAAATTTTATAAATATTTCATAGAAAAAAATAAACATTACACATATGTATTTGTAGTTCATTTAAACAAAATGAGTGTCCACGACCGCAAACTTAAGTTTGTCAACTTTGTTCGCCATATAATCAAAATCTATACGGTAGTTCCCATAGACCTACAATTATAAAATTTGGCAAGAAGTGAGAACGTACAGTACAAAATATCCCAAAAATGGAAATATTTAGGTAAATCACGGGAAAATACCATTGCAAGCTTACGTTTGTAGTTCACTTCATACAGAGGTCAGTCGAATCATTGGGGACCCAATAACCTGTGAAAGGCTTGACACTTTGGCTTTGCGTAGAGACGTCTCCTCGCTGTGCGTTCTCTACCGCATTTATCATGGGGAGTGTTCTGAAGAACTGTTTGACCTGTTACCTGCCGTCGAATTTTCTAACCGCACAGTACGCCACAAGTTAAAATATCATCCACACCACCTGGATACGTGGCAATCTACTACTGTGCGGTTTCGTAGGAACTTCCTTCCACGCGCCACGGAACTGTGGATTGCCTACCCGCGGCAGTGTTTCCAGGTCGATACGACATGGGTACCTTCAAAAAGCGCGTCAATCTCCACCTTAAAGGCCGGCAACGTACCTGTAGCTTCTCTGGTGTTGCACGGGTTCGTGGGCGGTGGTAATCACTTACCACCAGGTGACTCGAACGCTCGTTTGCCTTGTCCTTTTCCATAAAAAAAAAAAGTCGTAGCGCAGTGGCAGGGCTTACGATGATAAACGCGGCAGGTTGTGGGTTCGATTTTACTCGAGGGAATGAAATATTTAATATCTATCATCTTGCTAAACATCTGGATTTTGGCGGAAAGTGGGGAACGGAGTAATTTAGTTCTAAGTTCCCCCTTCCTACTCTGTTGCGCACGGGATGCTGCGTTAAGTTAAAAAAATAACAAAATGTGTGCATACGCTCGCAAAGTTAAGTTTGTCAACTTTTATAAGTTGTACTTACTCTTATGGAATCACTATTGAAATAATATTCATGAAATTGGTGCAAGACCCTCGGTGGATGAGTACGACTCGCACTTGACCTTTTTTTATTTCATCATCTAATTTATTACATACCAGCCGCAATAAAAAATTTAACTCGTCCGTTCAACTCAATGATATTACTCTTAGTCATAGACAAAAAAATTAAATATTTTAATTGATTCACGTTTCAATCAAAAAAAATGTTATAAAGTTTTCTGTAGGTAGGTAGTTATTTAATGATTTTTTTTTGGCATCTAGTGCGAACGATGTGTCGTGGCCACTTTGAAGTTAGACTTTAAGATGTAATAAGAAGAAAACTATTCAAAAGTAAGAAAAAATCTAAAATCGAATCCCAAGTCCGAGACCGTACCGTAATATCTCGTGACCTCTACACTATCGATACTAGTGGAGTTTTGTGTAATCATTCGAATTAGCATTTTAACAGTAATAAGGCCTTGTTTATTTGGTCTTGGCCTAGAGACTATTTTATGTAATGCATTATATTATTAGTTAATTAATTAGTTATTCGTATAGATCCAAGGTATTTTGTGGAGGCTATTGCTTCTTATAATTTAACTTGTGAGATAGTTTTTTCTCCTAGAAGGTTCTAAAGAAGAAAGGAAAAGAAAGAAGAAATGAGTATTAGTACCGTGTACGTTTTGCTTACTCTGTGATAGCGAGAAGCGGTAAAATAAAAAAAGTTTTTTTTTATGGAAAAGACACGGCAAACGAGCGTGCGGGTCACCGATGGTAAGTGACTACCGCCGCCCACGACCCCGTGCAACCCCAGAGCTACAGGTGTGTTGCCGGCCTCCACGATGGGTTGGGCGCCGGGGCCCGGCATTACCTGATGCGAAACGCAGTGGCATAAAGCCACTACTTCACGCCGGTTTTGAATGTCGGGGGTGGTAATGATCTGGTCGAGTCTGCCCATGCGTGTTGCCATTGCACTACTATCAATTTTTTTTTTGCAATTCTTTTTAATTACATAAGTTCTATCTTACGGAAATGTAATTCGATTTTTTAGTTCCTATTTAAAGTTTAAATATAAACCTTTAATTGAAAACCAATATAAAACATTATTTAAAAAAAAATTACCTTAAGACAGAAATTGAGCAACCTTTTAAATATAAAAAAAATATGCTTCTTAATTAAGGGTTGCCAAATGTTGAAAAATGGTTGAAAATATAACATTTTAGTATAACCTCTTTGTTAGTAATTATTTAAATGTATATATCTAATTAAACGATTTACTCTAAAGTGTAAACTAATTTAATTAAAATTATATATGGAGGCGGGTCGTAGCGCAGCGGCACGAAGTGTGACTGCAAAACCGATTGGTTGCGGGTTCAATCCCCACTCGAAGAGATGAAATATTTACTTATTATGGAAAAGACACGGCAAACGAGCGTGCGGGTCACCTGATGGTAAGTGATTACCGCCGCCCACGACTCCGTGCAACCCCAGAGGAGCTACAGGTGCGTTGCCGGCCTTTAAGATGGGTTGGGCGCCGGGGCCCGGCATTACCTGATGCGAAACGCAGTGGCATAAAGCCACTACTTCACGCCGGTTTTAAATGCCAGGGGTGGTAATGATCCGGTCGAGTCTGCCCATGCGTGTTGCCATTGCTGGCGACGTGACTTTACCACACGTACTTTAGTCGCCTCTTACGACACCACCAGTACCAGGATGATCCTATTCTAAGCCGGGATCACACGGCAAAAATTTACTTAAATTTATATTTCCATTTCTGCCACTCAACGCCTCCAGAATTCGGCAGAAAGTGGGGAACGGAGTGTCTATAACACTAGGTTCCCTCTGCCTACCCTGCTGTATGCGGGATACAGCGTGACGCTGATTTATTTGATTTTTTTTTTATATATTTAAACGGCCCTAAAGTGTTATTACGAAGCAATATTAAATAAGTAAATATAAAATTTTGGCATAAACTCTTTGTTATGTGAATTAATTATGAACAATATGTTTTGTAAAACGTCAATATTATAACACATGACCTTTGAATGTAAAATAAATTATATAACAAATTTAGATCAATATCTAGGTCATCTGAAATTCAATACAATTATGGGGCCAGTCCATCCTCCAGGCCTCCATATTATGCATGATAACTGTAGTAAAAAATAATCTCACTGTTAATAACATTTGCTATTACTACCATATTATGTTGTAAAGGGCAGTAGACTTTATCGAAAAATATAAATCATTTAATTTCACGCTTTCTTCATCATAAGTAAGTGAGGTAGGTAAACAACCGAGTGATCGATCCCAGAGATCCCTCCTTGCTTACTAAAGCTGGAAAATGGAGGATATGGAACTTAATATACACAAAATTGATTACAATAAATTGTGCTACCAACAAATTCAAAAGAGAAGAAGTTCCATACAACTCAGTAACAGTATCCAAATACAAAATTCTATCTTCGTCTATCTTCATACAAATGCATGGAAGAACGCGCCTTGATTTCGGTATGTACTCGGTATGCGAACAGTCTCGTGAACCAGGAAAACAAATTTTGGAATTCGAAATTTCGAAGCGCTCTGATCACTAAGCTATACATTCTTATCATTATACGTTTTCTAAAAAGTATTTTTGGCATTGACTTATAAAATAAATTATTATCCAGCCGTAGTTGAAAAAAGGGGTAGGAATTTTATGGTTGAAGCATTTACAAAGGTAAGTGGTAAAAGGGAATGGAGGCTTCGGCAAAAACGCGAAGAATGACCAAAACAGCCCCATTTCCTATATTTCGGATAAAAGTTAACTAAAAAATCAAAGCACTTACTTTCAATATTTAAGAAGAAGCCCAGCAGCACCACAATAACTATCAGGTCAAACGCTGGCCGCTCCAAGGCGGAGTAGGCGGCGCGCGCCGCCGCTGACTCCCACGAGCGCGCCACGTAGCCGAGCAGGATCCACGCGAACGCGCTGGGCACCGACACCGCGTACACGGCCAGGAATAACTGGGGAAAGGTATTCCAATTACAGCCGGGTTGAAAGTTTTGAAACATTTCCTTGGGTTGAATTGCGGAACTCGACTTCACTCTGTTTTATTATTATAACGAGAAAATGAAAATACACGCGACGATTCGAAATCACAAAATATTTTCACTTTCTTTTAAAGTGAAAATATTTTATGAGCTTTGGCATCTAACATTTAACTGCGCTAGAATGGTATCGTTATTTTGTTTCTGATTTAAGATATTTTACAAACGATAAGATAAGAGGACGGTTGTAGGTTTAAATTTTACTTGGGGTATATATTTTTCTATCCTTTGGTAGCAAAAAACTGGATGTTGTATGGGAAACCGTGTGTCTTAACTAGGCTCCCTCTGGCATATAGTATATCATGGATAATATATACTTCAGATAAAATATCCTATTGTTACCTTATTCTGATGTAGCTTATAGTTGTTAGTCTTAATTTGATGGTACGCGAAGGCGAGGATAAGTCCTATAATGGTGGACGGTAGACTGAACCACGCGGTCGCGTACAACCACTGGAATGATTGCTCGCCGAAGAACTGGTTGCGGAGTGTCCTGGTTTAAGAATGTTCAAAATTTTATATTTAATAATATTTCGTAAAGAAAGCATTTTAACCATATAATAATGTGGTTTCTAGCTTCACGCTGTGCCTCACAGGATTGAAACACGCAACCAAGACAATTTATTTCTCATTTTCCTCTCAATTTTCGAGAAATTGTGTGTTGAGTCGTCTTTATCTTGTTACCAGGTCAGGAAAATGAAAACATTGAATAATTAATTGCCTCTACTGGGAATCGAACCACCAACCGTCCCCGCCGTAGTCGCGCAGGGTCACAGCTTCTGTTTTGGATTTGTTTTAGACTATCAAGCTATGTTTAAGAAAAATACATGCAGAAAAGTAAGAAACGAAATGTTTTAACTCTACTATCCTTCTGCCTGCCTTGGTAAATGTGGCCCGAAGCTAAAATAAAATATATAAAAGTAAATAAAAGATTACACTCACTCCGGGTTAGTAATAAATATAATGGTGTACATGTTGAAGAAATAAGAAATGCAGAAGTTTACTCCAATGGAGAGAACGAAGAGAGCGGAGAGAAATTTGAGGGCAAATTTCGGTCTATTCACGAGGAACACTATCAGGATAGACGCCAATACGTAGAGCTGCATGTCCGTTGCTAGGAACCTGGGAAATGTATACAATGATTATGATATGGGGGCCTTATTGAACTGAGAAGTTATATATATAGTGAATACTAAAACTCAATTGAACGATTTAGTGTTTATAATGTTGTTTGCCCTGACAAATAATCATATTGTAACTAATTTACAGCTGATACATTTGAATAGGTATACATTTAATAATCATTTTGGGGAATCAGGCACAGGGAATCTGGGAACCTAGAGTTAAAACAGTCCATTCCGCTTAAGACATTTCTATTCCCCACTGTCCGCCGAATTCTGGAGGCGTTGTGTGATGAGTGGTAGGTATTAATTGTTGCAACTCATCGCTATATACACATGGAAGGTGTATGAGAAAATCGAATATTAATGGATATATATATATATATATATATACCTCCAGAACAACTTTAAAAAAATAACTTTTTAAAAAATCTGTTGCTGAGGCAAATTGATTGCTCGTAGAAGCAAGGTGACCCTTTTTTAGTGAGAGAACGTGACGTGAGTGGTTTCAAAGCTTAAAAATGGTGACTTCGACGTAGAAGCCAAAGATCGCTGTGGAAGGCCAAACATTTACGAGAGTGCAGGCAAACTACCCTTAACAAATGTGTATATACATGTATGTATGTATGTATGTATGTATGTATATATATTATGTATAAATATGTGTATGTATATAGGTACTTATATTGGTATAGTATATGTATGTATTATGTATATATATGTATGTAACTTTGTATATTATACTTTTATATGTGTATATTATAGTGCAACAGTACATTTGTATTGTGTGTTTATTTATTTAAACCCTAAATCTATACTATTTGCACCCTATCCCTATCTTAATTTGCTATTTCCTCTGCCTTAAGGTTGCCTGGCAGAGATTGCTATTAAGCAATAAGGCCTTTTGTACATTTATATTTTGTTTTTTAATTGTATTTCTGTATCGTTTCTTTGGTGTACAATAAAGAGTTATTATTATCATAACTTGCGTTTGCACATTAATCTGAGAAACGGCTGCACCGATTAATATGCAGTTTTCATCATTATTTAGTCAAACTACCCTTAACATTTACTGTTTGTATTATATAAACCGGTTAATAAATTTAAAAAATATGTCAATATAAAATAGTTTGTAGGACAAAATTCATGTAAAATTCGACGATTAAAAGATATAAACAAAAGTTTATTTGAATAAAGAATATTTTGAATTTCAATTTGAATTTTATCACGGTAATCGTCAGTAATGTCATAAGATGATGACTGCAGGAAGCCAATATATCATGATTATAAGAAACCATATAAAACATATAGTACGTAGTAACAATTTCCATGATATTCCATCATTAGATCCTGACTTGGTGGTAAATGGACTAACGGGAACGCATGCTTTTTCATTTAAGAATTTTTATTATAGTCCACAAATGACGGAGAAATTGAGGGACGATAAAAAAAAAATAACAAATATAAAAAATTCTCTTTTTTTTGAAAAAAAAAAACAAAAGAAATGTTGTTATCTACATATTTTATCTGTATTCCGTAGAGATAACGAGAATTCTCTGTTTGCGCTCTCATTTTATATTGTAATTTCCACGTAAGTCATATCATAGTACGATTTCAATAAAATGCGTCAGTCCGTTTCGAATTTCCATAGAAACGAGTTAATAATTTTATTATTATTTTATTTATCCCAAGGAAATAAGTCTTAATACCATTTACGCATTCGCGGTTTCTTATTTCAATACTATTTAGGGAAGTCTTTATTTTTGTAACTAGTTTTAACCTGCGGCTTCGTCCGCGTTACCGAATGAGAATAACTAAGTGTTTGTATGACACTTGAAAAATAGAAATAACATTCTGAGTACGGAAAATAACTTTGACCGCAGGTCAAAACCAGTAACGTAATCATATATAGCCTTTTTACGATAAATACAATATATAACTTAAAAATATTTATTCAATTCAAACTAGTAGTTCCTGAGATAAGCGCATTCAATCAAACAAAATCTACTATTAATGCTATTTGTATATATTGTTCAGTTTATACTTACAAAGTGTGGGGTCTCTTAGCATTCTTATCCTTTCTTTTTATTTTAATTATTAAAAGTTCATTTAATTTATAAACGGGATAAAAGTGGACATTTTTTTTTACCTTATCATCTTCATACATCTTAATTGATTACAAAAAGTTTCACTTCTATCAAGTTTACAAGGTTCATAAACCTCTAATTCAAATAAAAAAATTAAACACATGCAAAAAAAAATGTTAAAATTTTTACCAATTGCATAAAGATGACAACATAAAAAAAATCCACTTGTAACTTTTTTTCTAAACTAAAATATTTTTTGCTTTCTTTTTATTTAGTTATTCTTTTGTTTTACTAAAATAAAAAGCAAGGATTAAAATGTCCACATATATATACCATATAGTTCACATCTATGTATAAATATATTATTTTTATTGTATCATAATAATATTGCGTCAACGGTAGTTACTTTGAATAAATGAATATTTATAAAATGTCTGATTGAAAGACAAATTCATGAGAAAACAAAATTCTTAGACCTACAAGTTGTGGTTGAAAGATCATTATTCGTATGTATTCTACTTTTTAATAGTAAGGGTTTTTTTTATTTCCTTAAATGTCAGGATTTATTTATTGAAGATAGCTCTTAAACGTTTAGGAACTCTTTTTTACTCAAGACTTTTTCGTATTGAAGAGATTACAAGATTTTTCGTATTGAGAGGCGGAACTTAGCGCCGCATTGACTTACGAGAGCCTGAAAAGCTGTATGTGCACAGTAAATAGAAAAAAAAAGATTAGTAAGATATGTAAAAAATACTGAAATAATAGTTTATTTTTTGCGATCCCTGCTTTCTATAATATCCTCCTACATAAATTATATATTAAGCCATATATAAAAAATTAATAATACATCATATAAGTAAATATGGTGTATTTGTTGGGATCAGCTGGGTAAACAATTACTGAAACTCTATAGAACACACTGATGGAGAACCATCTTCAATACTATTCTAGAGACGACAAAGTTATTCTCCTGTATCACAATGCTTGTCCACATGTAGCGGTGCCCATGAAAAAATACACTTTAGAAACACTTTAATGGGAAATGATACCCCATCCGCCGTATTCATCAGACATTGCGCCGTTCGACTATCATCTGTTCCGATCCATAGCGAATGCTCTGTCGAAGCAGCGGTTCACTGCATAACATATGAAGATATCAAAAATTGGGTTGTTTCGTGGATATCCTCAAAAAATAAGGAGTTCTTCAGACGTGGAAGCCGAATGTTGCCTGAGAGATGGGAAAGACGATTAACTATCGTTTTCTGTTATAATAAATAATATTTTTTGATAAAAAACTGAAACTTGTTTGTACTAATATTATGACACACTAACTCTGACCGCAGGTGCGTTTAACGAGATATCATAATATAGGCTATAGCATTTATCGGAAAATGGATTATCTAATACAAAAAGTATTCTCCAATTTGAAACAATGGTTCCTGATATTAGCGTGTTCAATCAAACAAACATAAATTTCTCACCCATGTAATATTTTTTATATTTACTATATGTAATTAATAATAATTTATTCAATTCACAGCGAAAATGGTCAGATGGCATATATTGAATGGAATGCCCTCGAATTTGTTTATATTATCTAATAAAAGTTTTTAAGTCCAAATTGTTTGTGACCTTACTACATATTGTCTTAGATAGCCAATATGTAGTAAGGTCACAAACAATTTGGACTTAAAAACTTTTATTAGATAATATAAACAATTTAATATTTATACGTAAATTATGTGTTTTAATTTTTACTAATATTATATAGCTGTAAATAAGCTGTATTATATAGCTGTAAATAACTGTACACGCGACGGTTGTAAATTCAATCCCCGTTCTGGAAAATTATATGTGATTCGTTTAAAGAGGGGGGAAAATAGGGGGAGCCGGTCAGTTAGTGCCCAACTAAGAATAGTCTTCTACCCTATGGGGTTTTTCCCCAGAATTTTTTCTAATAAAAAAGTTACCCTGATTTTTTTGTAACAACAAGTAATATTTTAATTTTTTTTTATGAGAAATTATATCGTGTATTGTATAGCAATCGATTAGTAACAAATAGATTCAAATTCAAAATATCTTTATTGAAATAGACATTTAAAAGCACTATTAAATCGTTGAATGAAAATAAAGCTACAATCATCGGTTCGATTATAAATATTAATATTCCCCAACGTGGAACTCAAACCCATAATTATCGTGTGTGTACTCAAGCACAGTACCACTACGCCTCTATGACGTGAATGCTGTGATTTTTGAGATCGATCTTGAGAGCTGTCTTAGAGTTGAGATTGAATAAATACGGATCTAACTGACAAAACATCGTTAAAAGATCAAATTTGGCATGTAGCTTCTTAGAGGGGTGTAGCACTAAGAGATCCTTTCTTTTCAACTGTTTCTCTTTTTAAAGGATAGGGAAAGAAATGAAATCTTACGATTTACGTCGTAAAGCTCACGCAACAAAATTAGAAACTCGTAACATTAAAAAAAATATATTTTTTTTTGGTTTTTGTTGTTTGGAGTTATGTAACATAAAAAAATAATTATTATAACGATTGAGGAAGGTTAATCTAATAAAATATAAAGCATGTTTCAATTTATTATTTATCAGTTTAAAGTTTTAATCGATACAAAGTCAAGGTTGTTGACTGTACATTTTTTAAGGTTGTTGTTCTTATGTTCACACGTAAATGTTTAATTTTATTTCGCTTTAAAAATTAAGGGAAAAATATGTTATACTGGCAAGCTTTTAATTTTTCATACAATAGAGGGCCCCATTTTCAAGTTATTGAGTACGCATACTGTCTTAACTACATATAAGACTAATAGTAAAAAAATTTTATACGTTTTCTAATTAAGTATTTATCTTTCCTAAGTGTGGATTAACACTTTAAAAATGTTTAAAAATATTTAAAAAATAGTATTCTCTGTTGCCAAACGATAATTCTTAGTAATTATCTTTGGGTAGCGGAAATTTGTAAAAATCTCCCTACAGAGATGCTAACAACATAAGTTGTAACAAGCGTATAAGAATTTCGACGTAGCTTGGCGAGAACGTATGGCTCAGTGGTCAGAGCGCCTGGTCGGTTTCCAGGAGGCGCGGGTTCGAGTCCCGCTACGTTCAAATTTTTATACGTTTTCTAATTAAGTATTCTAATTAAGTAAGACTAATAGTACTCAATATTTTAGCTTTGCTATTGATCTAGGACATTTTCAGATCAGTAGATACAAAGTTCGAAGGATTTTTGAGGGTAACAGATTAGGTTATAAGTAAGTGAAGAGCACATGTACTTAGAAAGAATTTTAATCGTATAGAAAGTAGAGTAAAGTAGAGCGTCTATCCCAATGGGGAATTTGTCCCGGTTTTACCCTATCTATACTAATATTATAAAACCGAAAAATTCGTTTGGTTGAAAGCGTTAATCTCAGGAACTGAGTCTGAAAAATGCTAGTTCATTTATTGTGTAGGTTATAGGGTATATTATAACACCATGGCAATTGTAACCATAATATGTAGCCCACCATACCTAAAGATAGAAATATCTCCGGCTTTTATGTCCGAGTACTTCGACAATTATATAATAAGCCAATGTGTCATGTGTCATACGCATCTCTTATTTATGACTATTATTTGATCACGAGGGCAGAGCCGCAATTAGAAGCTAATTCTATCCTGTCCTATTATTAGAACTGTGAAAGTTTGTGGGATGGTTGGATGACTGTTTGTCCCACTTTCACGCAAAAATACTGACGAATTTAGATAAACTTAACTTTACAAATTAAACAAATTTGACTTTTGTATAACAATACATTACGGTGAATGAGTCGACCCGACATTAATATTTCTAAAATTTAGCGCATTGTTCACTCTAGAAAAAAAAATAAGTAAAAAAAAATCACCGGCGTTGAGCTCCGCCACTTAACACGCAATACCTCCAGAATTCGGTGGAAAGTGGAGAATGGAGTGCCTTAACACTAGGATCCCTCTACCTACCCACCCAAAATTTACGCAATGCCTCGAAAATTCTACGAAATGCATTGCCTTTGCATTTAATTAGAAAACGTACAAAAAATTTAACGTAGCGGGAGTCGAACCCGCGCCTCCAGTTGTAACAAGCGTATAAGAATTTCGACGTAGCTTGGCGAGAATGTATGGCTCAGTGGTCAGAGCGCCTGGTCGGTTTCCAGTAGGCGCGGGTTCGAGTATATACTTAATTAGAAAACGTATAAAACGTTTTCTAATTAAGTATTTATCTTTCCTAAGTGTGGATTAACACTTTAAAAATGTTTAAAAAAGTGCCTTTGCATTATCATGTTTCCTCGACCTGACCTGTTATATTCGAAATACAGCGTGAAGCTGAAAAAAAATCTTGAAATCAAATCAGCGCAGACATTTACAGCCAATTTCAGGGCAGCGGCGGCGGCGAGTCGTCGACTGTGCTGAACTTTTAAGCGGGCGAAGCCGCGTTTAAAACGCTAGAACTATATAACATTAAAGATAACCCAAATCGGATACTCACCAGGTCTGTACCTGACATCTGTCATCACCCTCAATCACATTATTCAGGTACAGGGCGTGTGTCCACCACTTGCGGCGGCACCTCGCACTTTCCTCCTCAACCAGCGTCGGCCATAATGGTCCTGAGCTGGAACTGCGCCACCATGACGCTGTCATGCCCACTACGTAGACGTTGAGAGGGGTTATCCTGTAAATGGGTTTATTAAATCTATATTTTATACCAATACTAGCGGGCGCGCGCGGCTTCGCTCGCTTTATTTGCACCCTTAGGGGTGAATTCTAAAAAAAAACAACGAAACATGTTGAATAAAATATTTTTAACAGTCTGAATTTAATTTTTTATAAACATCGGTGGCGATTTAAAGTTTTTTCCATATAAACTTTCAACCTCTTATTTGAACCCTTAGGAGGTAAATTTTAAAAAACCATGAGACACGGGTTCAATGAAATATTTTTAAAAGTCTGAATTTTAAATTTTTTTAAATCGGTGCCGATATAATTTTTTTCCATACAAACTTTCAACCCCTATTTCATCCCTTTCGGTTAAAATTTTTCAAAATCCCTTCTTAGTGGATGTCCAGATTATGAAAATAAACATCTGTCCAAATTTCACGGCTGTGCGTGTGTCTTACCTCAGTCAGTCAGTCAGACATGTTCTTTTATATATATAGATTAATATAGCTCAAGAGTTTGTTATTTTGAACGCCCTAATCCCAAAAACTTCTAGTTCAAAATAAAAAAAAAAATTATTGTGTTGAATAATTTATTTATCGAAGCATTACGTTAATGGTTTCTAACGGTCTGAATATAGGCATGATGAGAAGAATTTATAAAAATTTATATATGAGGCCGTCGCGGTACAGTGTTTCTTTGTTTGTTTTCAAGTAAATTATTTTCATTTCTTCGTTCTAGTAGAAAAACCGCGGTGCTGAGTTCCGCCACTTCAAAAGCAATATCTCGAAAATTTATCTGTGCGCGCGGACGAAGTGTTCACACTAGAATCTGTCTGCCTACCTGCGGGAAACGAAATGAAAATTGTATTTTGTTGACATAGCTTTACGCTGTATTGCGCACATAGTTGGGCACCTAATATAAAGACACTCTGTTCCCATTAAGAAACTTTATTTAAATATATAATTCAAGTTTGGGACTAAGCCCATGAGATTAAGCCTAAATACAATTATACATATGATGCTAAGTACCACTGACCTTATAAACCTGTGCATGAGTATCTTCCACCAGAACATAAAATTGACTTTTCTTTTTGGTTCTTTTTCTAATGTAAGAATTACGTTGTACGCGAGCAAGAAGCTGGACAGAATTATGAAGATCTGCACCACCATGGTACCGTTGTTGAGGATGGTCATGTGTGGCTTTACTATGGACTGGATAAATATATAGAGATAGTTAGGGAGGTTTCTTTTGTTAAATATGGTATAAACTTATAGGCTAAGAAGAATCTCTAGCAGTTAGATAGACGAAGAGTACAGAAGCAAAGACTCATAAAATTCATTATTTATGAAATTTTTCGTTGTTTTGTGAGAGCATTGTATTGTTTTAGTTGTTAAAATCTAATCTTACGACTTTTTTGAAATTTCATCTACATTGGAAGGCTAAAAAGAGAAAACTTAAAGAAAAACGTATTTTTTAAATCTATTTTGGCTTTACGCTGTTTCTCGGATTTTCGGATGTTTCTTTATTTCGGATTTATTTTAATTGTTTAGATTTTTTATAGCTTTACGTTACATGCCGCATATGGCAGGTAGGCTGCGGGAACCTAATGTTAACACTACGTTCCCCGCACACACACACACACGCACACGAACACGCACACGCACACGCAGACACAGACGCACATGCACACGCACAGGCACAGGCACACGCACACGCACACGCACACGCACACGCACACGCACACGCACACGCACACACACACACACACACCCACACCCACACACACACACACACACACGCACACACACACATACACACACAGCACGCACACACACACACACACACACACACACACACCCCACACTCAGAGAAAGAGAGAGAGAGAGGAGTGAAAAATAAAATTATTCTGATTGTCTTACTTCTTCAAAGAACTTTGGATTATGTATATACGTCATGTGATGTGCCATGATAGAATGCGCCATCACCACCATCATCAGCAACATTGCTCTGTAACAACATAAATAATTGAAAATATGTAATATATTTATAATTTCAAAGATTTTTAATTTAACATTGTATCCTGCATATAACAGGGTAGGCAGAACCTGGGAACCTAGTGTTAAGATACTTCCGTCTAGTCGTGGTTCATGGGGCACAAACATGGCACTGTAAACTCGACAGGGATTGATTCCCACTCGAGGAAATGAAAAAAAATAATATTTAGCATTTTTTAATTTGAATTAAAAAAAATATAAACATCTAATATATTAACACTTGAAAACAATATACCTACATGAAATAATTTAGTAAGCAACTTCGATTTTTTAATTGAATGACAATTGTTAGTAGCAACTTATGTTACGGGTAAAGTAAAATTTCATTGGAAAAATCTTAAATATATTTTTTTATAAATATTTTTTTATAACAATATGAAAATAGCATTATTTTTAATTTCAAGAACCAGTATCAACTTACTTAAATCCGTGTACGGGGTTAAGCGCCGCAAGATTGGCATCTTCCTTGTCGTGGATAGCGACTAGTCGGCTCAAGTTCACCCTCAGTGACCACGTCATTAAGTAGCGGTTAGCTGTAATTTTTTTTATTTATAAATTTAAATATATATAGCAGAGTAGGCAGAGGGAACCTATATAGCGTTCCAATGTTCGAGACAGTGCGTGTTGAGTGGCGGAATGCAACGCCGCGCTGTGTCTCGTTACCAGAGCAAAGAAAATGGAAATTGTCCAATGTAATTGAGATCAAAACATTCACAATAGATATACAAATAACTTACGTTTAACATCAGGATTTCTAAAGAAATCGTAAGCTGTTCCAGTCATATTAGCACAAATTAAGATGAGAGTGATAGCTCCGAATATTATATCAAAAGTATCAACATTCATGGGTCTCTCAGGCTCAGTGGTACAGTAGTCCAATTTCATGAGTTTCGCTTCCAATCCATATTTAGTCCTTATGTTGCTTTTCAAGCAGTCTTCGAACACTTCTGGCATAGACCCTGGTGGAATGTGAGAACAGGTGCTGTTCAAACAATAGCCTCGATGTAGTACCGTGTAATTGAACTTGTATGGCGTTTCGGAGAACTCCTGGGGAAAAGGATAATTGATTGGTAATTATAGTCTGAGAGGTCTATGGTGCATGTAGGTGCATGTAGCACCACTAGTTGGCCCTAACCGGCTTACAAACCTTTTTGAAACCTCTTGTACCATTAGAAGCATATTTTATTTTGGTTTGGTTTATTTTGGTGTTGGTGATTTCTTATGATAAATGTTGGTTTTAAAAGCTTCTAACACATAAGTAAAAATAAGCTAACACAGAAGAAAAAAAATAAAAAACTAAATTTTTTTTTTTATAATTTAGTTCTCTATCAGTAAATATTGTAGGTATATATATATATATATATATATATATATATATATATATATATATATATATATATATATATATATAATATTTCTACATAATATAACATACGTATTACAATTATTAACGAAACGTAACTTTAAATTCGTTTGAAATCACAAAAAATTGCATCGATAACGTCATAGTAAAATGTTTCATTAATATTTTTTGATTATAACAGCTGACGTGACGGGGGGTCACGGTGAGGGCTCTATGGAGGACATGGATGAAGAGGTTGATGACAATGTTCTCTTTAAAGTGTGTGACAGTGTCCTCTATAAAGCGATAAGGTAAGAAAGAACTCTTCAAATATGGGAGACGCCATATATATTTGCTCTCTTTTTTGGGATAATTGTAATTAATTCTGACATCGCCAAATTCTAATCATAAGGTTAACTTGCCTTGCCCCGATTTTATCCACGTGGTCTTTAACCTAGAGGCAACTTGGTACTGAAGGTCAAGAACTCACCGACGTATGCAAATTCAATTTTTTTTTTATTTACAGTCCGGGTTTTTTATATGAGACATTCATTTGTGGAACTCTTTAGTGACCTTGTGTTGCTTTGTAAAATTATCCTTATAGGCTTTTAACGATGTCTTCGACACATACTTTCATCCGAGGTTATTTATAGTATGAAATATATATTTATTATTTTACAATCATAAAACATGTAACAATTTTATTAACTGTTATTATTTAAAACTGTAAAATGGAAAGGAAAAACAGATGCAGGATTTGTTTTTCATTTTTGTTCAACTATGTGAATAAATAAATTAAGTCTTTATTTGCGGACCAAACAATAAAATTATTAAAATGAATTTAAATACACTAAAGCGATGTTCTTCCTAAGACTATAAAACCAATTAAGGCGTTATATACAGCATTGACACAGATTGACTTTTAAAGTCCACAACAATATTTAAAATTTAAAATATTCTGTTTTGAAGTGGACTTTTGCAAATAGTTATGTATAATTGAAATACTATTAAGCTACCACGATTTAGATAAACTTTAATGAAACTATGTTATGTGTACCATTTTCAATTAAAAAGAATCACCGCGCATATATTTAATGCAAATTTAAGACTTATATGATTTTCTCATGGTTGCCATAGTTATAAATGAACCAAATTAAAATGGGACCACACGGGAAGAACCAGCTTTCAAATTCGAATCATCAAAATTAAAAAAGTAGCTTATCCTGTTTAGAAGAGTAAAGAAAACGTGTCACGACTCTCCGTCTCTCCTTAAATAATAATAATAAAATATCATACCTTTATCATGTTCATAAGTTGCCTATTTTCAGCGGCCTGCAGGTGGAACGAGCCCAAACAGAACGCGCCCCGGAGGGCGATGCACTCGTCGAAGTCGTCCAGCTCGAAGAGTGGCGGCATTGTGTAGTATTGCTCATCTGATAAGGAAATAACATTAATATATTTATTTTGATAATTTATAGTCAACAATATAAAAAGAAAATAAAATCTTGTAAATTCTGGAAAAGCTTGGGCGCGAATCTATCACATTTGGATTTTAGCTATGCTATTCACTGATAATAATTTTGTATTGAAATCAAAATAGTATCTCATAAGTCTCAGTTAAAGACTCTAAATTGAACAGGTTCTAATATTTTTTGATCGTATTTTTTTTAAAATCCTGTGTTTCTTCTCTACTCAATTCGCAATTGAAATGCTCCTGAAAATACCCAATATCAATCAAGTGGTTGTTAAATTTCGATACTTTTTTTAGCTTTATACTGTAGGCATAGGGAACCTAGCATTAAAACACTCTTTTCCCCGCGTACCGCAACCTAAAAAACTTATGAATCATTGCGTGTTGAGTGGCGGGACTCTACGCCGCGCTTCGTCTACCACCCTTATCATTATCATTCCCTCAGGCGAGAACGACGCTCAGACAGACAAACTACTTAAACAGTATCTAGCTCTGTTTACTAAAACTAAAGTTTTCAGTTGTGAGAAATGCAATGCTATCTATATATATAACTAACGCTCGTCTGTAAAGTTGGACATGAGGTTGGTGACCATGGTAAATTTCCACAACTGTCAATTTGCAAAGTGTTTACAATATCAACTTGTTTATAACCACATATACATACATACATATATGAATATACATATATATTAATCATTTGATCGCAAAAACTTAATAGTGAAACGATCCATTGACCTTTTTATACGTAGGTTTTCTATGAAGTAAGACCGCGAGGCGGATTTGATCTCATACAGTAAAGTTCCACTATAAACAAATACTTGTTTCTGCGGCTTCGCCTGCGTGGTCACATGGGAATGTCTGAGAGTTTTGTGTGACATATGACATATTCTAAGAGCCTGAGCTATTTCTGATTGCTGGTACAGTGGTTACATCGAAACGATTGATCTGATATTAGGTATATGTTTTTTTTTATTGAAAAGACGGCAAACGAGGGTTGCAACCCGTGCAACACCAGAGGAGCTATAGGTGCGTTGCCGATTTTTAGAACGGGTTGGGCACCGGAGCCCGGCATTACCTGATGCGAAACGCAGTGGCATAAAGCCACTACTTCACGCCGGTTTTAAATGCCGGGGGTGGTGTTAATCACGGTGGTGGTGGAGTCTGCCCATGCGTGTTGCCATTGCTGGTGACGTGACTCTACCACACGTACTTTAGTCACCTCTTACGACACCACCAGTACCAGGATGATCGTATTCTATTGTCTCGATAAATGGGCTATTCAACAATTTAGCTTTAGAAACTTTTAGGACAGGCAGTGAGAACCTAATGTTAACACACTCCGTTTCCATTAAGACATTGCGTGTCAAGTGGCGGAACTTTATGCTGCGCTTTGCCTCGTTACCAGAGCGAGGACATGAAATATTAAATATTTCCTGAAGTGGCAATCGAACCCTCAACCTCTTTCGCTTACTTGTACCTTATACTAAGACTGGCCCTTAAGCTTTATAACATAAGTATATTAATATAGATTAGACGAGAAGTTTCTATTGATCATACTTAGTGATTGTCGTATAAAGTCCAATATTTTTAATTAATTTTTACGTTCATAGGAAATGACATGTTACGATATTACCATAATTTTTCCGCAGACTTAGGGCAAAGTTCTATACCACAAACAGTGCGCAACGTGTGTTATAAATACAATTTTAAGGGGTTCCGTACCTCAAAAGGTAAAAACGTAACCCTAATAGAGTCACTTTGATTTTGTCATTTCCTCTATCCTTCTGTCAAGACCATTTATTCGATCTGAAATTAGTATCAAATACTATGTTGCTAGTCCTAAGCAGCACAGAAAAAAATCAAGTTTAAGCACCAATTTTATTGTATTTTGTATGAAATTCGCCGTTGAAACAACACCTAAACCGTGGAACTACATTTATAAAATTGGGAAAGTTGAATAATTTGTAGATATTTTATAGCAAAAAGTCATTACAAACTCATAATTGTAGTTCATTTCATACAACATGTTTGCGTACGTCCGCTAATCTAACTTTGTCAACATCAAATTGTACGTAAGATGGATTCGGTAAACGGGAAGCCGTCTCCCGAATCCAGCAATTGATACGGAACCCTTGGTATGCGAGTCCGACTAGCATTTGACCAGTTTTTATTTAAGGATTACTACTTTTGGTTTTTGAGAAAATTGTGGGCAAGCATATATATTATACTTGTATATTTCCATCTCATCTCTCGAATCTCTGTATGAAGTGAAGCACATGCGCCTGGAAGCCTAGATTAAATATCATGCTCAAAATTTACCAAATTATAATAATTAGCCCTATAACAATTAAATATTTATTTGATTAAAATTGATTTAAAAAAATAAGTCCCGCCTCGTTTCTTGCGCCGGATCTTCTCAGGTCTGAGATATTAACTTTAATGAACTAGGTCTAGGTGTTAAACTACTTGACGTTCAAAAAATTAAGTATATAACTTCTTATTTTGAATAATATTATTTGAATTTGCATTTATACGGGTTTTTACTCCTAATTCTTACTTTAAAGCACCATATTAACTATTTGACACTTTATATTTATCATTTTAGAAACCAAACACGCGGTTTTTGACCTAAAGTTAATTGAAAACTCGTTCTTGATAGAAAAAACACATATTAAATTATTGGTGTATGGTATTGGTGATATGTGATATTGGTGGTATGCTTTTTGAGGCCGTCGTGGTGCAGGGGCACAAGAGTGAGACTGTAAACGCGGCGGTTGTGGGTTCGTATATTTTCGTTCCTTCGTAACGAGGTATAAGGCGTTTAGTTCCGCTACTTAATACTTAATACCTCAAGCTTTCAGCGGAAAGTAGAAACGAAGGTGTCTTAATTGGGAACAGAGTGTCGTAACATTAGGATCCCAGGTTCCCTCTGCCAACTCTGATATGTGCGTGATACAGCGTGAAGCTATAATAACAGCACTTTTGTGTCATCGAAGACACTTTACGCCGAATTTTGGAGACATTGCGTGTTGAGTAGCGGAAACCAATGCCAGAACGAAAAAAATTAAAATATTAAATTTTTAATTTCCTCTAGTCAGAATCGAACCTACAACTTCTCGCTCTTCCAGTCAGCCACAGCCTCAGATCTATATCTTATACAAGGAAATATTTGATAATAGTTAATTAATTGGTAAATATGTTTACCGGATGTGGGGAGGAATGCTAATAAAAATTCTTGTATTTATTTGTATTTATTGTAAATTGTAAGAATCATTCAACATATTATGATAGTAGACGATATATGGTCAAATATTTTTAACCTGTTAACTTGCTTATATTTAACTTCTTACAGACTTTTTTTGAAATAAAAAATAATTTGCATTAGTAGTGGTAGTTATAGATAAAATTGATATTAAAATTAAAAATTAAATCAGCTTCACGCTGTATCCCGCATACAGGAGGGTAGGCAGAGGGAACCTAGTGCTAAGACACTCTGTTCCCCACTTTGTGCCAAATTTTCGGTACATTGCGTGTTTAGCGGCGGGAATCAACGCACGAAAAATGAGAACATAAAATATTTCATTATTCCAAGAAATTGAACCCAGTCACTTAAAAATATTTATTTCAAAAAACTTAATGATTTTATTAATTATAGATGTAACAAGATGTTTTCCCGCATTTTTCCAACGATTGTCATCATTGTGTAACGGTTCTTTGTTTTGTTGACGACCGTTGACGACGTATGTTTTTCCTTTGTGATTGACCATTAAGAAATCCGTTTAGAAGATTAAAAATTATATCATTAGTATATAATTTTACAATATTTTGTTACATTAGAAAGAACTGGAAATTAATTTAAAAAGAATAGTTTTTTTAGCTTCACGCTGTATCCCGCACATAGCAGGGTAGACGTAGGGAACTTAATGTTAAGACACTCCATTCTTGTAAATATACTTCCGCATACTGTACCACGAGTGGCCTCAGTAATGGTGTGCGAATCACTCTTTTAAAAGTAATTTTTATTGTAATGTTTCAAAAATTGGATGGTACGTGGAGAACGAAGTATCTTAACTAGGTTCCTTCTGCCTATTATGATATATGCGGGACGCAGCGTGAAGTTAAAAAAATCAAACTGTCTTTGTTCAATGTTTTTCTTTTTTTAGCTTCCCGTTATATCTCACATATAAAAGTGTAGGCAGAGATAATGTAGAGTCAGTACACTCTCTTTTTAAGTTGCATTGCAAGTCGAGTGGCATAACTCCGCGCTACCAAGACAAGGAAATGAAAATAATTCAACTTAAGTCCTTCTCAAGAAATTCGAACCAATAAACGTCGGCACATCATCAGCGGCACATCATCTGCAATGATGTGCCGCTTTAACACGAGAGCCTCTAATTTAATTATATAAACGCCAGGCTTTTGCCTTGATACCAGAGCGTAGAAATGAAAATATTAATATATAATATTTAATTCCCTCGAGTGGGGATTGAACGCACGTCCCGTCGCGTTACAGTCACACTCTTGTACCCATGCGCCACGACTAAACATTGTGTCATTAGCTTTTTTTGTCTATACTACAAGTACTATAAACAAATATATGAGTGATAAATCAAGTTGTTTAATAGTAACTTCTCAAGAGTTTTACTATCCAGGTCCTGGCTCCATCATCAGACCAGCTCGATGATAATATATTATTGGTTTGTCACATAAGCTGTATCACTTCTAAGTTTCATTATAATACCATTATTATAAGTGGATCAAATTCAATTTCTAAAATTTTATTTTCATAGTTTTAAAGTTATAAATATCATTATATAGCTACAAATCGATTTAATAAAAATGCGTTAAAAAATAAAAAAAAAATGTTATGATATATATAGATTTTTAAAAATATTTTTCATGTAATAAACATATATTTTGAAAGTTTATTAAAAATCACCCACCCGCAGTCGTTTTAAATATAAATATAATTAAAAAAAAGGAAGACCCTAAAGTGGCGCAATAACCAAGGTCATTTCATTTTTGTATTAAAATTAAAAATAAAATTAGCTTCACGCTATATCCCGCGCACAGCAGGGTAGGCAGAGGGAACCTAGTGTGACACTCCGTTCCCCACTTTCTGCCGAATTTTAGAGGCATTGCGTGTTGAGTGGCAGGACTCAGCGCCGCGCTTTTGCCTTGGCACCAGAGCGAAGAAATGGAAATATAAATTTAAGTAAATATTTCATCTCCTCGAGTGGGGATCGAACCCACAACCAGTCGGTTTTACAGTCACACTTCGTGCCACTGCGCCACGGCCGGCCTCATTTTTGTATTCTTTATACTATATTGTACTTAAACTTCATATAAATGTAATTTTTAATTTAACACTATATTTCGCGTAAAGATAGTGTTAAGCCACTTCACTTTCCGCCCAATTCTAGAGACATTGTGAATTGGGTGATGTAACTCAACGCCGCGTTTTGCCTCGGCATCAGAGTAAAGAAATGAAAATGTGAATTTAAATAAATATTTCATATCCGGTCGGGATCGAGTGTCGCCACGTTTACAGTCACACGTTTGTATCTGGTTCTGGTCTCTGGCTGCTTTGTATTTTTTTCGTTACCAGAACGGGAAAGTTTTCATTAATTCCCTTGAATGGAAATCGAACCCACAACCGTCATGTTTACATTAGAATGCTGTCCCTCTGCGTCCGACAGCCTCAAGGCGTATAGTTATGTAATTATATATTTTAATTTTGTTTCAATATCGTATACATAAATTCGTCGTAGATATTTAATAATTATTCTACATATTGAGAAATAAAAGTGGCCTTCACAGAGGTAACACGAAATTATCTAATAAAAAGTTAAGCGTAATATAATATAAATTACGATAAATAAGACCGAAAAACAAGTCAAACGAGCGTACGGGTCACCTGATGGTAAGTGAGCACCAGAGGAGCTAAAGGTGCTTTGCTCTCTACCCATGTTATATAGTAGAATAAACTTGAAATATATAAAATATATATTAAATAATAGAGGCTAGAGTCGAGGCGCAGCGGTGCCAAGTGCGACTGTAAAACCGACTGGTTGTGGGTTCGATCCGCAATCGAGGAGATGAAATAGTTACATAAAATTATATTTCCATTTTCTTCGCTCTGGTATCGAGGCTAAGCGCGGCGTTGAATCCTGCCACTCAACACGCAATGCCTCCAGAATACGGCACAAAGTGGGGAACGGAGTGTCGTAACACTAGATTCCCTCTGCCTACCCTGCTGTGTGCGGGATACAGCGTGAAGCTGATTTGATTTGATTTGGTTTTTATATATTTAGTATTATAGAAGTACTTGTAAAAGTACATACCTGTAAGCTCTAAGGTGTACGCCGCCGACAACAGACACAAAACACTCAACACTCTTGTAATCATCACGATAAACTTTTATTATGAAAAAGTTTAAAATTATAATAAAAAGATTAAATTATTTAATAATATTTTATAATTATATTAAAATTCCAATTTAAAAATCACGAATACAGTTCAATTATTATCAATATAGTTTAATTTGAGGTTTTTCCTCAAATTGGTTTTTTTATAATTTTCTACGTAATAATTTTTTTCCGTAGAGTCGACTATATTCCGTAAACTGTTTCGAACAAATAGCCGTATCAAGAAGTTGCTCTATATATATTATATATATGTATATCTAGTTGTAGCTCGTAGAAGCGAGACGCGCTAGCCGCTAATGCCCGCGTTGGACTGCGTGTGGTTTATATGAATAAATAAAAATATAGTTTTTTCTTATTTTTTTTAGCTTCACTCTGTATCCCGCACAGAGCAGGGCAGGCAGATTGAACCTGGAACTTAGTGTTAAGGCACTTCGTTCCCCATTTAGACACTTCTCTTCCTCACTTTTCGATACATAAGGCGTTGCGTGTTGAGATATGGCCTCGAACCAGGCTGGCTTCTGTTGGTAAGTGATTCGTTTTTTTTTTCAATTTCAAAAGCTTCGTAAATAAGATTTCTTTGCTAATACCGTAATGTCCCTGCCGTAGGATTTTTCATTGTTGCCAATAAAAACTCAAAGTTCATTCAAATTTGTACGGGGAGACCGACGTTAATTTTTTTGGTTCCCTCTGCCTACCCTGCTGTGTGCGGGATACAGTGTGAAGCTGATTTTTTTTTATTTTATTTTATATACATTTGTCGGCAAAGATCGATTTGTTCCCGCTGGTAATAAGACAAAGGGCGGTGTACAGTCCCGCCACTCAATACGCAATGTCTCAAAAATTAAGCATTACGAAGTGTTTATTCATTAGCTTCCTTCCCTATATGCAGGATACAACGGGGTAAATATTTTCTTAACGGGCTGAAACTGTTATTGAATTTTGTAGTATGTAATATTTATTATAATTATTTAAATATTGGAATCAATTTTTATATTTCATTAGATTATTACAATTTGTATGGAGGTCAACTGCTGTTTAGTTAAAAAAATCCTTAAATGGATTTCATAATACCAGCCTTAGTCGCCCTGAGTCCTACGTGACGGTCAGAACACAACTAACACGACAAAGTGCGGCGTTCCGCCATTCAACGCGTAATGTCTCGAAAATAGGTCGGTGTGTGGTGAAAGGAATATCTTAAAACTAGGTTCCGTCTGCCCATCCTGCGGGATACTGCGTGAAGCTATATTTGGACAATAATCAATAATTATTGTGATAAAGATATCCTACTATTATAAATGTTAAAGCTTGTGAAGGTGTATATTTGTTCCACTTTCACACAAAAATTACTGAACAGATTTCGATGAAACTTTACACTAATAAAGCTTATACCTTTGAATAACATATTGGCTATAATTTAGCTAGCTTCCCCAACGCGGCTTTGCCTGTTTAAATTTCTTGTTACGTTATGGCGAAATAATACAAAATCTTTACATAAATCGTGGTGTGTGTGTCATTGTGATGCATAAGCAAAACTATCAATAAATTTGAAAAAAAAATCTTCTGAGAGCTACTTTTTCTTTCGCTACTTAAATTATTGGAGTTATACGAAGATAATGTACCATAAGATTATACGTTTTAAAAGTTCTAATAAAAAATCCACCGCTTATCTTTTATATGGAAGCCATTATCTAAAACATAATGAGCATTAACAATTATAACAATTGGATACTTCCTTCACAATGGATAATTTTTAGTATTTATCCATTTTGTCTGTCTGTCTGTCTGTTTGAATCTGTGGCCTCTGTACAAGCATGCAGTTGCAAATGTGACGTTCGTAGGTTCGATTTCCACTCGAAAGAATAACATATTAAAATTGTGAAAGTTTGTGAGGATGGATTTTATCAACGAACCACGCGGGCGAAGCCGCTGGAGGACGCTACTTCATTATAACACATCTACATATAACAAGTGAGTACTTAAGTACTTATATGATCTCGGAAAATTATAATTGTATTGAACGCTTGCGTTTTCTAGAACATAATTGAAAAAAAGTAACTAAAACATGTTCTTTTATTACCGGATTGATTGATAATAGTAGACTTGTTTGTAGTATGGAGATACATTTTGTGTAAGTATTTTTAAATAGCTTTTTTGTTTTATTTTAAATAGTAAAGCACGAAATGGGACAGTGTATATGCGCGATGGTTGATTCGATTCCCATTAGAGAAGATAATTATTTTCATTTCTTCGCTCTTGTAACATTCATTCATTAAAATAAATCTGGATTATACAAAACACCGTGTTAAGTTCCGCCACTCGACGCAGTCTCTGAAATTATTAAATATAATAAAAATCAGAGTGTTTTAACACTAGCTTTTCTTAGCATCCTGTATTTTGATACGTATATCCAACTATCTGTCATTATATGAAAATACTAAATATTTCATTTCCTGGAACGAGAATTGTACCCACAACTTGTTACGTTCACAGTCATAGTCTACATACTGTGCCTCTGCGCCACGTGTGGCCTCATACATTATGTACGAGTACATTATCTGCGTGAGTTACCATTTAACATCTTAATTAAACAAAAACTACTATTAAAATGTATTCTCTGAAAATAAAAACTTCATTTAAATGATTTATATGACGGGTTTGCACCATAATCATTTTCTTTAGTAATGGAACTAGTTATTATAGAATAATTAATATTATTTTCACGATTATATTATGAGCTATTGACATAGATCCTAACGTAGAGTAGGATAAAACGCAGCTTCACGCTGTATCACGCATACAGCAGGGTAGACAGAGGCTACCTAGTTAATGCAAATACACTCCGTTCTCCTGTCTCCGTAAAATTTTCGTTGGGGAATCTGGAAACATATACAAAATAGTCATTTATGGCTTCACATATTTAATTCTTAATAATTTATTTTTATTCGATATATTAAAAGTGAAAGACAAAGTTGCATTATCACTGTACAAAAATGGAAAAATGTATGTGACTATCCACTAAAAGAGCAAAGAACATAAAAATGCATAGAAGAATTAACGTATTGTATTATTTATGTGGGATTTTTTATGATAATTTCTAATATTTTTCTGTGATTCTATTCTATAATCTCTCTCTGTTTTATAATCATTCACACAAATGCTTAGCTCGCCTTCAGCCTTGCGAACTGTACTAATTTATATAATTTCTGTAGTTTCAATTAAACCAAAAATATATTTTTTGTAGTTAACTATAGATATAAATAATGTATTGTTTTTTTAAAGAAGTTGAGACAAAGGTCTCGCCCTATAAGTAAGATCATTATACTACGTTATGTTTTTCCACTTGTTATTTTTCAAAGTAATCAATATATATATATATATATATATATATATATATATATATATATATATATATATATATATATATATATATATATATATATATATATATATATATATATATATATAATTTATTAAGCTGCATTACTCTCGTTTTCTAATAATAATACCTGTTAAACAATATCTTTATCTATGTTGAAAAGTAAAATCTCATTTACTCCAATAAAACAGTTATTTAAAATTTCGTCGAACAATATTTATTTTTAACTTAAAAATTTTGTTAAATAAAACAAATACTAAATAGAATAGGTTTAGTTAAACTTTCCTATTTACTACAGCGGAGAAATGAAAAATTATTTAAGTTTAATAATCGCATGCATGTATATAATAAAAATTAACTGTGATAATCAAACAGAAACTCCGTTCCATCATCCCCAGTCTTAAAATTAAAATCGTTCGCATACCGTATATAGGCCTCTGCGGACCAGTAGTTTGGAGCCAGTGGTTTCAGTATTAAAAGTCAATATGATCCATAACTTATTATATCTATTACACAAAATAAAAATGCGGAAAGGAAAAAAAATAACTACAAAATAGCCGACTTATTATTTAACTGTTAATTTATGTAATCTAGCGATTTAATTACGTTTCAACGATACTTACAATTAATGAACAATCATTTTTTGCTGACGACATAATGCTTGCAATAGGTTAATTATGCTAAGTTATTGTTTTTTTTTCTTTCATAATAGTGATTTTGAACTTGGAAAAACGAATACTCCAGATTATGTCATAAGTGGTACTGGTGATGTGGGATTGTGGGTTTTTGCATTTTCTGGTAGAGTCCAGCGGAATTCGGGAAAGGGAGTATCTTAGTTTGAACGGAGTGCCTGTACAGAAAATTCCTAGGTTCCCTCTACCCTTTTATATTCGGGATACAGCGTGAAACTACAAGAATGGAGCTAAAATAAAGGAGTAATTAATATATAATCGTACTGCAAAGTGACAATATTTGACTGTAAAGCGATAGTTGGGAGTTCCGGTGAATTTGGGCGACGTTGAAAAAAATAACGTTTTGACACTACTTTTAAAACAACTTCTGTAAAAGGAGGAGGGTATGAATTCGATTTTATTTTTTTATGTTTATTACCTTAAAACTTTTGACTGGGTGAACCGATTCTTTTTTTATTTGAAAGCTGGTGCTTCCCATGCAGTCTCATTTTAATGTGGTCCATTTCTGACAATGGTGTCCATGAGAAAATCACATAAGTCTTAAATTTCCATTAAGTATGTACGACAAATGAACGAATAACTCAATATCACGCCAACCGATTTCGATTATTCTTTTTTTTTATTAGAAAGGATATATTTCAAGGATAGTTTGATGAGAGCTTGGTTACTACGGAATAAGGTTGAAATCGTCCTCCTCGTGAAATCGTCGAATCGTTTTTTGTTAAAAAAAATATTATTTATGTATACGGAAAAAAATGAGAACCTAAAATTTGATTCGTTATTTACCACGCAATGTCTTGAAAATTGGCTCTCTCCCTCTCCCCCTCTCCAACCCTGCTACAGGCGGGATGCATACCAAAGCTAAAAAATATATTGGAACTAAAAAAATATAATAAGTAAACTAAAAAACCCTATATGGAAAAATAAATATTAAAAAGTTTATTGATTCATCAGAATTCCTTTTAAAACATTACCAAGAATTACTAAAATAAATTCATTTATTCCGTTAACGTGTTAAAAAGTCAAATGATTAGTCATTTTTTTTAATAAGTAATGTTTCCCTCTTTCCCTCTTGCTTCATATTTATCGTGAAAGCGTGTAGTGTAACTTCGCTCTGGCCTCGCCAAGGTGATTTCCACCACTCAACACGCAGTACCAGATTGCGGCGGAAAGTAGGAAGCAGAAGTGTCATAATGGGAACGGCGTGGTACACTAGGTTCCCAGGTTTTAAAAAAAATGATATATTATTTTGTAAAAATCAATTGTCAGTCCATACTTAGGATAGAAACATATTTTAGAAAACATAAAAATTCATGATAGTATTTTGGCCGTCGCCGGATTCCAACCTGCGGCTCTTGACCGTCCTTAACCGTCCAAATATTTTATTTACGATATATCTCTTTTAATTTCGGGAAGTCTTTGAATAACGTTTCCATATTCAACATATATAGAGAGAGCTTACAGGAAAACTTTTTTATTTGATACTGTAAGCAGGGCAACTCTACGTCCCGCACAATTTTCATGATATTGGTTATTAGGTGGCGGCACTCAACGCCGCGTTTTGTCTTGTAATCAGAGCGAGGAGATGAGTTAATTAGTAATCAAGAGTAGTAGTAAAAATAGTAAAATCAGACTATTTGCAGTGCGCTTGTATGTGCCTTAACCTCTAAACTTTTTGTGTATATTATGTATGATCCTTTACCTCTACGAAGTCGATACTCGGTTACTTTTAACAGATGATTATATTATTTATTAATTTACACATATAAGAAAAAACCCGCAAAGCGCGAGTCGGACTTACGCACAAAAGGTTCCGTATTATTATATATAAAAACCGGACAAGCGTGAGTCGGGCTTGCCCACAGACAGTTTCGTACAAAAATTGGAGGTCTCGAACTTTTTTATGGTTAATTTTTGCTTTTATGTAATTTAATCTTAGCTTAGCCAGAGCCCTTTATCTGGTACTTCACTTGAAGCCCTTTATCTGGTACGTCTTTAACGCCAAATTTGGCCCAAAACAAATAGACAATAAAGTGGTTGTAAGGGTTTCTTTTTTTTCTTAAAAGGTACGGAACGGTAAAAATGGTCACATCACATCATATCTATTGTATGTTAGTCCCCAAAAATACTATATTCATTCTTTTTTTGTATTTGTTTTTATATTGATAACGGCAACAGCTAAAAATACAAAAATACAACAATACCTCATCTATAGATAATTTCAATTGTGTAACTATCATAGTTTATGAGATACAGTCCGATAACAGACAGACATGCGGACCGTGTAGTCTTAGTAATAGAGTATCGTTTAATCTTTTTTTGTACGGAACCCAAAAAAAAACGCAGAATACCGGTTAAAGGTAACTATTATGTAATACTAAAAAAAACATATAAAACATTTAGATTTTTTGTGCACATTGCTTAATAATGTATTGGTAATTTTGTAGTTATGTTGGAAGCCCACTGTAAGAAACAAACGTAATAGTTTGACATGTATGTATGTATGTCGTTTGCCAGTATATTGTTGAAATTAAATAATATTTGAATATGATAATCTATTAAAGATTTCATGAACGTATGCTAAATTTTGTATGTGTATGTAGGTTCGTATGTATGTCGACAAATTTCTCGGGAACTCAAAGTCATGTCAAGGTACTTTTTGGTTTGGAAGTGAAATATTTATTTACATTTATATTTTCATTTTGTCGCTCTGGTGTCGAGGCAAAGCGCGGCGTTGAGTTCCACCACTTACCACGCAATGCCTCCAGAATTCGACGGAAATTCCAAGCATTGTATATAATTTTGTTGTATTGTTAGGATTCAGATATTTTAGCATTCGGTCGCATTGGGCGGTCGACTCCAGAATATAATTATAATCGAAGTATCAGCTTAGAGATTTGAAAGAAAGGATATAGAGAAAATTATAAATTAAACAGGACTTAGAAGTTGATTGTTATCATTGTAGGTAGATATAATCACTTAATATTTGTAATTACAATATTCTGAGATTATATATTTCTGTTTGACAGTCAAAATTTCCATTAATCTAAATACATACAATCTTATTTCTTGTAAATAAAATAAAAATATATATTTATCTTTTTATCTACAAGACATTTTCGTAACTGCGGAAATTCCTAATTAAAATATTAGTAAATTAAATCAGCTTCACGCTGTATCCCGCACACAGCAGGGTAGGCAGAGGGAACCTAGTATTTTAGACACTCCGTTCCCCACTTTCTGCCGAATTCTGGAGGCATTGCGTGTTGAGTGGCAGAACTCAACGCCGCGCTTTGCGTCGGCACCAGAGCGAAGAAATGGAAATATAAATTTAAGTAAATATTTCATCTCTTCGAGTGGGGATCGAACCCACAACCAGTCGGTTTTGCAGTCACACTTCGTGCCGCTGCGCTACGACGGGCCTCAAAGTATATATAGTAAAATATTAGTAAACTAATATTAAAGCACAATTGATTATGACAATTTTTTTAGCTTAACGTTGTTTCCCGCTTAAACCTACCCTGGTTTATGCGAGGCGGAGGGAACCTGGGAACCCAGTGTTAAGAAACGCCGTTTCTCACTTTCTGGTATATGACGTTATAATGATTATATATTCGTATTAAGACAGATACAAATATTTTATTATTTTAAACTATGCAACAGACATGATAAATAAACGTATGCCAAATGTAAACGACACGGTGCGTCGTGGGTTCAATTCCAACTCGGAGGAATAAAATGATTTTCATTTCTTTGCTTTTTATATATTTGGTAATAAGACAAGGTGCAGCAATGCGTTTCACTACTCAACACACAAAATCTAGAAAATTGGAGTGGATTGAAATGGGTGTCTTTATACTAGGTTCCCTCTGCCTACCCTGCTATATATAGGGGTACTGGGTGAAACTAAAAAAATATACGTAAAAGATCAGAATGAAATGCTCCGTTTTTCCTTCTATAACGTAATTTCCAACTCCTTTCCTCATTTAATAGCCATAGGTTACCTCCAGGAGGTCTAAATGTGCAAGAATCGCATACCAATATCAGGTAGATGCTGTTTACGTAATGTTATAATTACTAATGTAATGAATGAGGAATGCCGAGCTAAGGAGTTGCTGCCAATCTATTACCATACATGTATGTATGTAGATGAACATAATCTCTTGAACAACAAGGAAGTCGTTGAATTAAAAGAATGTATTCTACGTAAAATATTGTATTATGTTATCGGAAAATTGATTTCGTTTGGTATTCGTTTTTTTAGTATTTAGTTCTCTCTGTTGGTTAGCCTGATTGGCGGGCTTTTTGATGTTTTTAAGTATTTTCATATATTTCTGGTAGGCTGGGGGAACTTGCTGTTACTTTGTACTGTTTGGGCTAACCAGCGAGCGCCCCCTCTCCCTCCTTCCTGCGCCTATGATTACGATTTGTTTTTAATATGTTGAGTGGGTAAAGATAGGCAACCACTGCCATACGATCTCCAGAATTGTCCTTAAAAATATAAGCCTCAACTTTTCGGTTAAACTAAGTATACAAATTATTAATGCATATAATTTGTAAAATTCATTTGTATTGAGGCCAGTTGTGGCGCAGCGGCAAAAGCGTGCGACTGTAAGCTCGTCAGATTTTGGGTTCTATTATCACTTGAATAAGTGAAGTATTTAATATTTTCGTAATGGGAACGGAATCTTAACGCAAAGTTCCCAGGTTCCCTATACCTAACTTGCTATGTGTATAATACGTAAAACTTAAAAAATAAATATATATAAGTTGGAACATTTTATTTTCTAGAATAATTTAATACAATGGCAATAAGGATAAAAAAAATATTGTTTACATGTTCGTGTTTAAGATGGCGACCCCTCTGACACTAACCTACAGTTTTTATGCCTAAATGGTAATAAGACATCTATTATAATAATAAATAAATGTTCAATGTTACACAAAAACTTATAAAGTATTATTTAATTAATAAATCAAAGTCACAACTTGATTTATTAATGAGGCGTTGAGGTCCGCCACTCATAGCACGATGTCTCGAAAATTGTGGGGTGCGTAGAGGACGAAGCGTCTTAACACTAAGCTGCTTTTGCCTATTCTACTACGTACTACTCTACTACGTATCTCAGTTATAATATTTTATATTTTAAATCGATATAATTTAGCAATAAAAAAATTATGTAGGAGAATTACGAACCGATTCACGTACATACTCTCTCGGAATGTGAGAGTTTTTACCTTAAGAAATTATACTATAGGTAAAGGTATTTTCATATTATATCATCATCTCCGCCTTTAAAAAAATCTGAGATGAAAAATGTTTTTAAAATAATTCTACTACAGAATTCTCTACTATATAAAATAACGTAATGGTCGATTTTTATGTGTTCAAATGTTAAAAATATGTGAATAACTGAGTAAAATTCTACGTTTGTTGCTATAAAAAAATATATATTGAAAAAAAATATATAAGCTAACTTCCCATAGTTTACTACGGTAAGATTTTTGGCTTCAAGGCATGGCATGTCGAGTGGCGGAACTCAACGCCGCGCTTTTGACTCATTGCCCTCTGGCAAGCAAATGAAAATGAAATCCCGAGCAGATGAAAAAATTAAATATTCATTTCCTCAAGTGGGAATCAAAGTCACAACTTTGGCCTCAAGATTTTTTTATTCTGATGTATAAATCAAAGGATTAACAACCAAGAATATAAGAAAGTTTTCTTTGTCGTATAGAAAGATATACGTTATCATATAGCTACAAGCACTCACACAGTGTTAAATTACCACTTAAAATTTTCCTAAATTAAAGTAAAACTGTTAGAGAGGCACGGGTTCGAGTCCCGCTACGTACAAATATTATATTTTTTTTATTTGCTGTTTTATAATTATAACCAATTACTATAGCTATATATAAAATATGTAGGTACATATATATGTTGTTTTTTTTTTGGTAATAAAATCGTATTAAGTATAAAGACTTGTGAGAGGTTATAAATAAATGTAAACAACTTTCTCAATTATACAATTATTACAAGTTTAAATGCACCATGTACAAACACAGTAGAGTATAGTAAAAATAAATCAAGTTCACGCTGTATCCCGCACACAGTAGGGTAGGCAGAGGGAACCTAGTGTTATGACACTGCGTTGCCCACTTTCCGTTTATCATTTTGGCACCGTTAATTGTCGAGTGGCGGGTTTCAACTATAAATATAAATGAAAAAAAAAAAAAAATTCTTCGTGGGGGGTCGTATCCGCAACGAACAACAGTCACGCTTTGTTCCGCTGTGCTACGACTGGCCTCATAATATATTTTAGGTATACGATACACATTAAGAAGTATCCATATTGTTTTTTATTAAACAAGTAAAAACAACATTCCATTCAAAAATACTGTGGTCATTTTTGTAAATAAATTCAAAATTTCCATATATTTATAATCTTGTGTTTAAGATATTCTTTAAATTCTCACTAAGGTTAAATAATTATATTCTGATAAAAATATATAGCGCGGCGTTGAGTTCCATTTGATGAAAATTGAGCTGGGCGTCTTCGACTTTCGAGATTCCCTTTGTTTATCCTCCCATTTGCGAGATATAGCGTGAAGTTAAAAGTATATCTATATTATCTAAAATAGAAGGTGAACTTGAAACTAAATATCATTTTTAATTGCTACACCCTTTTGCTGTAATATTTTTTCGCACAAATAAAAATGCAAAAATATATTTTCTTATCAAATTTAATTTCTAATAAAAAAAATGTTTTATTCATAATTTAAATTGTATAACATAATAACTTAGAATTTGTATCACAATTTTTGATATCCGTGTATGTACTATCTATAACTTTTTATTACTGACTTAAAACTTAACTTCTTAGCTTAGCTTCTCGCTACAGCGAGCTTCTTCCTAATGGGGTAGTTAGGGAGAAAGGGAACGAGAAGCCAGAGAACAAATAATAGCCGCGCTCTTACCTCTTAAAACATGTATTTTTTTATATATTTTATTTTTTACAGACAACACAAAGCAAAAAAGCGTCTGGGTCACCTGATGATACCTGAGTGACCGCCGCCGGCCAAGACACTCCATTCCCTAATTTCTGTAATTTTTTTGAAGACATTGTATTCCAAGTGACTAGTGTCTTATCACCATAGCGAGATAATACAAATAATTCATTCTGTCAAGTGGATATTGAACCCAAAACCTGTTGCGTTTACGCACGCGTGTGCCCCTACCCATTTTTTTGGGTACACCTTTGGCATTTCAAAACAAGCTTCGTTTTAATTTATTAAAACCTAAAATGATTAATAGATTTTTTTTGTTTCCTATTTTAGGTTGCAGGATATGAGTACTGAGTGTCATGACACTCCGTTCCCTACTTTACATCTAAATCTGATATACCGTGCGTTAAGCGACAGATTTCAACGCCGCCCATGCCAGAGAGGAGATAATGGAAATTATTTTAATACTATCATTTCTTCACATGGGCATCGAATCCACAACCATCGTGGTTACATTCAGACTGTGCCCCTACACTACGATGGCCTCAATTCGGTATCTAACTTATGAGACCTTGCTGATTAATCTGTTATAGTTTACTTTTGGTTTTCACGTGCGTAGAAGTGCAGGACGTGGGTTTTGAGCATTCCCTTTAAGGATGACCTTTACCTTATTCGTTTCGATGAATTTTTAATGTGTTACCAATTTGGGGTGACATTGTAAAATACCAAAAACATATTAAACACAACGAGCATTAGGACCAGTTAGTTGTTTTAATTATATTTTTTTAATTTGTTAAGACCTTAATTTTTGGTCTGTCGTTTTTTGCTCTGTGTGACTTTAAGATTATGGTATGCATATTGCCATATTTAAATGACTTACTTGTGAATTAATAATAATATAAAGTCAAAGATTAGATAGATGTAAGAAAAAAATAAATCGATTAAAGTATATCTAAAAAAATAAAAATTGATATATTTCTAAGCTTTCTTTCTATCATTATAGAATTACTCAGGAAATCTCCTCCTAAATTTTGTTAAGTTAGTTTAGAGGCAAAAGCAATATTGTATTCATATTTGTAACTATTCATCGCCCGCAACTTTCGTTTGCGCGGTCTTTAATACGTCCAATGGAAAATCTCCTTCTATCCCGTAATGGTAATGGTAATGGTAATGGTAAATTTTAGCTCTTATTAGGATTAATTCCTGAAAATATCCTCTTAATGCTCCCCACGTTCCTTAACCTACCTACATGTCAAATTTCAACTTTCCAAGTCTAATACTTTCGTATGTTCCTCATCTGTCAATCAGTTAGGTATCACTATTAGTAGTAGTAGTATTTATAAACCGCTCTCAATTCGATCGATTTTCGATCGAGATATCGATTTTGAGATATCGTTTTCATTGTTTGGGTCTGAGTAACAAAAGAAGGTGAAATGAAAACTATTACAGGACATTTGTGAAACCAGAATAGCAAATAATAGATCAGAATGGAAGGATTTGGCGGGGCTCTTTGCCGACACTAGGCATATCGAGGATGTTGTCGATGTCAATTAAAGAAAAATGTAATTTCTTTGAAATAAAGGTTTTTATTGTATTTTTTATTAACCGAAGAATTTAGTATCATTCTCGTACTCATGTACAACGATCTGACATTCATAAATTTGTGTGACTTCTATAGCATTAACATATTTCGTTTTACAGATTAAGCTCCGAGCCCTAAAAAAACTAGTCAAACTTGTATTGATGAGAGAAAACAACGGTTATTAGTAAAAAAGATTGACGCACTTGCGCTGAGTATACTTTTTTTTATGGAAGGACAAAAAAGGACAAGGCAAACGAGCATTCTGGTCACCTGGTGGTAAGACATTACCGCCGCCCACGGCCCCGTGCAACCTCAAGAGTTGCAGGTGCGTTGACGGCTTTTAAGGTGGAGATAGACGCGCTTTTTGAAGTTACTCATATCATATCGACCTGGAAACACTGCCGCGGGTAGGCCATTCCACAGTTCCATGGCGCGTGGAAGGAAGTTCCTACGATACCGCACAGTATCTAGTGGATTGCCACGTATCCAGGTGGTGTGGACCACCAAAAAAATCCCATTTATCGTATCGCCAGTCTTTCAAAATACTCCCCTTACAGCCACGCCGAGTATCATTATATTGGGCCTTAATGTTTTAAGTGACTGCGATTTTCGAGTATCCCGATTATCTGGGGAGCAAGGCCAAGATGGCCTCGAAGAAACTGGGAGTCATCAACAGAGTGAGACGGTACTTCACGCCAAAACACCGTTTGCACACAGTACGTCACAAGTTAAAATATCATCCATATATCCATACTGTATTATAGTAGTTTAGAGTTCGATCCTCAACTCAAGGAATATTGTATTACGTTTTAATGTTATTGTCTTGTTGGTTTTTTGTCAATTACAAACGTTAGTAGTATACGCTGTGTCAAAAGGAGAGGTGATATTTGTTTTTATTTTATAAGTGAGGCCAATAATTACTGTACCAATTCTGGAAAATCTTTTTTCTGATATGATAATAAACGGAGAGTAACATAATCTTTTTGTATCGCTATCTCCTATTTAAATTTTAAATTAAATTGTGTATTTTTTTATTAAAACAATGAAAAATTGTTTTTTCACTATAGAAATATTGATAAAGGTGCTGAAAACACATAGAAAACGTATGAAACTAGTATATTAAATTAAAATTAGGCCGTAGTTAAAGCGAGTGAAGCCGCAAGCGGGTCGCTAGTGGATGTAAACGAACAGATTCAAATCCCGGAACTCATACATTTTTATATGTTAAATGTATTCATCATGTTAAATTATATGTATAGTATTATAATACTCCCATAAATTAATAATAGTATTAGTAACTAATTAAAATCATTGCATATTTATATATTAATAAATTGCGCCAGGCAAATTAGATAAATGATGCAATATCACTAAAGTTATCTGAAAGAGAAAGAAAAGAACACTAAGAGTGGTCACCCTAAGGTTCCCTTTTACTTAAGCGGTACGATAAATTTGACGTGTCAACATTATAAAAGTGAAAGTTACACACACTATAGTAATATAACGTATACATCAGTCATCATATTAAATAGGCTACCATTTACGCAAATATATTGTATAATTTAACTTTAATATAACAATAAGTGTAAGCGGGCGAAGCCGAGTTTCGTTTGCTAGTAATGTATGATATGTAAAGTTAGAGTGACTTAAATATAACGAATCGTACAACTACTAACAGTACCGAAGTTCATGGCAGTTTTGAAAAAAAATATGAAAAGAACTGTGGAAATACACTAGTTAAATAAAAATATGCAATATAATATTAAGAACCTTTAAATCATGTTTCAGGATAAGAAGTAGCTTATTACACACATATGACACACATAGGATACTTTCTGGGTTATAAAGCATATAATATAAGTTATTAAGTACAATTTTTTGAACTCAAATTCCAGATATTATATTTATTTTAAATGAAACTCTTATACCAGATTAATCGCGTATATTTCATTTTATATATGATATATTTTTGGATATTTTTGGAACAATTTGCAGTTGTACATAATCACACGTGGTGGTAAAATTTTTCTTTCCGGATTCTTGCATAATGAGTTAACTCCATCTTGTCTTCTACGGTGATGGTTTGGAGACTTCAAACTTTTTAGAAGTAGATTTCGGGCTTAGATACAATCAATCCCAAATTCACATTAAATTATACAAAACTTGCATTATCGTTACAGTAGTATAGAATATAATCTTTACAATTTAACCTATTTCAATTATTCTATTACACACAATGAAAACACTGTAATTTATACCACATAATAAATTGTTTCAAGACACATAAGGCTATCCGTGTTCATACATATAGACTAATACACGTGATTTGCATTTCAAATGTCGCCATAAATGATAAAATATGCAGTTTCTCTATAAATAGGAAAGAATAACGATATCAGGTTTCCTTCATTAGGTTAATTTACTTTAAGCTTTGTATTCGTAGGTTCCAGGACTTGTATTTCGTATCGTGATCATGAACTTAAGCTGTTGACATTAACAGAGTAATTATGTATTTGACTTTTATTTTGTTTTGTTTACTCACATTTTCCTTGTTTTGTGCGGTAGTCGGGTTATCTTTATCTATATTTATATACAAAAAAAATGGTAGCGTATTGTTTTTCTTTTTTTCGAACTTTAAGGTTAATGCCCTACTGACTTCTACAGCGACACCGGTTGGCAAGAGGGTACTCTGTCCCTGGAAAAATGCAAGCGCTATTCGGCTGCCTGTGAGGAAGTCGACGGCGGAAAGGGCATCCCCAGCGGGACAACGGATTGTTGTCTGTATATGAAAGATATTTAATTATAATAGATTATGTATTGATGGCATTTAATAACGCAGTAGAATGAAAAACAATTAGTTTTAAGATGTTTATTAGTTTGTCTGTTCGTTAGTCCACGTTTATCTCAGCAATGGTTTCGTCTGTAAAATAACTGTTTAATTGAATTATCTGGAAGTTTACTTTTTTATATAGGTGCAGATAAAGGGGTAGGTAGGTTGGACGCCGGGTCCCGGCATTACCTAATACGAAACGCAGTGACAAAAAGCCACTACTTTACGTCGGTTTCGGATAGTTAACCTAATATGGAGGCCGCGATCATACGGCTGTCTTAATGGGAACGAAGTGTCTTAACACTAGGTTTCCCGGTTTCCGCTGCATATCTCCTATGTGCAGGTATAAAAATGTATAATTTGAATGTTAAAATAAAAAATGTTTTAAATTGCAATATATGTTTATATATGTAAATTGTTTATAAGTAAGTAATATACATATATTGTTATTCTTTTATCTCTAATTAGTTGCGCTCACTTGCCAGCGGTGGTTCCTACAATACAGCAGTAATAAATAAATTCTTGTATTATATATATTTTTTTAGTACACAAACTGAATTATTTAAATTAGGCTTTGAAATGTCAACATACTTAATATAAAATATTATACATATATTAATGTGAATGTTAAATATTTACGTGTTAAAAATTGAATATTGTATTTACATAAGAGCTCGTATCGTCTTAAATATTTTATTTATTTGAATATATTAATTTTGCTTTTTTATTAAGAAATTATAATATACTAGTCACCATCCGCTACTTTTTGTTTTGGTTGCGATGATTTTAATATGCATAATTAAAAGTCTCTTGTTTCTGTTGGAATTTCATAATATCTACTCTACCTAAATATGAGGCATATTAATTAAATTCACAATTGAGTTGCAAGTTTCAGGCGCTTCTTTAAAAAACTCACATTAGAATTATGACCTTAGCATTAGTGCAGCAAACCAAGAACTTTATGAAAATTCGGAGGTACGCGTAGACACTTGCGCAGAGTGCGTATTTTAAATACCTATATAGGGGCTCGAATGATAAGGGAACGAAAGTGTCTTAATGGGAACAGAGTGTCTTAAGATTAGGTTTCCAGGTTCTCTCTGCCTATTCTGATTTAATTCACCAGTTCGTATCGTTCACAAAATCACGCCGAACTGCACATATCGAATATCGAACTCGATGTACACGACTATACATGCGCAAGTGCGACTTTTGAGTAAGTTCACAAAATTCTATAAAGTATTTATTGGAAAAATTAAGATGTTTCTTTAAAGATGAGATTCAATATATTTTTTCAATTTATAGTTATTTCCTAAATATATAGTTTAATTGGTTTTGTATGTAGTGTATGCTAATACACTTAAAATCAATTTGTAGACCTAACATTATAAAAACGTGTAGCGTGTGTCACATTAAATCCAAATAATTTCTTATTGCCTTTTTTTTTTATAAAACAAAATTGTATCATATCATGTCAGAGGCCAGTCGTGGCGCAGGGGCACAAGGTGTGACTGTAAAATCAACTGGTTGTGGGTTCGATCTCCACTCGAGGAAATGAAATATTTAATTACATGTATATTTTGATTTCTTCGCTCTGGTGTCGAGGCAAAGCGCGGCATTGAGTTCTGCCACTCAACACGCAATGTTTCCAGAATTCGGCAGAAAGTGGGGAACGGAGTCTTGACTAGATTCCCTCTGCCTACCCTGTTGTGTGCAGGATACAGTGTGAAGCTGATTTATTTATTTTATAAGATGTATCCCTAGTTAAAGTAGAAAAAGAAAACGAAGCGCAGAACTAGTTTTTTCGATATATATGAGTATATTCTGAAACCCGGATATACTACTTAGATATGTAAAAGCTTTATTTGATTCATTTCTAATAAAAATGCAGTATACTCGTAAGTAACTAGAATTAGTACATAAAAATATTTTGGAAGAAATTGTTTTTAAAAGAAACGATTTGAGTGATCCTGGGGCAGGATTTTAATTATAAGAGAACAGTAATAAATACTAATATGTCTCCGGCAAGACAAAACGTGGCGTTGAGTTCTGTCACTTAACACACAGTGTTACGAAACGTTTTTTGTGTAAAAATAAAAGAGGTGGATACCTAAGCGTATGAAAATATAAATTGGAAAAATAGCAAGTATTTATAATTATAAACAAAAAACAAGAAAAGTCGATTGCATAAACTGGATAAATATATCCAGTAATATTTGCGGCAAGACGAGTCCAACGACGTCATGACGTATTGTTGATTGCGTATTGTGTCAAAATCGGCTGGCTTACTTCCTTAACAGTGACAAAAGAATAAAAGAAAGGACACACATACATACCAGCTGAAAACATAACTCTCTATGACTACGACAAGGCCTATAAAGGCCTTGTCGTAGTCATATAGAGTATATATATATTAATTATTTTAATTTTTATTTTCTTTGCACTTCTGTGGAAGATAAAACGCTCAATAACGCCACTGAATGAAAAATTCCTGAGGAAAGTGGAGAATGGGGAGTACCTTCTTTCTGTTTCCAAAGAAAGGAGAAAACATTATCTTAACAAATTATTTACATTTTTTTGCCTTCCAATTTTCAAAGTTGTATAAAAATCCCTGAAATTATTAAAAAAGACATATACGTTTATACGGTGAACTGTACAGTGTAATTTATCTACTAAGATATCAAGTATGTAATAAAACAAAATAACGAGTAATATATTTAGCGGAAAGATGTTTGTGGTACTTGATTTATAAAAAACAACACTGGTTCACTTAAAGTATATTATTATTTTATTTTTCGGGTTCTTAGGACTCGATGATTGGAATGCATCGGGTATTTGTGAGTTGATATCTAACTTATCACTAACGGGGCAGTCAGAGATAACTTTTGTATTACTAAAAAGTAAATAAATAACTAAAAAAGAGCTGATCATTTTGAATCATGGCATAGAATACTCTCGATTAAGTTAGCTTTCTACAAAAAAAAATGAAAACATCAAATCAAATCAAAATAGAAATTGAAGCTCAAAATAAAACTACACATTCAAGGATACCCTCACATAATGGAATTGTGGATAACGAGGAAACCGTTAAAGCTGCTAAGCAAAGGATTGATGTGTGTTCCACATAATTGTGAGCCTTTATATACAGATCTTATAATTATATTATATATTATAATTATAATTAATACAGATATTATAATTATATTATATATTATAATTATAATTAAATTAAAAGAATTATGCAAAAGTAATTGGCAGGAATGCTTTGATGAACGATCGCGACATAAAGGTATATGGTATAAAACAATAGTAAATGAACTTCATCGTTATTCATGGTTCAATCAGTGTTAAAATAAAAAGAAAATTCAGAGTGTCATTGACAAGACTTCCATCCGGTCATATTCCCTCAAATAAGTTTAAGTTCTTGTTGGGTCTGTTTAATACGGAGAAAATGCCCGAATTGCAAAATCATAGAAGATATTTATCATGTGTTGTTGGAATGTGTACGAAATGAAGACCAGAGGCCTCTTTGGCTAAAATCTTATAATGTTAGCATTTGCAGTAGTATCCTTGCAGAACCTTTGACAAAAGCTTTTGTTCTGGCTAAGTTCATGAATTTATATGAATGTAGGTAGACTATACGGAAGTGATATAGTCAATGTTATGGCTAAAACTCTCATGTTAATTGCAGATAAAGAAAAAAAATCGGTCAGACCCACCGAAACACGCACACACACTTACACACATATGTCAAACGTTTTTTTTATGGAAAAGACACGGCAAACGAGCGTTCGGGTCAACCTGATAGTAAGTGATTACCGCCGCCCACGACCCCGTGCAACCCCAGAGGAGCTACAGGTGCGTTGCCGGCCTTTAAGATGGGTTGGGCGCCGGGGCCCGGCATTACCTGATGCGAAACCCGGTGGCATAAAGCCACTACTTCACGCCGGTTTTAAATGCCGGGGGTGGTACTGATCCGGTCGAGTCTGCCCATGCGTGTTGCCATTGCTGGCGACGTGACTCTGCCACACCTACTTTAGTCGCCTCTTACGACACCACCAGTACCAGGATGATCCTATTCTAGGCCGGGATCATATGGCACAAAAACTGACATCTTTTATAACTCAGAGATTAAAAAGCAAATCTTTTATCTTCAATCACATCACATCGAATATGCGAAGCATTGTGATGTATCCATCCATATTTAAAGAAATAGTGACCCGATTTTCATGAAACTAGGACCGATCTCTAGGTTAAATTATAGCTAAATTTAATTTGAAATTAATCCATTTTCTTTTCTCTTTCTACACTCTTGATATGATTTTTGTTTCCCGAGAAATTTATGGATAAACATATGAACCCTTACGATAGAGATAGTCAAAATCAAATAATATCCAATAATATCACCTATGTACATTCATGGTATCAATTAATAACCTCCTTTATTGAAGTCGATTAAAAATCATAAGTTATCAAAAAATATATATTAAAAAACAAATTAATTCAATATATACGAGTAAAACTAAAATGATTTATAGTCGATTACATTTGAGCAAGTCATGGGATCGCTCTGACAGATTGTTTATAATAATATAATTAAAATTATTACTCGATGCCAGTCGTATAGCAGGGGCACAAGCATACGATTGTTGTGTATTCGATTCCTACATGAGAAAACATTAGTTTCATTTCATTTCGCTCTGGTATAGTGAGAAAGCGCGGCGTTGAGTTCTGCCACTTAACACACAATACCTCATGATTTGGGGGACATTGAGAAATGAAGTGTTCTAACATTAGGTTCCCAAGTTCCATCCGCCTACCCTACTAGCGTGAAGCCAAAATAAATATGTAATCATTTATATATAATATTAATTAAATTGTATTGACGTCATTTTATCTATGAAAATACAACTAGCTAGAGCTAACAGCACCGGTGATTAGTGGCCGATGTCAAGTAATGTGTAAATTAGGCGTTATTTATATTCATATTTTGAATATTAAAGTTTTTGTCGAATAGAGAAAAAAGTGGTTGATTATTTTATAATTTATTATGTAGAGTTTGTTGTGGCGTACGGGTTCAATGTCTCACTGTTAACACATAGGTTGTGGCTTCGATTTCAACTCGGAGGATTAAATTATTTTCTTTTCCTTGCTCTGGTAGCAAGATAACGTGTATCAGAGTTCCGCTACTCAATACGCGATGTTTCGAGAATTGGGCAGTGTGTGGAGAAAGTAGTGTCTTAACACTAGGTCCCTCTGCCTACCGAGCGTGTAGAGTCATTTTATTTGCAAATTTAAAGGATTATGATTATAGTATCTAGTTATCTGTTCCATTTGGATATTTAAATGTAGATAAAAAAATATATAATAAATTAAGTCAGCTTTACGCTGTATCTTGTGAGTTCGAAATATTTATTTTAAATTATATTTCCATTTCTACGTTCTGATGTCAAGGCAAAGCGCGGCGTTGAGTTCCGCCACTTAACCCGCAATGCCTCCAGAATTTGACGGAAGTCGGGCAACGGAGTGTCTTAACACTACTCTGGTGTGTGCGGAATACAACGTGAAGCTGATTTTATATTTTGTTTTTGCTTGTATGTAAGCCACATGTACATATTCATATGTGGCCTTGTAGAGCAAGTAGTACTTGCCAAGTACGAAGAACGTTGACCGAGTTCGATATCTATCACATCAATCTATTGCTATTGAACTTGCTAGAGTCGCTAAAGACAAAAATAATCAAAGTTCATCTCAGCGACCACAATACACTATATTATAGAATTCTTCTTAGGGTTCCGTACCGCAAAAGATAAAAACGGAACCTTTATATCCATCACGTTGTTGTATGTCAGTCTGTCTATTAACACCATTTATGTCAAGATCTCGTGGAGGTATCAAGGTGAAATTAATAACAAATATTCAGGACTACGACCCCTTGGAGCGCAGAAAAACTAAGCTATTAAAAAATACGGGGGAATTATGGATAATTTTTGCTGCAACTTGTATGAAATTCGCCGAGTCATGAAAACCTATAGAGAACTCCCCGGTGATCTATAATACAGAGAAAGTGGTACAGAACCCATGGTGGGAAAATTCGACTCGCATTTGACGAAATTTTCATAATTTTAGTCGTTTTATAACTTTATTTTATGTATTTTTTTCTTACATTAGTTTCTTCCTAAACAGTCGGACTTTTCATTTATTCTTTTTTTTTCTAATATTTTAAAGCATTAAGTGAAGGCTTCTTGATTTGTACTTCATACAAGTTTTACTATAGTCAATATCTCAAAGACAAATATAACAAATATCCCTTTTAGTTCCAAACGTTACAGAGAAACCGAAGCGGTAAACGCTGTGGGGTCTGCTCACCTCTCTCGCCTCTGGTATTGTCGTCAACCTTCATACATCATCATCATACTCGTATATCATCAATATTGTGGTCCTCCACTTGCTTCACGCATGCCATTCTTACCACTCACTCACTTCTTTATTTAAGTAATATTTTTTAGCTACTATTATGAACATATATGAGGCCAGTCGTGGCGCAGGGGCACAAAGTGAGCATGTAAATCGACTGGTTATGGGTTTGATCCCCACTTGAGGAGATGAAATATTTATTTACATTTATATTTTCATTTCTTCGCTCTGGTGTCACTCAACACGCAATGCCTTAAGAAATTAGCGGAAAGTGGGGAACGGAGTGTCTTAACACTAGGTTCTCTCTGCCTACCCTGCTGCGTGCGAGATACAGCGTGAAGCTGAAAAAACATGAAAATAATGAAAGAACGGTTACCCAAAGTTTATCTATTAAAGTTTAACTTTTATTGTTCTGATAACACTTGCTTCCTGATATCATCATCATCTGATCAAGGTGATCAAAGAAAGTCGAGCTTAATTTTTTTTCTTTGTTAACTTAAGTTAGTGTAAATAATACATTTTGAACCAATTACTAGCACAATTATTGGAACAATATCAAATTGACCTTCGTGAGAACGAGTGGCGACGGATAATAAGCATTGCCTGATACCAATGATTCCCAACCTTTAATTTTTTTTTTTAACTGTTTACACTTTACAATAAAATACTTTTTGCTGTATTTCTATATTTATAATATTAAATAGAAGCAATGGGTTTCACTAAATACACACGTACATTAAATTACACTAAATTTGGATAAAAGTGGATAATGTAGTGTTTCGCAGAGAATATTTTTCTCTATGTAGTGTTTTGATACTCTGATTCCATTACACAGACGTTACGGTTCCTCATTTTCTGCCGAATTCTGGAGGCATTGCATATTGGATTGTAGAACTCAACGACGCACCTTGCATTGTTACCAAAGCAAATGAAAGTATTAACATATCATTCCGAGTAGGAAACGAACACACAACCGGTGTTTCTTACATGACTGACTGGCATATATATATTTTCTATGACATATAAATAAATTATATAATTAAATAAGACAGCATATGAACTTATTTGAGAATCACTGCCTTATGTCGCAGTGACATAGATTTACGGTAACGGCCGCGGTGTCTTTACGAGACATGTCGACTATTGCAAGTATTTATTAACTTGTTCATTCTCATATAAAGTGCATAATACATTTTATTGTGGTTACTAGTAAAGTGTAGTAAGTTATATTCAAATTTTAATTAGTTTATTATTATTTTTATTTACTTTCATTGTTTGTATTGGTTTTAGGGATAGTTTGAACATTAAAATTTATATTTTTATTATTTAAATTTATATTTTTATTTCTTTGCTCTCTCGACACCAGTCGAGACAAAACGCGGCGTTGAATTCGAATTTTGGATGCATTGTGTTGAGAAACACGCAATGCCTCCAAAATTCGACAGAAAAGGGGAACTGGGTGCTATAACACTAGTTTTCCTCTGCTTCACAGCTAAGTGTGAGTAAAAAAATTATACAGGTAAAAAAATCTTTAAAAAATATTCAATATTATCATTTGGAACACAATGGATAATATTAAGTTTAGGGTTACAGCGTTTTAGCCGACGGCTGCTTATGTGAGTGTAATATATTTTTAGAGTTATCCTAGTAACTTTAAATGTAGTATTTCATAGAATGAATACGCACAAACATACTCGCTAATAAAATATAATTATATGTAAGCATGTATCGCCTTGATTATTTTTTATTATATTAAAGTGTTCTGTTGTTTTGTAAACAAATTGCGGAAATCAAAAACAAGGTTCGATTATCTATTTGTCTTCTATACTATTTATTGTACGAGACTTCATAGAGTTTGTGTGGTTGAACGCGTTTATCTCGAGAACTACTCTTTCCAATTGACAAATTATATTTTTTCTTTAAGGATAGTCCATTTTTCTAGAGAATAACCTATTGTACGTGCGATCAGAGCTACCTCGGGGATTTTTAATATGTCTTATGGCAATCATACTTATTTTCGTTGAATTTTAGGTTTAACATTTGTACGAGTGTCAAGTACTAATATTGCATCACGTATTCCGCGCTCGGGGTAATGGTTTTTTTTTTTGTTTTTTTGGGACGAAAAGTGAAGAATTGGATCTCTTTGTACTCATTTGTCTTTGTCTATTCCAGTTGAACTTAGTCTTTTTAATATGGTCACTCTATATTCTGCTTATATCTTATATAAGAGTAGGCATAAGAAACTTAGTGAAACTCAATATTCTCTGTTCTCCACTTTCTGCCGAATTCTCGAGGTAAAACGTGTTGAGAGGCGGAACTTATAGCGACTCTTTGCAGATTTACCAGAACGAAGAAATGAAAATATTAAATATTTCTTAATATTAAGCATTTCATAACCCCGACTGGGAATCTAGCCCACAACTCTTGCGTTTACTGTGACACGCTTATACCGCTGGACCGCGACGGCCAAATAAATACTTAAAATCTTTTAAATTTTCGCCATTTAATATAAATATGATATATTATTTACCTACATTGAGAACTATTTAATAAATAAAATAAAAAAAATCAAATCAGCTTCACGCTATATCCCGCACACAGTGGGGTAGGCAGACGGAACTTAGTGTTAAGACACTCCGAAATTCTGGAGGCATTGCGTGTTGAGTGGCAGAACTCAACGCCGCGCTTAGCCTCTACACCAGAGCGAAGAATTGGAAATATAAATTAAAGTAAATATTTCATCCCCTCGAGTGGGAATCAAACCCACAACCAGTCGGTTTTACAGTCACACATCGTGCCGCTGCGCCACGACCGGCCTCTTATTATTTAATATATATAATTATTTAATATTATAAACAAATATAAGTTATAAATATATAATGGAAAATGTAATCATAATAAACCCTTATATAGGAAAAATATATAAAACTATGTAAATTAAATGTTATTTATACATTCTACATTTCGCCGGATCGGAATGGAGGTCACATTTTTCTTCTTTTTCCACTCTTGCATCATATTTTTAGCACTCTCTTTTATTTTATTGATAGTTCTGTTTTGACACCAGAATGTGTTGAATTAAAAATAAATTAAATCACGCTGTATCCCGCACACAACAACCCACAGGCAGAGGAAACCTAGTGTTAAGACACTCCGTTCCCCACTTTCTGCCGAATTCTGGAGGTATTGTGTGTTGAGCCTCGCTTAGCCTCGACACCAGAGCGAAGAAATGGAAATATAAATTTCAGTAAATATTTCATCTCCTCGAGTGGGGAACGAACCCACAACCAGTCGGTTTTACAGTCACATTTCGTGCCGCTGCACCACGACTGGCCACAAAGTATATTGTTCAAGAATATTTTGGTTATAATACAAAATACATTGATAATTTTAGTAAATTATTATGTATATTTTGATTTTCAACGACACTTTTTATACAGTTTAGGTACTAAAGTGGGAAAATCTAAATAATTCTTCGCTTAATAATGTTAGCGTTGAGTTTCGCCAGTCAATACGCAATGCATTCAGAATATATTCTTTATATATTCAAATTGTCAATAAAAGTAAATTTGAAAAATATTTTATTATTTTTTACTTACTTATATTGAGCAAGGACAATATATGTGTATATATTTTAAAGCTATTATAAAACTTATGAGAAAATGTTAAAAATAAATCATAAAAATAAGTCCATATTGCTCTTAATATATACTTTTTATTAATTATAAAAAATTGAAGTCGTTGTCTGATTGTAAATGGGACTCGGAGTGGTAATCGAGTCCAAAAAATTCGATTCCACTTGGAGGAATCAATTATTGTGATTTCCTCACTCTAATGACAAAGCACAACGTTAAGTTCTGTCTGTTTTGCAAGTAATGTGAGACATTAAAAAAGTGGGTGTAGTGTAGGGAAACAAAATGTTTTAACATTAGGTGCCTCTGCCTTCCCTGCTATACTCTGGAGACATTTTTTTAAATATTTACAAGATTTTTTTAAATATTTGTAGTAGTGCATATTTTACGCAAAAAAATGTAGTGGACTTATTATTAAATCAACGTCACGCTGTATACCGCACACCGCAGTGTAGGCAGAGGCACCTAGTGTTCAGACACTGCGTTCCCCATTTTACATAAAATTCTGCAGGTATTGCGTGTTGAGTACCAGAGCTCAACGGCGCGCTTCCCCTCGACATCACAGCGAAAAAATGGAAATATATTTTTTTTTTAATAAATATTTAATTTTCTCGAGCAGGGATCGAACCCACAACCAGTCGCGTTTACAGTTACACTTTGTGCGCCTGCGCGGCGACTAGTTGGACGGACGGGACTTGACTTATTATACTTATTGAATAAACAACATGGCAATTGTTTTTTTTTATATGAATGAACAGACTTATCCATATAAAGTATCAGGCGCCGTCAATAAATATTAAAAGTGACCATATGGTCCTTATTATAATAAAATAAATAAATAAATAAAATCAGCTTCACGCTGCAGGGTAGGCAGACGGAACCTTGTGTTAAGACTCTCCGTTCCCCACTTTCCACCGAGTTCTGGAAACATGGCTGGTTCAGTAGCAGAACTCAACGCCGTTCTTTGTCTCAACACCAGAGCCGGAGAAATGAAAATATAAATGTAAATAAATATTTCATCTGCTCGAGTGGGGATCGAATCCACAACCAGTCGATTTTACAGTCACGTTTTGTGCCCCTGCGCCACGACTCAAGTATCTACAGTATAGTTAATTATTTAAAACCTAAGCCAACGATTGTGACGTGTTCACTGTGCACAACTCATAGTGATTTTCATTTGATTACGCGCTCTCGAGATTAACTGAATATATATGAAAATAAAGAATTTATACAATTACAATTACAATAATGCAATAATCGGAAGAATGGGAGTTTAATAAAACAAAGTTATTTATTTATTATATGTAGGAAATTTTATTAACAATATATTATTAACATTTCCATTTAACACTAAATTAATTAATACAAAATATATTTGTTTAGTACAAAGAGTTTCATATAGTTTAAGAAGATTAAATATTGTTCTTTTACAAATTATATTAAAGCATATAATGAAAAGATACGTTCGACGTACGAGATAATATCATCCATTTGGTGCAACAACGACGTATTTGTACTAACTAGAGGAGACGCTATAAAAGTTTGAAAATAGCCTGAATGTACACATTTGTGTACAAAGACATAAAAATAATTAAATCAGCTTCACGCTGCATCCCGTACACTGCAGGGTAGGAGGAGGGAACCTAGTGTTAAGATACTCCGTTCCCCACTTTCTGCCGAATTCTCGTGGCCGAACTCAACGCCGAGCTTTGCCTTGACACCAGAGTTGAAATTTAAGTAAATATTTCATATCTTCGTGTGGGGATCAAACCCACAACCAGTCGGTTTTACAGTCACACTTTATGCCCCTGCACTACGACTGGCCTCAAATGACATACTAAGCTTATTGTTCAGAGAAGACCACTTACGTCGTTGTTGTACCAAATAATCAGTAACATAATCAAAATAAGTAGAGATTTATAAACTAAGCGATTCCCATTTCTTGGTTAGAATAATATACTGTTACTTTATTAATGTTAAAGCTTACAGCTATTTTCTATTATATTAATATGTAATTATACATTCTCCTTAGTCTTAATTGGAGGTCGCTGGTACCTAAACTGGACCTTCTATAGGAAACCAAAGGGCTTCATTCGGCTGTGCTGTACCGCCTGGGTAGCATTAATTCATCACCTCCTCTTCTAAACCCTGGTCTCAATGAAAATTGAGAGAAAGAGAGAAGTGATAAGACCCAACTAAAGAACCTCCTGGCCTACCCCCATGAGGCGCGTGTATTAATGGATGGAAGTGACCCTCATAGCTAGACACCGTTGGCCTGACTCCGTTTCCCTTCAACTCTTCAGTTGAGAGAAAAAACTTGTCGGTCTGTGTATCTAAATTAGAGAGATAATTATAGTAGTGTGTTATTTTTGCATTATGTTGGGTAAAATACTGCAAATACGTGGATCGATATACAAAAGTATATTAATTACGTATAAGTATTAGGTGTAGAGGACCATTCTCTGATAGTAGATATTTTACATTATAAGACGACACTGGTAACGGAAACCCAAAATTTTGTACTCTTAACTAATAGTAAAATATATTTTTTTCCGTCATTATTTAAACTGAAATAATATTAAATTATTTTCTCACCATAATTAAAAGTACACTTAATAAATAATATATCACAAGATCATATGGCTATTGATATAAAATAAACTAATATAGAGAGGCCTGACGCTTTGCCTTGTAACCAACTCGAGTGGGAATCGAACCTACAACTTTCGGGTTTACAGTCGCACGCTGGTGCCCAGCCCAGACGGCCTCGGCCTCTACTTTCTTGGCTATACTATACTATAAATAAGAGTTCGTTATAGTACAGTATACATAAATACACTAAAATATATTACATTTTTATACAAATCTGTCCTAAATAAAAAACTAAATATTAGAATAGCGCAGCGAGCGCAGAGCGGCGTATGGGCGTCTCTACCAGCACTGTTAGCGGCAGCGCCAGCACGTAAGTCCACAATATCGTTGAGAACAAGTCTGAGGCCTGAAACATGGGATTAGAAAAAAAAAATTATATAAATAATAAAAAAACTAAAAAATATATTCTCTTTGCAGCAAGTCATAAATGTAATATAGACTGCGCTCTGAACTTCAATAGATTTTTAGTTAGTTATAAAGAGTTCCAATATTCAGGTCCTGGCTCATCTTCACACCAGCTCGGTGATTCCATAATATTGTACCAATCACCTAAGCTACGTATAACTGCCAAGTTTCATAAGAATATAATTATTATAAGTGGTTTAAATCCAGATTCTTATATTTTATGACATACACAGTTTGCTGTGTGGGATCTTTTCTAGAAATAATTCACGAGTTAAAAATTTTACCTTCACGCTATATCCCTCATATAACAGGGTGGGCAGAGGGGACTTGGGAACCTAGTTGTGAACCCTAACACTTTCCACCGAACTCTTGTGGTGTCGCATGTTGAGTGGCGGAACTCAATGCCCAGCTTTGCCTCGTTACCAAAGCGAGGAAATGGATATGATTTAAAATATAATTCGAAGTTTAATATACCAAAATGTTTTTTTTAATAAAATATAACTAAAGATAATTTGCGGCCTAATTAATAATAATTAATTCAGTATAAACAATTGTTATTTTAGAATATTAATGGAAACCCTATTTTTTTACAGTGCATACAGTGTATTCCATACTTACTAAAAACGCTACCGTTACAATTTGAACCAACGCTTTTAGGAAACCTTCCAAGCGCTTTAACCATTAAGCCAGATGTTCTCATCGAGCTTCTTAGAAATTCATATACTTTTGTTACAACACAAATATGTTGCGAGTTCAAATTCCGCTACGTTTAATTTTATACGATTTCCAAAACAACCTTTTCGATATATTATACGTCGATTAGAGTTGCAAATACTCACAATGGTAAATATAGAGACTTCAGACAATGTTCGTCTGACTGCAACCAGTCGGATGTTGACCAGCCAGTGCAGCAGCAGCACCGCTAGCGACGCCCGCCCCAACACCGCCCACACGCGCCACGACGCCACGCGACGGAAGTAACCTGCGTATGTTTGTATTACATACCACACGTCTTGTGTCACATGTGTGACATGTGACGTGTTATTTTTTCAATGTGTCACACGTCACATTGACATTAGAATGCCTTTTTTTTTAGATTCACGCAGTATCACGCACGCAGCAAGGTGGGCAGAGGGAACCTAGTCTAATTTTAGTTTGTTAACTAAGCTGCGAAACTCAACGCCGCGCTTTGTCTCGACACCAGAGCATCAAAATGAAAATCTTAAATAATTCATTTACTCGAGTGGGAATCGAGCGCACAAAGTGTCGCGTTCACAGACATACGCTTGTGCCTCTACACCACGACGGCTTTTCTAAGAGTACTCCTTATCCTCGATAAATCAAATACTGACTATCAACGCGCGACACTAGCGCCAGCAGCAGCAGCGCGGCCAGCAGCGCCGTGGCGGGGCGCTCGAGCGCGGGCAGCGCGGCGCGCGGCGTCACGCGCCCGCCCAGCAGCCACGCCACCACCAGCGCGGGGGACGCGCGGGATATGCGGACAAACCACTGCAAGTTTTGAAAAAATATTATATATTTATTTTGTATGTGTCAAATAAAGTAAAAGGGAGTGGACAGCCTCCATTTGTTTTATTATTATTTTTCATTATCTAATGATCCGACCACAAGTATGTAATCATTTTACATACTGTTGGTCGGATTTTTTTATTAACTTTTTCTTAATGTTATCTTCTTTAATAATATATAAATTAGGCTTATTAGATATTTGTATCTAAGACACAATTATCTCTATACATGTATGAAATCTCTGATAGACTTTCTCTCTACATTGTATTTCTCTACATAACTAACTTAATATTATTTTAGTCATAACTAGTGACCCACGCGCGGCTTTGCCCAATGAGCTAGCCTATGTGCTATTATAATAATAATAATAATAATAATAATAAATCTTTATTTTCATCTCACAAAGCTTGGTCATATTAGATACACTTTAGACAAAGAAACCAGAAGTGAGCAATAAAAAGCTAAAGTGAGAGACTGGTGTCCATACTGGGTATATGCCTGTTTTACAGATCACCAGGCACTCACCCATTCATAATCTACAACGAGAGTGGTTTCGGATAGAGAAAAATATTAACAGTATAGACCTTAGACTAATCGTAGTATTTAAACTTACATATTAGTATGTGTGTGAGCAAGAGAGTGAGTGCATGAATGTGTGTGCGTGTGTATGTGAGCGTGTAAGCATGTATGTGATTGTGTGAGTATGTGAGTGTGTATTGTGATGTAAAAGTTATATATGAAACTATGTATGAGAACCTAGTCCTAAGCCGTTCAATTCCCTATGCACCGGTAAAATTTTGAGACATCGCGTGTTGAATTGAACGGCAGAAGTCAACACAGTGCTTTGTCTATAAGTTTTTAAACTAAAAAGTATTTAAAATTAGTAGTTGAGGCCGGTCGTAACGCAGGGACCAGTCCAGGGTTTTACAGTCACACTTAGTGTGACTGTAAAACTAGTGTGACTATTCCGCACATAGCAGGGTACCCTACCCTTGGAACCTAGAGTTATTTTTTTTAATTGTTTACTTTGGACACTACTTACAACTTGACTTACGTTATTATATATGTACATATATTTCTATAGAGCCCAGTCGTGGCGCAGAGGCACAAAGTGTGACTGTAAACCCGACTGGTTGTGGGTTCGATCCCCACTCGAGGAGATGAAAATATTTACTTAAATTTAGATTTCCATTTTCTTCGCTCTGGTGTCGAGGAAAAGCGCGGAGTTGAAATCTGCCACTCAACACACAATGCCTCCAAAATTCAGTAGAAAGTGGGGCACGCAGTGTCTTAAAACTAGGATCCCACTGCCTACCCCGCTGTGTGCGGGATACAGCGGGATACTGATTTTGATTTGTACCTTGCAGTCAGCTAGCTTCACTCGTTTGGCACGCAGGCGGTGGTGCGCGTGCGCCGCTAGCAGCCCTAGCAGTGCGGCCGGCAACGACCCCCAGGCCGACGTGTAGAACGCACTGAACGACGCCTCGCCTCTGAATGTTGTACGCACTTTCCTGAAAGTTTTAAAGTATAGTTCGAAATATGATATTATTAAGTGTGTGTCGTAGTGCAGGGCTACAAAAGTGGGAATCGTATCCATAGCCTGGGTTTTAAACGGCGTATAAAACCCAGGCTATGGATACGATTCCCACTCGAAGCAATAAAATATTTATTATTATTTATTAATTTCTTATCCTCTATCTAGGGATGAGGCAAAGTGCGGTGTTGAGTACAGCTACTCAACACGCAAAGTCTCCAGAATTTGAGAATTTGGCGGAAAGCGGCGAACGGAATATAAGTGTCTTATAAAGAACGGAGTCTCTTAACTCTAGGTTCCAGTCCATGGCTGGACTCTCTTAAGGAGATATTGTATAAAGATAGAAATATATTAAAAAAACAGCTTTACGCTGTATCCCGCACACTGCAGGGTAGGCAGAGGGAACTTAGGATTAAGACACTCCGTTCCCCACTTTCTGACGAATTCTGGAGGAATTGCGTGTTGAGTGGCAGAACTGAACGGCGCGAGATCAGAGCGCAGAAATGGAAATATAAATTTAAGTTTATATGTCATCTTCTCGAGTGGGGATTGAACCCACAACCAGTCGGGTTTACAGTCACACTTTGTGCCTCTGCGCCACGACTGGGCTCTATATGTACATATATGTACATATATAATAACGTAAGTCAAGTTGTAAGTAGTGTCCAAAGTAAACAATTAAAAAAAATAACTCTAGGTTCCAAGGGTAGGGTACCCTGCTATGTGCGGAATAGAGCGTACCTACAAATATATATATATATATATATATATATATATATATATATATATATATATATATATATATATATATATATATATATATATATATATATATATATATATATATATATATATATATATATATAAATTAATTAGCAAGTAGAAAATTTTAAAATATTAACGTCCATATGAGAATACTTACTCAGGCGTCACCAGATACAACATAGAGTTCCACCCAAAATGATGCGCAAGCCCAGCATTAGCAGCGACAGCAGCCAGCAGCAATGTCGACAGGACCACGAGCGCATTGTGACCACTCTTCCGCAGCCACAGCGTGAGAGCCGCAGCCAACGCGTGCAGCTGCATATCCGCTGCAAGGAACCACGCAGGCAGCACACACTGTTCTCCGTGATCTCCCTGAGTCTGCCCCCCAATCACGCTGCTCGCAAACACGTCGTGCGTGACCACGTTGTGGGCAAACACGGCGTGCGCCCAGAATCGACGTCTGCAAAGGGCTGCTTCGCTGGTTACCACTGACCATTGTGGTCCGCGGCCGCTGCGCGACCACCACGTTGCCGCAAATCCCACTACTAGTAAGTGTAGTGGGGCAAGTCTGTAAAAACACATGTTTATAAGTGAATGAAATTTTTAATTTAACCATTTCGTGTTAATGCCATTTTATGTTGATGTTATTTCAAATCTTTTTTTTTATGGAAAAAGACAAGGCAAAATAGCTTTCCGGTCTCCTGATGGTTAGTGATCACCGCTGCCCACGACTCCGTGAGAACTTTAGCACCAGAGCTTGCTACAGGTCCGTTGCTGGCCTTTAAGGTGGAGAAAGGCGCGCTTTTTGAAGGTACCCATATCATACGGACCTGGAGGAAACATTACCGAAGGTATGCCGAAGGTCTTCAGGGGATTAAATTGAACCAAGTTCCCTGGGGAACGCCAGACATTCTCGAGGGATGCCTCAACAGAAGACAAAAGCTTCTTTTGGCACTGTTCGGCGTTTTCCCGAAAAAAAACTTGCGCGGCCAGAGTAAACAGCGTCTACTATGCTGTGATCTGCATAGCAATGAATGCTAGAATCCCTTAACATGTCATTAATCTGCAGAATAAACAGAATATAAGGGTAGGCAGAGGGAACCTGGGAACCTAGTGTTAAGACACTTCGTTCCCATTCCTTTTTCTACTTTCCGCCATTCGGGGGGCATTGCGTGTCCAGTGGCGGAATTCAACGCCACGTCCGCCTATCATGAACACAACTCTTAGTTATCTTCAATTGACAACGCGAGCGAAGCCGCGTACAAGGTTAAAAGAAGATAAATCTAGAAGTTTATAAAATGACATCGGTAACGCCTCAACCATATCAAAACGACATCAATGCTATATTGTTAATCTGATTTAATATCATTTAAATTTAAGGTAGTAATGAAGTGTATAGACCTTCAATAACATTATTTAAATATGTTTTTGTTTATGAGCTATACCGCTGTACCAGTCAAACAACTTTACCTCGAGCCATTCAATTGCCGAAATTTTAAAGTATCGCTTTTTCAATAACGATTATAATTTAAATTTACTTATTGGATATCATTATTAATTTGTTAAAGAAGATGTTTATATATTGTTAAAAGTTTTGAAAGGCCTGGAATAAAACATTAAAAATAGAGACTTTTTATTTGATTAGGTATTTCTTACGCATTATATTTATTTACATTATTAAGAGGTTCCGTAACTCAAAATGAAAAAAGAAACCTTTGCTGTCAATACCATTACTCTCGAGATCGCGCGGAGGTATCAAGCTGAAATTCATAACCTCTAGAATATTTCCAGTAGATCTACACTCTTCAAATTTGGCAAGAAGTGGGAACTTGCAGTAAAAATAAAGGAAAAAATTCAAAAATATTATATTTATGAGTATATTACAGATAAAAAATATAATAAATGTAGTTTATTTAATGCAAAATGAGTGCAGACGTCCGAAAACTCAACTTTATGAACGTTTATAAGTTATGCTAACCGTTGACCTGTAATCCTGAAATTGTTACGAAATCCTCTGTGAGTGAGTCCGGCTTCCACTTGATAGATTTTCCTTTAATTTAGTACAAATGGAAATAAAAAGATTCCATTTCATATAACTCTATTTTTCTTTACGTTCTCTAGCCTCACGATCTATATCTAATGTTAAACTTTCCGCCGAATTCTGGATGCATTGCGTGTTTAGTAGCGGGATTCAACGCCGCGCTTTTTCCGTTTTACAATAACGAGGAATTGAAATTACCGAATCGAACCCACAACCTGTCGCACGATTGAGCCCCTGCGCCACGACTGGTCGCAGAATATATGTGTAAGGCTTTAAAAAATATATGTGAAGTATATGATTGTTTACCTGGCGACGCGGTACATGAGGCAGGTGGGCAGGTGTCTCAGTGACATGGCGCGCGGGAGGCGGAGAGCGGCGCGCGCTAAGAGGAAAGTTGAAAATACGAAGAAAACTTGGACTAGAGATGACCCGTTGCGCACCAACATCGAGAGGCCGTGGCGTGGAGCCTGCGACGCAATTATAATATGTGTTACTATTGCATTTTAAATAATATTTCTATACGTAATAATTTTAATTTAGATATTTTTATTCATATACTTTTGGATAACTATATCTTATATTTCTTAATAAATGTGTTTTATTGTATGTCATTTATTAAATCTTAAAAAAAAATATTTAAAAAAATCAAGTATATTATTTGATAGCCATATATAGTACCTGTTCAAAAAACTCTGGGTTGTATAGATACATTTTATGCAGGATCTCCGTCGCGTGGGTCATTATCACGAGCGCCAACAGCAGGACTCTGAAAAACAGAAACGAATTTATTTTAAATATGATTCAATTAGAGATCTAAGTGAGGAATTCAGTGGGGAATGGAGCGTCTTACCACTAGTTTCTCTCTGCCTACCCTGCTGTGTACGGGATACACCATGAAGCTGATTTTTATAATTATATTAGTAAATAATCATAAATTTAATTAAGAAAAAGAACCGTATGCTGGACGTATATACGACGTATTTTGTATAAAATTAACTACAATTATAAGTTTGTACTGATTTTTTTCTATGAAATATCTACCTATAAATTTTCATTTTTTGGATTTTTCCCTTCATTAGTCAGTACTAAGTTCTCATTTCTTGCCAAATTTCACAAATATCCACGGAGAGTCAACTATAATACTCTATACACCAAATTTTGTACTTCTGATTACTAATGTATTGTATCTTCTTATTACATTGACTTAGAAGCTTGATTTTCTCTGTTCTCTAAGGGAGCCACCATAGACACCATAGACCTGAATATTTGATAATAATTTCCGATTGATACCTTTACGCGGTCTTGAGATAAATGCTCTTGACACATGGAGAGACCGATAAGGAAGTAACGTAATAAGGGTTTCGTTTTTTTTTTGCTTTTTATATGCTGAACCCTAAAAATTAATACTGTTCTGTCCTTTGATTATGATGATCTGATATTTGAGCATAAGTGGCTTTGTCGATACCATGTATTGTATGGAAAAAAAATACAAGACATTATCATCGATAAGTATGAAAGTAATGAAGTTTTACCTGAAGCGTAATAATACAATATGAACTGAGGTACTAACCGTACTCCCTCCAGGGGCGCAAGCGCGGCGTGCTCGGGGTCCTCCAGAGGGGACAGCAGCCGCCGACAGTTCTGCTGTACCGACCACGCTGACAACCATTTGTTTTCTAAGTACCAGAAATATATGATCTTTTTCAGACAAATTATTTGTGCAAATAATTTATTTATTATTAAACGTTAACATATAATCATTTTATTAAAACTATTACAATTATTAAGTTATTTCTCTCAACTCTCCATGTCTCGATTCCTTAACCCTAGGTTCTCTGCTATACGCGGAATAAATGTAAATAAAATAAATTAAAAGTAAAAATAAATAAAAAAGATTAATTTAATCAAATAAGCTGAAAAGTATAAAATTAACTTTTTCTTTCGAACTTTGACTTATAACTTCTTATAATATAAAATAGCTCATTATAGTGTGACTAAAATATATATTTTATATAATAGTTTCATGTTTTGATTTTTTATACTATGATTGTGTATCAATATGCCTCATATATAAAAATCAAATCAGCCTATTGTTACATGGATCGAACCCACAACCAGTCGATTTTATAGTCTCACTTTGTGCCCCTTTGCCACGACTGGCCTCTAATAATCTTATATATCTTACTCTTAATATCACACAAAAGATAAACCTTTCATTCATATCTACTTTATAAACGTCAGTTAAAATGTCGGGCATCCCGTCCATGTATGGCCCTGAAGAATAAAATAAAAAGTCAAACGTCATTGACTCGCTTGGAAACTAAACTGAAGGAATCAAATGTGAAGAAGGTCATTGTCCGTTCGATTCCCGGAAATTTTTGATGGCATTTAAGTATGCTGGTATTTCCGTAAAACTGATGCATGTATTTTTTTACTGGTACTTTGAAATTTACCATTCCTTATAAAATCTTTTGTAGAATATAAATCAAATTTTCAGGAAATGATGTCCTGATTGCCGGCTTTAAAGGCTCAATTAGGCTTGTTGGAACACCCAGAGCGAAGAAAATTAAATGCGAGAGTAAATCGAACCCACAACCGTTACGTTTGCAGTCAGATGCTGTACTTAATTGAAAATTTTTGCTAAGAAAATCAAGATTGAGACCCTTACAAGTACCTATGCCAGTGATTGTTTTGCAGTAATTGGACTGAAGGTATTTTATATACAAAATTATAAATATTTTCATCTATAAAGTTAAATCAATAAAATTCTTGTCTCATAGTTTTATATTTATATTGTTTTTAGTTTGCTAAATGTTCACAACTTAAATATGGCAAATATCAATATTATAGAAAAACCTAGAAAACACCGAAAAATAGGATTCATATTTTAGAGAAAGTTCATAATCAAATTTAAAACTATACATATAAATAATCAATTTAGTATATTATTGCGATTTTACGATTTAAGAAAAGTTAATTAGGGAGCCTAATTTCGATTTCTAATTTTAAGTTTATTTTTTTATTATAACCACAACAAAAAATATAAAATACACAATTTTAAATAGTGTATATTTTTCTATACTGTTAGTACCTATTTATGAATATACTTACCTAATTTATAAATTGTATTATTAATGTATGTATAGATATGTATGGATGTATGTATGTATGTATGTATGTATGTATGTATGTATGTATGTATATATGTATGTATGTATGAATGTATGTATTTATATATGTATTTACTTTTGTGTGTGTTTATATATTATTTATACATTGGGTATTGTTCACACCCTACTCACTATTTATTTATTTATTTTGCTATTTCCAACGCCTTAAGGTTGCCTGGAAGAAATCGCTATTTCAGCGATAAGGTCGCCTATTGTACTTGTTCTTATATTTGTATAGTACTATTTCTTTTTTGGGTGTACAATAAAGAATTTATTATTATTATTATTATTAATACATAAACTTACTGCCAGCTCCTCCTGTAAACACATCATAGACACTACCAACAATATTCATCAACAGGATCAACCCCACGACCACCAGGAAAACTATTTGCGGAGTGTCCACCTTCTCCTCCTTCTCCAAGTCCAGGGCAGATTGACAGGAGTAGGTCTCCACAGAGGCACGAAGACCAGGCACTGCGTATCTTTCCACACATTTCTCGAAGCGTACCGACACGTTGGTCTCGTGGGTGGGACATCGCAAGCTCAGGCAGTACCCGCGGTGGAGCAGGGTGCGGTCGAAGTGATGCTCGTTTGATGAATATTCCTGTGATTGTGATAGAAGTTAGCATATATTTATTTATAAATGTAAGCTGATTTTTATTTTATTTTTTATATCACAACTACCAAGCTATATAAACTTACTTTCATAAAATTATAAAGTGCATTGGGCTTGTCCGCGGAGACGCGGAACGTGCCCGTGCAGTAGAGCCCGTCGGGTCGCGCGAGACAGCGGTCGTACTCGTCGAGGTGGTAGAGTCGCGGGAGGCGGTAGTGGTCTGTGTCTGGAAAGAGAAATAAAATAAAATTGTTAATACATTTAATATTTTTTTTTTACTTCACACTATCTGTCCCGTACACAGTAGGGTAAGCAGAGGGAACATGGGAACTATCCCCATTAAAATATTCCCTTTCTTCTCAAGGCATAGTGTGTTGAATGGCGGAGCTCAACGTTGCGATTTACCTCGTTACCGGAGGGAAGAAATAACTAAAAGGAGGAGCGAAAAAATAACTAGACTATTGGAACCTCCAACCCTCGCACCCTTGTGTTCTTGCGCCATGACAGCCTTAGCAAACGGCGAAAAAACGACTTCCACATAACGAAGTCGAATTTAAATAGATAAAATATAATCTGTATTTGTTTGTTTTCTAATTTAATACAATTATCCTTATATAACAACATTTCGATTGTCAAAAGTAGACCTACTTCTTACGATTAAAAGACCTTCTATTATACAATAAATATTTTCAATATCCAAAAATTCAAAAACAAGAAAATGAAACTTAACCTCATTTTATGACGCAATAAACTGTAATTCAAGTTCAAATAGTATTATTGTAAATGTGAATTAAGCTAAAAAACTGGTTATTTTTACCGTCTTTGGTTAACTGTCTTTATGTTTTCTTTTTAATTTACAATATAATTTACATAATTTGATATGTTCTTTTGAATTAATTTCGAATCTCGTCATTTACTGTAAAATATATCACTTTTTTGCGTTACGCGACACTCCGTTATCCATTTTTCACCGAATATTATGCATGTGGTACATATACAAGTGGTAGAACTTAACGCCGCACTTTGCCTTGTTACCAGATCGAAGAAAAAATAATTCATTTCCCCGAGTGGGAATCGAACCCATATCCGTCACGCTTGTTCCATTGCGCCACAACGACCTCGACGGAATCGTTATTTTTAATACAATGTATATCGTTATTTTTAATACATTAATATAACGATTTTTATGTTCTTTTATCATATTTATATAAAAGACTGGTCATGGCGCAGGGGCAATAGCGTGCGACTGTAAACGCGACAGGTTGTGGGATCGATTTCCACTCGAAGAAATTATATATTTAATATCTTCAAATCGCGGCGTTGAGCTCTACCACTCATCACGCAATGCCTTGAGAATGCGGCAGAAAGTGGTGAACGGAAGTGTTCTATTGGGAACGCAGTGTATTAACACTAGGTTCCACGTTCCATTTACCTACTCTGCTATGAAAAGGATACAGTGTGGACCTAAAAAAATATTTATACTCTATATTAATTTTATAAAACTGAATAATTTGTTTCAGGAATTACTGGCCTAATTTGGAAAATGCTTTTCGTGATGGATAGTCCATTTATGTCGGAAGGCCTTATAATATTAGAAACGTTAATCGTTTCGATGTACCCTACCGTACTTGGAGTCATAGCCACCTTGGACACCAAGTCTTGTGTCAAGTCATGTGACACTTTTTATATTACTTCACTCATTTTTTATATTACTTCTGAGTCTAATGTAATAAGAATTAAAATTCTAATTATATATACTTTTTAGTTATTTCAGTTGTATATTTACTGGTATGTTTATGTTATTTTAGTCTGAATATAAAAACAATCTATAAAGATTGTTTTGTTTTGGTCACATGCTATTATAAATATATGTGTTTACGAATATTTTCCATTTAACTTTTTATACTATTTTTATAGCCATTTTTGTATTACTTACAAGTTAATGTAGAACAATAATAAAAATATATAAAAGAAATGGATCACGACTATGATCATCGAGAAAATTTGAGAATAAAATGATATTTTTAACAGACTTCTGTAAAAGGAGGAGATTCTCAACTCGAGTGTATTTTTTTATTATATTTGTTTCTTCAAAAGTCTCGACTGGGTGGTCCCTGTGGATCCATTTAATTTGGTCCAGTGTGATGTTTAGGTCCAATGCCACTAATGAGAACATCATCTTAAATTTGAAGTCGATATTTTTTTCATAAAAATTATATTATACAAAAATAATATAATAATTTTGTACTTTTTACAATTACTTTGGACTTCTTATACTATTTTTAAAACAAGCAAATAAACAATAGGACGGATTAGAAATAATGAAGTTACAATTTTTACTACATTTTCTGTTATATTTTAAATTAATAAATCAGCTTTAGGCTGTATCCCGCACACAGCAGGGTAGGCAGAGTTCTCTGTTAAGACACTCCGTTCCCCACTTTCCGCAGAGGTCTGGAGGCATTGCGTGTTGAGTGGCGGAACTCAACACCGCACGTTACCTCAAAATCAGAGCGAAGAAATCAAAATATAAATGCGAATAAATGTAATAAGGTTCAATTCCCGCGGTAAAGCGCGGCGTTGAGTTCTGCCAGTCACCCGTTATACATTGCTAGTAACAATAATCATACTAATCTCGATAAACACCCAAATTTATTTGTACTGTTACGTTTTAGTAATGAGAAAATAATAAAATTCATTTAAATCTCCTAGTACTGAGTGACTGGTGACGCATAGACGAAACTAGTGGACTTAAGAAAGTTGAAATTTTGACATGAAGGTAGATTAGGGAGTAGGCAAAGGGAACCCAGTTTTAAGACACTCCGTTCCCCACTTTGTGCCGAATTCTGGAGGCATTGCATATTGAGTAGCAGGTTTGAACGCCGCCTCAACACCAAAGCGAGGAAACGGAAATATAAAGTTAAGAAAATATTTCATCTCCTCGAGTGGGGATCGAACCCACAACCAATCGGTTTTACAGTCAGTAAAAGTGTCTCCTTTAAAATATTTAAAAATCTTAAATTATGGTATAATGTTTCAAGTTATTTAAGTTAAAACGATCGGCAAGAACCGATATACGACAGTATTTATAAGAATAATGGTTAAATCACAGTTGAAGAAAACTGTACAAAGAAACCTTGATGAACATTTTAATGTTGAGGAAGTTGTCTTTTTAGTAAAAGTAATGTTAAGATAATGTGATATAAATGTGATTTAAAATATATTTACAATGTGATTGTAATTTTTTTTAATGTAAATATAAATAATATAAAATTCTATAATAATATAATCTAGGTGGAAGATAAAGTCTATATTCTTTCCTTCCCAATGATGGAGCTATCGTGGCGCAACAGCACAGCCTCTAAGTATTACCGCGACGATCATGGATTCGATTCCAATTCTGGGGATTGAATTAATTAAATTTCCTCACTGTGGCAACAGAACGAGAAACTGTGTCCCGCCGCTCCACACACAAAATACTATGAACGTATTGAATATAGATATGTAGGTACTCGTATATGTATCCAAGAACAAATAAAAAAATGTGATAAGTATATACTTATAAAATACCTCATTTCGGCTAAAGTTGAAGCTATCTTTTATTCAATTTCACTCTATTCGAACTCTACAGACATTCAGTCCGTAGTCTTTTTCTCCATATTATTTTTTTTAGTTTAGAGAATTTTTATTAAATAGATATTTACTATAAAGACAAGTTACACATACATTTTTTATCCCATGTCTTACTATTTTATCACCATGACAAAACCCAGCGCAGAGGCCACTGTAAACGCAAGAGGGCGTGGGTTCGATTCCTACCCAAGAATATAAAATATTTAATAGTTTCATTTCCTCGTTCTGGTAAAGGAGCAAAGCGAGACGTTAAGTTCCGCCACTTAACACGCAATACATCCAGATATAGAAAACGGAGTGTCTTGACCCTAGGTTATCTATACCTATCCTGCTTGTTTTTAAACTCAAACAGTACATACCACTGAACTCCCTGGCCGCGGCTCTCGCGACGGTACAGCTCGCCAGCACTAGCACAGTCACCACGGACACGGTCATCGTCACTCACCCCTCGGGGCGCTGTCGGCACTGCGGCGCTCGCCCTCGACCACCCGCCTCTTATAACTTCAGCACCTCCGCTGAGATTTAAAGACCAGTTTCTTGATCTGGATCTATATTTACGTCACAGTCTATAGTTTTGGTATGTATTGTTGATATATTTACGTATGTGGCTAATTATTTAATATTTTGTTAGGTCTGTTGTAATGAAAAAACGGCAAAGAAAAATCTTTGATAATTTTCCTGTTTAATTTAATGGAATGAAAGATGATCTCTCACTGTTCATTGACGGGAAAGGAAGTCGCAAATACATAATACTATTTACTATGATTTATAAAAATAATATTTATTTGCAGTCCCTAAAACAATTCATAAGATTGACAGCGTAGAATTTTCCCACGGAAAGAGTGCGTGCTGCTATTGATAACTGGCCTCAACGTTTAAAGGACTGCATGGTAGCCAGTGGAGATCACATTGAATCGAATACAGCTTCACGCTGTATCCCGCACGCAGCAGGGTAGACAGAGGGAACCTAGTGTTAAGATACTTCGTTCCCCACTTTCCGCCGAATTCTAGAGGCGTTGTTGATGACGAAACTCAAAGCCGCGCTTTGCCTCGACACCAGAGCGAATAAACAGAAATATAAATTTAAATAAACATTTCATATCCTCGAGTGGGGATCGAACTCACAAGAAGTCGCGTTTACAGTCACACTTTGTGGCCCTGAGCCGCGACTGGCCTCTATATTTAGAATAGTTTTAGTTCTGTACAATAAATATTTGTTCGTTTTCTCTGAAACACTATTTATGGCAAGAGTAGGTAAGTATATAGTGTAAGCTGACTGACTGTAGCAGGCAGCAGATATCAGGGTAAGCAGAGGAAACTTGGGAACCTGGAGTAAAAACCGCAATTTAGTGATGTGCCCCTGTGTCACAAAAGGTATCTAGTGTAGTATACATTTTACTGAGCCATATACAAGCTTCATTTGCCAACACAATAGGGTTGTCCCTTCGATTCCCGCTTAGACAAAAATATATTTATAATATTCTAAAATAATTTTATAAATCGAATTCTGCCATTTAAGAAGTGCCATTAAATTTGAAAGAAAGTAAATATTATTTGGTAACGACTAACTAGGAATACGAAAAGAATACATTAAAAATATATTTTTAAGTGATTGTATCAGAGCTATTAAAACAATAATATAAAAAAATCAAGACAAAGAATCAATAAAGGCTTCAAAACTATTCTTGAATGCAAAAAACTCATTACTTTAAAGTATAGATAATGAAAAAAAATAATTTGTGATATTTTTGAAAAAAAAAAACAAAAAAAACGTTTATTATTTAATATATCACGATTTTGTTTTTTATTTAAAATATTATTCTCACTTTTAGAGTTATATTTATTGTATTAATACCATTATTATCAACTCTGTACAAAAAGTAAACTTGTTTTTCTTTAAAAACAATGTTAATAACAAAAAAACGAAACGAAATATAACGCGACGTCAGAAATAATAAGGTTATTAAGCTTCCTAAAATTGTAACAAGATCTGAGTGCAGAATGCGGCGGCGGAGGCCACACGATACTTATAGGAACGGTCTTGGAATGACGTACCGTATTATTTAACTGATTATTATATTAAAGTTAAGGGAAATTAAGGGTTAAGTTAAGTTTCATCCATTTTCTATAGTTATTTCTAGAAATGATCTTTTATCGCTCCCCTATAAACTCTAATCAACCAACGTGCCAAATTCCAAGTTTCTAAGTCCAGTAGTATTGTCCGTGTGTTGTCTGTTACTGGTAGCTTCACGCTTTATCTCGCACACAGCAGGTTAGGCAAAGGGAACCTAGTGGTAAGACACTCCGTTCAACACATTCCGCCGAATTTTAAAGGCCTTGCGTGTTGCTCGACACCAGAGCGAATATAAATTTGAAATAAATATTTAACTTCTTCAACTCAGGATCGAACCCAGAACGGTCGGTTTATAGTCACACTTTGTGGCCCTGCGCCACGACTGGCCTCAAAAGTCTGTTACTTATATATAGATTATTATATATAGATTAAGTGTTACCCTATTCTGTACCCAACAGGTACTAGAAAGTTTAATTTTAGATATAATAGTTTAATTAAATGTGAGTAATAAATGACAAAGCTAAAAAATTAATATCTATATGTCGCATTTTACACATTGTTATTGGTATTGAAGGCTGTATTGAATTAATTTTTAAAATTTTTAGCACTATTAAAAATCAAATAGTCGTTATAACGCAGCGATACAGCGGTCTGACTGTAGATGGGAGGGTTCTAGGTTCAATACTCACTCGGGGGCATGATTAATTTCCATTTCCTCGTTTTGGTTTCGCCAACGAAAATGTAATGTCTCCAAATTGAGCCGAAAGTGAGAATTATAGTGTCTTAACCTTAAGTTCCCTTTAACTACAGGCTATACTATGCAAGATTGTTTTTCTCTTTCTTTTTGACAACTAGATGAAGAACTTCATTAATAAGGTATTTTATTTTTCATCCATTTATGTACATGTAAAGCAAAATTTATTTTTTATTACTAGTATATATGAGAAAGTAAATGATTCCAAACAGTATATAAAAAAAAAAGTGCCTGACGGAATTTGAGAGCAAAATTTAGATCCGAAATGTTTGATATAATGTTTTGAATTTTATAATGTGAAAAAACTAAACCAACATTAACACCCTGCTATGAAACATAATATAGTAAATATATAGAATTATTAAAATCAATTGAATCTCTTGTAGAATAACATGTACATAATAATTAAATCGTTTACATCGATATTAAAAAATTGAGTGTTGCGGGCTCTTCTCAGCAGAGCTACTTTCAGGCAGTGATAGGTTTGTGTACATATTTTAATATTCATTAATATTTCGTTATTCTTTGCTACGCGGGTATAGTAGCAGTAGCTAGGTAGGACTGTGGATTGCTGAAACGAAGACTGGGTCAAATCCCCACAACATAAAACTAAAATGGTTTTCTTCACAGTGTAATAAAATAATTAGATATTAACCATTCTATTATGCTAACCACAAAGCTGATAAATAAAGCACAAAAGTGTTAAATACAAATATATACTATTCGTTAGAGAGAGAGGACCTAGTGATAAGACATTTATTCAGCATCTTTCGCACGAATTTAGGACACTCTGTGTTTCCACGTCCACCATTCTTTATACTAGAGCTAGAAAATCAAAATAATTTAAACTCCTGAGTGGAAATCGAACCCACAATCCGAAAGCGAAAGCAGTCCGAGGCTGTTTTACTGCGCCTCCTCAGAGACTGTTATTTTAATCGTAATATTAGAAACGAAAATATTGGATATTTCATTTCCTTTGCGCTTCGACAGGCCTCTAATATCCAATAACAATATAACATCAATAAAATTATAGTTTCATTTATGACAACTACTACTATATTTGGCAAAAATTGGCAAAAGCAATTGTATTTTTGTATAACATAGCAAAAATCTAGAGTATTTTGATATACTTTTTTAAATTAAATTATACATATCTCTATATTTATCTATTTAAAATAGATGTTACAATCTAAAGGGCTTTAAAGGTAGCGTCGTCGTTAGTGTGCCACTCTCCGTCTCGTTCGGATTGCGTTACCACTAAACTGGCCCGACCACTGCGCGTAACGCCGCGCGGGCCACTGCACCGGCGTTTAGTTTAATTTAGATTAATAAATTATAATGAATTCAAATTCTATATAACATTCTTTACTGAAATATGCTTTTGTAAGAACCGTCGAATTAAGTTAAAGCTACCATCGGCTCTACCACTGGGCTTTACTTGTTAATATTGTTTTATAGTAAATTTTAGTTTCTGTGAACAAATTTAGAATACAATTAAGAATAAATTGTGTAAGATAAATCTGTATAGAAATATTTTCGTTTGCTACATTTAAAATGGGCGTGGATCATTTATTTTTTCTCATGTATCGTTATTATTATTATTTTATTAACTTTTTATGCACACGCCTTTTCATGCCACAGTTGTATTCTTAAATGCATTTTTTAATTTTTTTTAACTTAATTTGTGATTATTACTTTTTGAAATGCAAATTTACAAATAAATTCTATTTTATGAGAATAATAAAACTTGCGGTCGTTGTAGCGCAGCGCCACAGCGTTTGGCTGAAGACGATTCTATTCCAATTCGGAGTAAGATTGGATTCGATTACCACTCAGGGAAATTAATTGTTTTTATTTTCTCATTCTGTCTTACCGCTATATTCTCTCTGTCTTACCCTGCTTTATGCGGATTACGGCGTGAAGCATATTAAAAAATGTGTATAAAACTGTAAACGCCCGTTTTCTCGCCGTACAGTGTGCAGAAAGGGAAATGAAATGCACTAATGAGGCCCAATATGCGAGTACCTCCGCACTCCCACTTACAGCTGTTACGTCGTGTTTGTTTTTATTTCACTTATTTAAAAAAAAATACCCGTTGACAAGAAATATATCATATTTATATTTTTATGAGATGTCTTATTAAATGTGTAGTTATTTACACGCATGTTTCGGTCGTTTATGGGAAAGAAATTAACGTTTTAAATAAAGATATGATCTACATAATAGGAAAACATTAAATTAACTTAAATATATTAGAAATTATATATTTTATCATATAGCTATATGCGTACATTTTTAGCATCACGCTCTATCCCGCTCTTAGTAGGCAAAGGGAACCTGAGAGCCTAGTGTTAAGACACTCTGTTCTTATTAATACACTTCAGTTTTTAATTTTCCACCGAATTCTGAGGGCATCATTAAGGCGCAACTAAATGTAACGCTCTGCCTTTTTACCAGACCTAAGTAGTGAATATTTTATTTCTTCGAACGGGAAACGAACCCACAACCTATGACGTTTACGGTGCCATCAAATGTAGTTAATGTCATATATATTTTTGCTATTAAATACATTTTGCTTAAGTTCAAAGTAAAGATACTATGTACTCGAACAAATGGCCGAACACCACAAGATCCACACAAAATACAACCAAAGGTCCGAAATCAAAGTACCAATATGGAGTGGTAGAGTTTAGATTATGCAAGTACTGTAGTAGTTGTTGTAGTATTGCAGTTGCTTCAGTGGTCGCGATGACGCCGGCGCGGACGCTCACCCTCGCGCTGATATGCGCACGCGCATTTACTCTCGACCTTAATATCAAGGAACACAATTGCACTGTCAGCAACGAAGACAAGAGAATATGTAACGTAGCTGGATATGGTGATGATGTTCTAAGTATACCAATTGATGAAACTGATGAGGTGAAATTAAAAAGTAATCATAGCAGAGAAACAAATGATTTAGATGTTATATTTATTGAAGATGACCAGAACGTGCGTCGGCCTGTGACTGTATCTGAAAATAATTATGAAATTAAAAATAGTTTGACTAATATTAATCAAACTGGTGATAATCACAACTGGACAAATGATCTAGGAAGTTACGTCTATGATCAAAATCCTCAAAAGTTGAAGGAGAATATTTTTGGTTACACCGAAGATTTACAAGCATATTATCTGGATGTTAGTGATCATAATGGAAAAAAGAATAACAGGAAGGCTTTCGATGAAACTCTTTTCTCTGATATTCCTGATGAAGATATTATTTACGAATTAAATGGTATGTATTGTTGTTAATCCTTTATTAAATATTGTTTAGTCTTATTTTATAACGTAACAGTACAGATGAAACAGAATCAAGAATTTTAATATAGACATACCACGAATTGTTTTAATGATATATAAAAACGTCAATATGTACATATATATATATATATATAATTTTATATATGTATATGTATATATTGATTTTTTTCTTTTTACCCTAACACTGCACGCCGCAGGGTTGACGTTAACGCACTACGGGTTTACGCATACGCATACGCATTACGGGTTAAATGTTTTTTTGTCTTGTGACCCTTAATTAATTTCCCCGAGCGAGAATCGTACCCACAACTATGCTAATGCACTACAACAACGATAAACAATTGAATATTATAATAACAAATATCGTAGTTGGAGATTCCGAAAACAAAAAAATTGAGATCAGGACACACATTTTGTAGAGCATTTATCTTTTATTTTGTTATGTTTTTGTTTTCATTTAATAGTAAATAAAGATGAAATGGCAAGCCACTGTCTTTTTTGTACATAATATTTCTTTATAAATAAAAAAAACACAATCAGTTTCACGCTGTGTCCTGCATACAGCAAGTTAAGCAAAAGGAACCTAGTGTTAAGACACTCCGTTCCACACTTTCCGAATTTTTCCGATTATCTTTTGTGCAATGCGCGTTAAGGGGCGTAATTTAACGCCGGACTTTTGCCTTAGTTCCAGAGCGAAGAAATGAAGTTATATTAAGAAAAATTAATTCATTCCCTCGAGTGGGAATCGAACCCACAACCGTCGCGTTACAGTTACTTACATCTTTGTGCCCATGCGCCACGACGGCTTGCTTATAAAATTTCAAGTATATGTATATTCAAGTTATTTTAATCTTTTATTATTATTCACAATTATTGTATTTTAATACAATTTTATCAATATTTTAAATGTAAAAGTTTGATATTTGTTTTACTTTTACTCAAAAATTGCTCAGCCGAGTTAGATAAAACTTTACAGTAATATAGCGTATACATCAGAATAACACATAGATCGGCCATTTGACTACAGTTTATGTAAAGATTCTGTAAGATTCAGCTGTAACACAATAAGTTACAGCGGGCGAAGCCGCGTTTGGCTCGCTAGTTTATTGTCTACAACAAAATTGGCTACCTCATGTAGAGAAACACGCTGTCATCACAAATAGATACAAATTTTAGTTACATTTTACTTTAGTGTTATATCTTTTTCTCTACAAACTCTTTAAAAATGCACAGAAACTCGTTTTGGGCATACTTTTGTAAAGAAATCAAACCACTAAAACCCTTAAATTCTAATTTATTATGTTATTCTAGAGCGCCTCTTTTTCTTTCCGCTTCGAGTCCAAAAGTACATCTCAAATTATTTTAATTTTTTCGTTTTCATTATAAAACTAAGCGCGGCGTTGAATTCCGCCACATAACATGCAATATCTCGAAAATTAAACAGAAACTGTAGAACAGAGAGAGTTATGCAGATACTACAAAATTAATATTTTTTAATAAAATATAAAACAATACAATATTACATTAGAAATCCTTAAAAAAAAGAAACATTATTAATTAATTTATTTGATTTAAGATGAGCAATACTACGCGATGCCGCGGCTGTTCGAGCTGGACGACTACCCGAGCTGCACGGGCACGCGGGGCGTGTACTGCCTCGGCAGCTTTGAACTCGCTACCACTGGGGAGAACGCCTTGTTCAGTGTTATGCAGGTAGGCAGTGTAATATATAGTTAGATATAGCTTCGGCGGCTAAGGCTGGGGGAAGTTAATTGGTTTTAACTTACTTTGTTCCTGGGCACCATCCTACTTTCGAGATATTGTATGTTGAGTGGCGGAGCTCAACGCTGCTCGTTGCGCTTGTTAACAGAGCGAAGAAAATAATATAATTCATTCCCCCGTATAATAAAATAACCGACAACCATCGCGACATGCTATAATTTACAGAATATGAATATGTTATATGAAAATGATATATAAAATCAGCTTCACGCTGTATCCCGCACACAGCAGGGTAGGCAGAGGGAACCTAGTGTTAAGACACTCTGTTCCCCACTTTCTGCCGAAATCGGGAGGCATTGCGTGTTGAGTGGCAGAACTCAACGCCGCGCTTAGCCTCGACACCAGAGCGAGGAAATGGAAATACAAATTTAAGTAAATATTTCATCTCCTCGAGTGGGGATCGAACCCACAACCAGTCGGTTTTACAGTCACACTTCGTGCCGCTGCGCCACGACCGGCCTCTAAAATATAAAAAATATATATTACACTAATAATAAATGATTAATGATTGACGAAGTTAAAGAAGTAAGGTTAAAAATACTGTCACACTTCGTGACGATGACAGTACTCTTATCCCCCGACGAAAAAATTTGTCATACTTTTGACACGCCTCTGTATGTCTGTTTATGGCCTTGTAGTTATTTGATTGAAAAGTGACTTAATCAGAGTGGCCTCAGCCATGATTAAACAAATGACTTATATAATACGAGATCGTACTTACCGATCCGTTTGGAGATAATCAGCTGTTTTTTAGGTATTTGTTTACGTTTGAAAACGTTTTGTGCCGGAACTCTTTAATTATTGATGTATTTAGTGTATACGCAATGGTTATAGATTCGATTTTCACTTTTATTTTCTTTCTTATTCTAACTACATACATTATATTTAAGTTAATAAAATGAAAACGTGGAGAACAGTCTCTCCTATCACTAGATTTTTTTTACTTCTCGTGACTCTGGAAGTGTGATAGCAAAAAACCGGTCAGGTACGAGTCGGACTCCACCACTTAGGGTTCAATTTCAATTTCAGAATTATAAAAATATAAAAATAAAAATATAAAAATTGAAAAACTTAAGTTTGCGGCGTATGCACTGATTTTGTATAAAATGAACTAAAATAGCTAAAAAGCTTGCGATCGTTTTTATCTGTGATATAAATGTAACATATTCTTTTCCCTAAATCCTAATTTACTATAGTAGTACTAGCTTAAACTATTTTCAGGGTTGAGCAAGGCCAATCGGAAAGACGGACAGACGTGTTAATACATACAAACATATTGGTACACAAAATCTAGTTATTCTTGTTACGTACCGTGCCAGCGAGCACATTAGCCCATAGGGGTTATTTCACTCGCTCATTTAAAATACAATTTGAAAATAATAAAAAAAATCGTCAACATTTTTCCTTCTGTTGTTTACCGGCACAAAATTTTGCAAAAGTCAGCTAAAAATTGTAATAATCTTACGTTTATTTTTGTTTACATTTTTTTCAGCTTTATACTGTATAGCATATAGCAGAGTAAGCAGAGATGACCTGTTTCAAGCTCCCACCTTCCGCTGAATTCTTAAGGCATGGCGTGTTGAGTGGCGGAACTCAACGCCGCGTTTTGCTTCGACATCAGATCGAAGAAATCAAATAAATAAATATTTTATTTCCTTGAGTGGAAATCGAACTGACAACCTCCCGTTTCTACTATCATTTATACTCTTGCCTCGGCGATATCTATAAATGTATATAAAATAAGCTATTTCGTCAAATTTCAAATTTCATGTGTTAGGGGCGCATTGCAAACAGCGACTATTGTTAACGTGATGATTATCAGTTCAATGCTCATTTGAATTGTACGTATAATTAAGTACTTTTTTAATTCCCTCCGATAAGACAAATCGAGGTAGTCTATGAAGAGGAGAACAGAGAGTCTCTGAACACAAAAACCCATATACACTTATACTTACTTGTAAGATATGATATATAATTTGAATTAAAAAATATATACATATACATTGTAAATTTAAGCGCGTTTCATAATAATTTTTATCGAAGAGCGAGCGTATTGTATCGAGTTCCGCTCCGATTGGGCGGTGTCCGGGTCGCGGTGCATTCGCAACGGACGTCATACTGATTATGCGACCGATAAGTAATGGCCGTTGTAGGCGTACATCGGTGCTATCTGAACGAAATTTCCCTGTTTTAGTTCTAGATTTTTATTTTAATTATGAAAAATGATAATGATATAAGTCAGCATTACGCCTTATCCCGCTCAAAGCACCTAGTAGAAAAGGAACCTAGTGTTAAGACACTCCGTTCCCCACTCTCCGTACAGTTCTGGAGGCATTGCGTGTTGAGTGGCGGAACGATCGACGCCGCGCTTAGCCTCCACAACAGAGAAAAAAAAATTAAAATATAAATGTAAATAAATATTTCATTTCCTTGAGTGGGGATCGAACGCACAACCAGTCGATTATACAGCCACTGGCGTCATATATATTTTTCTTCACACTGGATCCCGCACATAGCATGGTAGGCAGAGGAAGCTTGAACGGCGTCATATTGTAAACATTCCATGATTTTTTTTAAATGTTTTTCATTTAAATAATACAAAAAGTATATATCTCATCACCACCATATCACCTGCTGATGAGCTTCACCGATCTCCATTTTCTGTTCATTTAAAGTTAAATTATTGCATACAGTTTGATATTTTTCTAATTAGAGTCATTTGTTATTTATTCTAATTAGATAAGTTTAGAACAACACAAACTAGCTGATGCATCGCAAATCTCGATTTAATTATTTTTTTTTTCAATATCCTAAAGGTCCCACAACCCATTTTCTTTTATTTATAGCTTCACGCTACATGCTGCGTATAGTACGATAGGCAGAATAGACCTAATGTCAAGACACTACGTTTCTCACTTATCCTCCATTTTTCGAGACATTGCGTTTTAAGTGGCGGAACTGCCCGCCGCTCTTTGTCTTTCTTCAAGAGCGAGGGAATGAATTGTTACGTGGGTTGCGCTATGACGGCGTCAAATGGTAGTTTAAGCAACTCTCTAAATTTGTTCCAGAGGTTTTCAGCTAACTGGGTGGATAACTTCAACCACACGCGCTTGCATCGCGGCGTCTGTCTCACCCACAGCTGCCCTCCACTATCTTCGGATGTGGACGGTCTGGATGGATGGTGGGTATTCGTTAATATTAACAAAAATATTCTTTATGAAGCTTTTATTGCTATGAGGTTGTGGTTGGATTGGGGAAATTTTATATTAAATATTTTCTGGTAAGGAGGCAAAACGCGGCGTTGATTTCGGCCACTCAACACACAATACCTCGAGAATTCGGCGCAAAGTGGGGAACGGTATTATATTAAAAAGAAAAGAATCTCTTATCACTAGGTTCTCTCTGGCTACACTGCTTTGTATGTATGCGGGATGCAGCGTGAACCTAAAAAAACTCAATATCAAGTTAAGAAGTGTTTGATTGTTCACGTAATAGTTGTTTCTTTAACTTAAACAAAAATTGTTAGAAAAAATTAAATTATGTTGTTTTCTTCTATCGGGCTCGACAAAGTGCTTGTACTATTAGTGCAAGTTAAAGAAAAATAGTGAAAAGAGTCACTTTTTATTACTTGAAACATATGTTTTTTAATATAAATACAAATACTTTTATATTAAAAACTCAAGCGTGACCCAACACGGCTTTGCTCGCTTAAATTTAACTTTATATTTATAGTTGAAACTACAAAAGCTTCAATAAATTGTAGGCTTTGCATTATTCTGATGAATAAACTATATTACTATAAAGTAAATAATATACTATATTACTATAAACTATATTACTATAAAGTATATAAAGTAAATAATATCATCTCAATTAGTTCAGTAGTTTTTGTGTGAAAATAGAACGAACATTCATCCTCACAAACTTTCACATTTATAACATTAGTAGGAAACTTTTCTGCCGTGTGATCCCGGCCTAGAATAGGATCATCCTGGTACTGGTGGTGTCGTAAGAGGCGACTAAAGTACGTGCGGTAGAGTCACGTCGCCAGCAATGGCAACACGCATGGGCAGACTCGACCGGATCTGTACCACCCCCGGCATTTAAAACCGACGTGAAGTAGTTTCGCATCAGGTAATGCCGGGCCCCGGCGCCCAACCCACCTTAAAGGCCGGCAACGCACCTGTAGCTCCTGTGGTGTTGCACGTGGTCGTGACCGGCGATGATCATTTACCATCAGGTGACTCGAACGCTCGTTTTCCGTGTCTTTTCCATAAAAAAAAACTATAGTAGAACTTGTAATACTTATATTTTTATCACAGGCTGGAGTCATGTGTCAACGCGAGCATCGTATCCACATACAACCTGACAGCCCGACTCTACCACTTGGACTACTGTACCACCGGGGGAGAGCCGTCGCCACCACTAAACACAAGTGAAACTGCATTCGCGGCTCTCATCATATTGCTTCTAGTGGTAACAGTTGTTAGCACTACACTTGATATGATGGTGTCTGATGATATGAAGAAAGGTGAACATTCTGTGATAATTAACACGTTGCCTGCCAACCTACGAGTATACTCGTAGTACATGATCTGGGCTGCACCGCCAACTACGAGTATTTTCGTAGTTGATTGTATGCGGTTTCTGACTCATTTTAAACTAAATTTTCTGATTTAAGTAATGTTTTATTCCAAATGCCAAAGAATTTAACCCCGTCTTCCTTACACGGCCTTGGTTTATTATTTTATTTTGTACAATTTATACATTTTTAGAGTGTATTTATGGGTAAAGTAAATTTGAAGTGACGGTAAAACTTACTAACATTAAGAATATATTCATTTCTATACATTCTATTACATTAGTTTCACGTTGTATTCCGCACGTAGTAGTCATTGGAACCTGGGAACGTAGAGATAAGACACTCCGTTTCCCATTAAGACATTTCCGTTCACCACTTTCCGCAGTAGTTTTGAAGCATTTTCATATACTTGTTCTGGTGGACAAAGCGCGACGTTTAACTTGAATTCTGTCGAAAGTGATGTAGGAAGTGGGCAACAGTGCCTTAATACTAAGTTCCCACTACTTAGCCCGCAATATGCAGGAAAAAGCGTGAAGCTGCAAAAAATGCACGTAGTATTTATTATATTTTCTATTTAGACTACGGGTGGGCACTATCATGGTCACTGATATCATCTTGGCGTTCACTAACTGCGCCGGCGCAGGCCTCACGAAGCACTAACCTGCTTTTCTTCGATGGCCTCCGCGTGCTCTGCATGCTCAGCGTGATAGTGGAGCACGTGTGCTGGTTGGGCACGCAGGCGTACGTCAGCGACACACGATATGTGGAATTGGTGAGATGTTCTTGCAAATGTTATGTTTTAAATATCTTGAAGCTTGATGATCTATTGTTTGTACAGAAGTAAAGAAATTACCATTTTGTGGTAATATGTCCTTATTATACTCATTTCTTTCTTTTTTTTCCTTACTTTAAAATGCATGTCATGAGGGATCTTAGGAATCTATTGTTAAGACCCCAGAATTCTGAACGCATTGCATGTTAAATGACAGAACTTAATGCTGCTCGTTACCAGAGCGACTAAATAAAGAAATTTATTATTTCCTCAAATGGGAATCGAACCCACAACCTGTCGAGCTTACAGTAACAATGCTGGTGCCACTGCGCAACGATGACCTCAATGATATTACTTAATTAAAATTATTTGTTTTATAGTAGTAAATAAGATATAAAAGTTTATTATATTGAACTAGACGCGAAGATCCAGCGACGCTATGTTGCTTGCGAACAGCACAGTGATGGTGCAGATATTCTTCTTGATGGCAAGTTTCCTCCTCGCGCACAAGCTGCTGCAGGAACAGCAGGGAACATCCTCCATCCTGACTTTCTTTAAAATGATGTTCAATAGAATTATAAGGTACCAAATTAGCTGGCATCTATTTTTTTATAAATATTTTTCTTTCCTTCACGCTGTATACAAAGCAGGGTACGCAGAGGGGACCTAATGTTAATACACTCTGATACCCACGCACTGTCAAAATTTCAAGTTTTCAAAATTTCAATTGCGTGGTGGGTGATATTATTATGGAAGTTATTAGTTATTATTTTTAGGAATAATAAATAAAAAAATTTGAATAACTTCATAGGATAATCACATATGACTTAATTGGCGCGCGTTTCTGACAAAGAAATTCTTTATTAAAACATAAATACATGAAAATATTTTAAACAAATATACTGATATTCATTTAACCTCAGGTACTTACAGTATAGTAGTAGGCAAAAGGAATTTAATATTAAAACTCTGTCTTCCGCTTTCTGCGTGTTGAGTAGCGAAATTTAATTTAAAATAATGAATTCCACTTGAGTGGGAATAGAACCTACAACCGTCATGTTTTCCTAAATGTAATTTGGCCAGAACAGATTCCAGAATTAAACGCGTGTCAAATCCATACGCCAATTGACGTGACTCTTGATAGCTTCATTATTAATCGCGTACGCATACGTAGCAGGGTAAGCATACGAATCTGAGTGTGAAGTAGTGTTAAGACACTCTATTTTCCACCTTCCACCCAATTCTATTCAATTTCGAGACATTACATGCAGAGTGGCAGTGGACCATAAGAAGTACTACTACAATTGTGCATGATATTTTAACCAGAATAAGCCCCAGCTACTTCATTGTACTGTGGTTCGCATCCTCGTGGTGGGAGCGTGTCGGGGATGGCCCGCAGTGGTCGCTGGTGGTGGCAGAGGCCGCTGTGTGTCGTCGCAAGTGGTGGGAGCAGTTGTTGTACGTCAGCAACCTCGTGAATACCGACGACAAGTGTTTGATACAGACGTGGTGAGATTTATTGAATGCTATGTAAATATTAGATATTCTTGTTTATATTAATATCAGTTATATATAAAATCGCTGTATCTCGCACACATGAGGGTACCCAGAGGGAACCTAGTGTTAAGACACTCCGTTCTCCACTTTCTGCTGAATTCTGGAAGGATTGGGTGTTGAGTGGCAGAACACGACGCGACACCAGAGCGAAGAAATGGAAATATAAATTTAAGTAAATATTTCATCTCCTCGAGTGGAGATCAAACCCACAACCAGTCGGTTTTACAGTCACATTTCGTGCCACTGCGCCACGACTGGCCTCAAAAATGTAAATATTAAATATGCATATTAGTGTTAGTTATATATATTTTTTTAAATATATATTTTTTTGCCTTTTAGTTAAAAATTTACATCACTTCACACATTATCCCCTATACTCCTTAATAGGGCTGGACAGAGACAAATATTTCAAAGGCAAACAATAGAAAGCAATTTTAGTTCATCTTTGGATACACTTATGTAATTATAATGTTTTCTACACTATGTACCTACAAACTTTTTTAAAATTAATTTATACATTATATGTATAAGGTACCTGGCCGCGGACATGCAGCTGTACGCGCTGGCGCTGGCCCTGACGCTGTGGCTGCGGCGCTCGCGGCGTCCTTTAACGACTCTAGGGGGGATCGCCATCGTCCTCGTCGCGGGGAACCTGGTGCTGGCATATGCATTGAAACTGGTGCCCACTTTTGTTGTGCACAATCCTGAGTAAGTATCTAACTTTATTTTAATTCTTCTCATATATTATTATAAATATATGAAAAGATTATTATATTTTTAAAGATTAACTGTTGGGGAACGGAAACCGTAATGGGAGCGGAGTGTCTTAACATTAGGTTCTCAGGTTTTTTCTGCTAGGTTTACTATGTGCAGGATACGGCGTGAAGCTAAAAACAAAAATGTAGGTATGTTGCCGGCTCTTCTCAGCAGAACTGCCTACCGAGCTGGTGTTATCTTCTTATAAAACTGATTCTACTAATATTCTTCTAATAAAATAAAGAATATTTTCAACTCCAACTGTGGGAATGGATTATTATTTTTTCCTCTTTATGGTAACAAGACAAAGCATGACGTTGAGTGCCACCACTGAAACCGCAATGTCCCTAAAATTTGGTGGACAGGTAGAAAGGATAACCGGGCGTCTACACACTATATTCCCTCCGCTTTTCCTGCTATATGCGGGATACACCGTGAAATGAAAAAATGATGACTTAACATGGTCTTTGAGCAGGTTAATCCGAGCAGCCTACAAAGGGGAGCCGTCGTTCGACTGGATGTACACGTCGCCGCACAGCAACGCGGCGGGCGCGCTCGCCGGCGTGCTGCTGGCGCACCTGCAGCGCGCGCGCGCCGCGGGGCGCTTGGGCCTCCTTGGGAAAAGGGTGAGTGGAGTGAAGTTATATTATAAATAAAAGTCAAGTGCGAGTCGTATTCACCCACCAAAAGTTGCTTAGCAATTCAAGGCGAAATGTTGTATGAGCTTCCCGTCTATGAGCTTTGTATGCGCTTGGATGAACCTAGTGTTAAGACACTCCGTTCCCCACTTTCTGCCGAATTCTTGAGGCATTGCGTGTTGAATGGCAGAACTCAACGCCGTGCCTAACCTCGATACCAGAGCGAAGAAATGGAAATATAAATTTAAGTAAATATTTCATCTCCTCGAGTGAATCGACTCACAACCAGTCGGTTTTACAGTCAGACTTCGTGCCAACACGACTGACTTAAACTGTTATTTCGACCATAAATTACTAGAGAAGTCCCATAAATTATATACGCAAATTTTGTTTACAATATGAACACCGGTTTACACTCGAGAGTGTGATATTAGAAGATGGGAAAATGCATTTTAAGTGAATATTATATATATATTACATAACTTAGTTTTATACGGCGCCGTTATAATATCCCTTATCAGATGACCCGCATACCTAGTCGGGAAAGAACCACAACTTTCCCCAAATATATTTAATGGTTTTAGATTAATATAAATATATTATGTAGCTAGTGACCCGCTCACGGCTTCGCCCGCTTGAACTACTGAATTATTTAATTAATACACTGAATTACGTTCATGTTTTAATATGAGAATAAATTATATTTGCAAAACCATTAAGTTAAACTTTTAATTTCTAATGTGAAAATTATTAAAACCTAAGGGTTACACTTTAATTGTTTTTAAAAAAATCTTATTTATGTTTATAACAATTGAAATTGAGGCCAGGCGTGGCGCAGGAGCACAAAGTGTGAATGTAAAATCAAATGGTTGTGGGTTCGATCCCCGCTCGAGGAAATTAAATATTTATTTACATTCTCATTTCTTCGCTCTGCGGCGTTTAATTTCGCCACTCAACACGCAACGCCTTCATAACTCTTCGGAAAGTGGGAAACAGAGTGTTTTAACACTAGATGCCCTCCGTCTACAAATACAAATAATGATATACCTAAAAGTAACTTAATATCAAAATAATTGATGGTGTTGAGTGGTGATATTCGCAGTGGGTTTCATTACGAAACCAATGTTGCAAGTTTTGACATCCGGCCCTGCAAATAACCTCATCTAGACGTAAAGCTTAGCTATAATTTTTACTTTCAAATAATTTATATATTTACCTATTTACCTTCACGCTGTATCCCTAGCGGGTAGTCAGAGAGAACGGAGCGTCAAACGCTACGGTCTCTACATACCTCTTTCGCCTCGTCCAATGTCATCAACCTCTTCATACATTCGGGGGGTCCACATATATTTGAAAGTTGAAAAAAAATAAATTTATAGCCAATAGTTAAAGACATCCAAAACTATAGTAAATTATATAAAATAAACTCTTTGTACTTCAGGTTAAATAAATATTATGCAAGTTTTTCTTAAATACTGAAACCAAAAATGGGTTTCATTTCCAATTAAAGTCTATGAATTTCGCTCTATATAAATTGACTCTGCTTTTAATATATTTTTAATAATCTCACGCAGCTTCAGTATGTTGTTTTTGTTTACCTAATTAATATTATTATTTATTTTCTGGATATTTAAAGCCATTGGGCGTTCTGTGTCGCAATCCAACTTAGTACGTTAGGAACAAACCCGACTTCAAGCCGTCGTCTTTGTTTTATCACATTTATATCTTTATACGTAATGATACTAATATTGACCGAATAATATTCTGTTTTCTCCCTTTTCCTGTTATATCGTGTGGAAGATACATTGGTTATCAATAGTTATAATAGTATATTAATAATTTCAAGTTATTATATAATATATTAATACCAGTTGAAAGTATATTGCTAATATATATTTGAGTGGCGGAACTCATATTATTAATTTCCTTGAGTGGAAATCAAACCCACAACCTTTCGTCTTTCAGTCACAACACACACCAGCCTCAGCGCGGCGACTGGCCACAATAAAAAAACTATCAGCTATAATACTCACTGTACTCACCAGGGTAGGCGGAGAGATTTTATTCTAAAAATACTACGTTCCCGACGTTTTTCCGTTAGGCTAAGTATATTTATTCGATAATTTTGTCAATTTTATATTAACCGATTATAATGAGGAAATCTAAGTTGTACTGCGACATAGCCATTAAAACATCAGGCGTATTACAAAACGTAATCGCAATTTACCGCAAAATTCATTCCACAGCGCTCGACACCGCGCCGCTCTACCTGCCCTACTTTAGTGCGGCTACTATAAAATATAGTTAAAATATGATCTTATACAATGTAAATACAATGTACCTTTCACTGTTAACAAAAAGATTCACGAATTTCATTAAGTATAATCTTTTTTCAATATTTTCGTTTTGTCGGAGTCAGATTTCATATAAATATACTTACTACGTCTCTTAGTACTAATATTGTACGTAAGGTAAGATTAAATGAGCATTGTCGTGAAAAATCGTTGAATATACATCTTTCTTTAGTTACGGGTTCAAATATTGGCATGCATCATTTTTTTTTGAGTATTCATGTTGTCAACTTTATAGCATAGGTCTATAAAAGATTTTTAATGAAACCCAAGAGTTTCTAATTAATGCGAATTTTTATTACGTTAAGACTACTTCTTTCTTACAAATGCACTATAATATAGAGGTGTATCTCCATCGAGGCATCAACGGTGGCCTATAGCTTGTCCCAATTTTCTTTAAGAATCCATTTTTTTTTATGATCATAAATTCTTAAATAATTGCTAAACTAGGACTGTTGTGGCAGAATTTCATAAGCGTGTGACTGTGAATGCGACAGTTTGTAGATTCGATTCCCGCTCGAGGAAATTAAATATTTATTTACATTCTCATTTCTTCGCTCTGCGGCGTTTAATTTCGCCACTCAACACGCAACGCCTTCATAACTCTTCGGAAAGTGGGAAACAGAGTGTTTTAACACTAGATGCCCTCCGTCTACAAATACAAATAATGATATACCTAAAAGTAACTTAATATCAAAATAATTGATGGTGTTGAGTGGTGATATTCGCAGTGGGTTTCATTACGAAACCAATGTTGCAAGTTTTGACATCCGGCCCTGCAAATAACCTCATCTAGACGTAAAGCTTAGCTATAATTTTTACTTTCAAATAATTATATATTTACCTATTTACCTTCGCGCTGTATCCCTAGCGGGTAGTCAGAGAGAACGGAGCGTCAAACGCTACGGTCTCTACATACCTCTTTCGCCTCGTCCAATGTCATCAACCTCTTCATACATTCGGGGGGTCCACATATATTTGAAAGTTGAAAAAAAATTAAATTTATAGCCAATAGTTAAAGACATCCAAAACTATAGTAAATTATATAAAATAAAACTCTTTTGTACTTCAGGTTAAATAAATATTATGCAAGTTTTCTTAAATACTGAAACCAAAAATGGGTTTCATTTCCAATTAAAGTCTATGAATTTCGCTCTATAGTAAATTGACTCTGCTTTTAATATATTTTTTAATAATCTCACGCAGCTTCAGTATGTTGTTTTTGTTTACCTAATTAATATTATTATTTATTTCTGGATATTTTAAAGCCATTGGGCGTTCTGTGTCGCAATCCAACTTAGTACGTTAGGAACAAACCCGACTTCAAGCCGTCGTCTTTGTTTTATCACATTTATATCTTTATACGTAATGATACTAATATTGACCGAATAATATTCTGTTTTCTCCCTTTTCCTGTTATATCGTGTGGAAGATACATTGGTTATCAATAGTTATAATAGTATATTAATAATTTCAAGTTATTATATAATATATTAATACCAGTTGAAAGTATATTGCTAATATATATTTGAGTGGCGGAACTCATATTATTAATTTCCTTGAGTGGAAATCAAACCCACTACCTTTCGTGTTTCAGTCACAACACACTACAGCCTCTGCGCGGCGACTGGCCACATTAAAAAGACTATCAGCTATAATACTCACTGTTCTCACCAGGGTAGGCGGAGAGATTTTATTCTAAAAATACTACGTTCCCGACGTTTTTCCGTTAGGCTAAGTATATTTATTCGATAATTTTGTCAATTTTATATTAACCGATTATAATGAGGAAATCTAAGTTGTACTGCGACATAGCCATTAAAACATCAGGCGTATTACAAAACGTAATCGCAATTTACCGCAAAATTCATTCCACAGCGCTCGACACCGCGCCGCTCTACCTGCCCTACTTTAGTGCGGCTACTATAAAATATAGTTAAAATATGATCTTATACAATGTAAATATAATGTACCTTTCACTGTTAGCAAAAAGATTCACGAATTTCATTTAAGTATAATCTTTTTTCAATATTTTCGTTTTGTCGGAGTCAGATTTCATATAAATATACTTGCTACGTCTCTTAGTACTAATATTGTACGTGAGGTAAAATTAAATGAGCACTGTCGTGAAAAATCGTTGAAATATACATCTTTCTTTAGTTACGGGTTCAAATATTGGCATGCATCATTTTTTTTTTTTTTGAGTATTCATGTTGTCAACTTTATAGCATAGGTCTATAAAAGATTTTTAATGAAACCCAAGAGTTTCTAATTAATGCGAATTTTTATTACGTTAAGACTACTTCTTTCTTACAAATGCACTATAATATAGAGGTGTATCTCCATCGAGGCATCAACGGTGGCCTATAGCTTGTTCCAATTTTCTTTAAGAATCCTTTTTTGTTTTAATGATCATAAATTCTCAAATAATTGCTGAACTAGGACTGTTGTGGCAGAATTGCATGAGCGTGTACTGTGAATGCGACAGTTTGTAGATTCGATTCCCACTCGGGAAATTAAATATTTAATAATTTCATTATTGCGCTCTGGTGTTAAGGAACGACCTTGAGTCCCGTCGCTCGCAATGCCTCAGATATGTGGCGAAAAGTGGGGAGTGGAGTATCTTGACACTAAGCCCCCTCTGCCTACCCTGCTGTATGCAGAAATTAGCGTAAAACTGAAAAAAAAACATCTGCTAAACTATAAAAAACCGCTTACCGTAAAGGAAATCTAAATAGATATTATATGATATAAGCTCCTTTATCTATGGACCGGCTGTTGATCAGCACATTGAGAGTCCAACCTATATAATTTCATATATACGTGTGTGACACCGTGTGTAAAACCGACTGGTTGTGGGTTCGGTCCCCACTCGAGGAGATGAAATATTTACTTACATTTATATTTCCATTTCTTCGCTCTGGTGTCGAGGCAAAGCGCGGCGTTGAGTTCTGCCACTCAACACGCAATGCCTCCAAAATTCGGCAGGAAGTGGGGAACGGTGTGTCGTAACACTAGGTTCCATCTGCTTAAACTGCTGTGTGTGGAATATAACGTGTAGCTGACTTAAGTTCATATACCTATACATCTAACAACAAACACATATATATATATATATTACGTGAGCTATTATATAACCACAATATATTCTATAATCCACAGTATTTACTTAATAGATTGTTACTGTGGTCTAGGGACCCCGTGGTGGGACAGCCTAGGTGACTTTCACCGGTTGCGCCACCGGTCCGCGGATGGCCGTCCGCTGCTTTTATGCGTCGAGAGGTGCATTGAGAAACTCGATAGCATAACTGGTAGACTTCCTTGCAAGCTGCAACGAACGGCTGTTGCGTATAGAAGTGGCAGACCATCTTAATCGGAAAATGCATCGAATGTTTATATAATGACCGTATAAAATATATTACTAGAAAATTCATAAAATAATTTCAGTATAGGCCAGTGGCGCTGGGGCGCAAACGTGCGTCTAAACGCGGGGTTGTGGTTTCGATTCCCACTCGGGAAGATGAAATGTTTAATACTTTCATTTCCTCGATCTGGTAACTAGATAAAGCGCGGTGATGAGATCTGTCAAATGTCCATTGAACACGCGATGCCCGTAGAGTTTCTTTCATATTTTAATTATTGTTATTTTTTAAATTATTTCATGCAAACACTAGATACTGATATATTAGTAAACTATTCTGTAATACTTAAAAAAACTCTTAATTATAACGTAAATTTTAAGTATCAAACTAAGTTTGTTTTTCCTACGAACAAATTTTATGGACAGAAACGTGTTCTTAGATATTAGGTACCATTACGCCATATTAAGTAACCGCCATTTAAATGTGTTATAAAAAAATATAAAGAATGGAGGTAGTGAAAATTATTATATAAGAGTAGATATACTTTCTGTCTTCACTTGATAAGTACTTATAATATCTTTTTCCTAAGTGAAATGTTGTTATTACCTTCGTAAAGCCTAACTGCCTAAAATACTTAAACTACCTAGCCGCGATGGCTTATATCCTGATAAGAAAGTTCAAGCTCATAGCAGGATATTTAGAGGGAACCTAGAAACCTAGTATTCCTATTTTACGCCGAATTTCAGAGGTACATATTGCGTGTTGAGTGGCGGAACTCACTCACTCGCACTTTGTCTTGTTACTAAAACGAGGAGGAGAAAATATTAAATATTTCATATCCTTGAATGGGGATCGAATCTATAACCTCTTGCGTTAACTTTCCTTAACATTTAAGGCCTTAATGTTTCGAATGACTGCTAGTATCGCGATCATATGGAAATTAAGGAAAATTTGGTAGAGCCGTTCGTATCATTGGGGACCCAATGATCTATTAAAATTATACAACTAATATATGTTACTATGTTTTCATCTAATTTCAGTGGTTTCGCCTGTTATCAGTCTGGGCTGTACCAGCGACGGTACTGGTAGTGGCTATTTGGCCACACTTGCTGGGCACCGGCGTGCCGCCGCGGTTAAACGCCGCCGTGAGCGCTGCACTTGAACGACCAGTATTTATAACACTTGTTACGATAGCGCTGTTTGGAGCAATGAGTGGTGTTGATTGTAAGTACTGAATTATTTCTGTATTTTTTATATTTTTTAGTAGACTCGATTGTTGTGGGTTCAATTCTTCGGTTCTAGTACTTGTCATAATATTTACATTATTTTATTTGGACAACGCTCGGCACCGTGTCTCGCCATTCATCATCAAATATCTTGAAATCGTTCGTGCAAAGAAGAATTTGATGGGATATCGATGCGATATACCTAAAGTAAGGTTTAATGCCTATCAAAATAGTTAGCACTCCGCAAAATGTATGTTGTTGTATGATAATATTTAATTATTTTAAATTTTCCGATGCGGTGGCGTTTAGTTCCGCAACTCAACATACAATGTCTTAAAAATTGGGCGATAAGTAGGCAAAAGTTATAACATTAGGTTCCCACTGTCCACTCTGCTATGAGGAAATGAAAGTTAATATGGCTACTTTTTTTTCAAAAGAGTAAAGACTATTATTTTAAATTTGTGATAAAATTTCAATTAGTTTTGCCCCTCTGTGTACACCGACATACATACATGTAGGTACGTACATTTCTAACGTAACATAAAAGTAACGAGCACAACGTATTTATTATTTTACGTTTAGTACTTGTGTTTTCGCATTTACATTCGTATTCGATAGTTACTATATGCTAGTTAGATAAAACATTTACATAGAATGTAAATGACGCCATTTAGTAATTTATTAGTATCTAATGTTAATAAATCAACTTCACACTGTATCACGCACACAACAGGGTAGGCATAGGGAACTTAGTTTTAAGACATTCCGTTCCCCATAACCACTCTCCGTCCACTTACTGTTTATAATATCAAAATAATATTTTAAGCTCTCAAAAATATACCAATAGTGCTGTTATAATACAAAATATTTTTATTTTAGCTTCACATTGTAACCTGTACATAACAGAGTAGGCAAAAGGAACCTGGAAACTTGAGACTAGGACACTCTGTTCCCATTAAGATACTTTCGTTCTCCACGCTGCATTTGGCCTCGTTACCAGAGCGAGGAAATAAATTATAAAATTTTCCATTTCTTAGCTCTGCTGTATGCCGCAGGGGTATGTGCGTAAATAATCAAAATAAAAAAGTCACTCCTTTATAATGATTCTCCTAAGAAGGAGCTTTATGTTTTTATTTCTACGAATATCTTAAAGTTATCACTCACATTTTTTTATAAAATTTCTAAATATCATATATGATTTCAGCTCCGTGGGTACGGTGGATGTCATGCGGCACAGTAGCAGCGAGGTTATCATTCGGTGCCCTGTTGTTACACATGCTGCTTATCAAGAGCTTCCTCGCCACGCGCCTCGCGCCGGTGCACCTTGATCGACTGTCTGTGGTAAATAGTGATCTTTTATTATTATTTTGGGTTTCTCGCTGTATTCCGCATGTAGCATGGTAGGCACAGAGAACCTAGTATTAAGACACTCCGTTCTACACTTTCCGTCAGATTTTTCGAGGCATTGCGTGTTAAGTGGCGATATACGCCGCGCTTGTGCTTTTCACGCCACTGAACCCACAACCGTCGCGTTACAGTTGCACGCTTGTATCTCTGCGCCGCGACCGCCTCAGATTTATTACTACTTATATTACCTTCGTGGTACCGCATTGGGGCTTATGGCTGAAAATACGTTGGGTATGCGTTCAATCCAAAATCAGGGGATCAGGTTACATTAATTCCGATGGATTCGATGGTTAACAAAACGCGGCGTTGAGTTCTGCAACATTGTCCATTGCTATACACTTAGTATTTTAACTATCTGCCAGACACTACTAAATCCTATAAGCTATAAGCGCCTACAAACATATTAGGAGCAAATAATATTTTTTACACATTAATCAATTAAAATTATATATTGTTAGCAGACTCGTGTAAAAGAGGGTAGACATTAAGGATATTAATGACATTAAACATAAGGTGAAAAAGATTATAAAAGCAATGGAATTATGTTAATCGAGGCTTTAGATCCCGACGATCCAATTACAGCCGCAAACACCCAGTATATAGGCAGGATTCATTCCTGAGTCCCGCCGCCGTAAGAGGCCGCGAGACCAGTCCTATCTTAGGGTACTTCAACGAGGCCTAACTGACCGTTAGGACACTCCTCACTGACTCCGAGCGTCACGAGCATCCATCAAGTTCGTACTATTTCTTCAGGGAATTCCATATCAGAAGCTCTTTCCGAATAATTGAGAAACTTACAGACAACATGTGTTTTTATCTTGTTTTCAAAAAATGTTAATCGCTTCCGATTTTAAATAATACAGTTATTACTATAAATTGTTCTTTCAGTTAGTTATTTAGTTATTATATTGCTTGTAATTTTTTAAAGCTCAGAGGAGTCTCACAGGGGGCTACAACCATGATAAATGCTTAACTTACCATTGCTGGGTGAATGTGCACAGAAACTTCTAGGCTTTATAATATAACGAAGTTCTAGCTTGGTTCGGCTCTGGAGTTATTATATAGCAACACTTGTTTTGCTTAAATAATGTTTATTTTAAGATAATTTTAGGGTTCCGTATACTCAAAAGTTTAAAACGATACCCTTATAAGATCACTTTGTCGTTGTCTGTCTGTCAAGACCATTTATCTCGAGATCGCGTGAAGGTATCAATTATAACGTATAGGATAGTTTCTTGTGAGTACAATTATGAAATTTGGTACGAAGTGATAACAGACAGTAGATATACGGGTAAAGTAAAAGTGAAAATATAAAAAATATTACAAAGAAAAATTTGCAGTTCATTTCATACAAAATGAGTGCGCGCAATCCTAAGTTTGTCAACTGTTACAAGTTCTATTTTCATCCTGACATACAATCCTAAAATTGGAAATAACCCTCGGTGGGCGAGTCAGACTCGAACTGGACTCGTTTTTTCATAAAAAATAAATTTTACATACAACTCGCATACAAAATCATAGAGATATTATCATTTTAATAACATTCACCTGATGAAACCCCACGAGACACCTAAATGGCACGACACTTGTACGTCTATTCATATAAAATGGCCGCCACGGCTGAGTGTTTACGCAGTAGACAATAGTCTTTTAACAAAGAGCAAAGATCACATTATATAAGGCTTTGGCTCTTGAGTGACGTTAGTGATCTTATCTTATGCATTTTTTTTTTTGCGTATTTAACTTAATACTGATTAAATGTGAACTGAATTTAAATTTTGATCTACAAGAATTCCCAAATATTTTATTTTTGTAAGAACTTAACAGTTACACTTATTTTCCCTAAGATTTATGCATGTGTAGTGTTATGTCTGCTACATACGTGACGATATATCTCAACGATTAATTACACAGAAGCTTACGCAGGAAACACGTCACCCACAATGGAAAATGATGTCCCATTTGCGACACTCGGACTGGTTTAACTATTTTCGAGTACGTTACTTGCTGTTTGCACAGCAGGTGTCAATGTATCTGCTTAATAAAATTCAATAGTTTTTAAAACATCTAATGTAAGGAGATTATGAGATTGTAATGTTAAAAATATATTTGTAAAAACAAAAACCTCGACTGCATAAAACTAAAAAGAAAATAAACATGCCCAATAGTTTATTAGGATTAATAGTAGCCACCCAAAGCCGCTCTGTCTTACTTACCAGAGCGAGAAAAATAAAAATAATTCATTTCCCCGAATTGAACCCGAACCGACAGCCATTATATTTACAGTTAGATGATTTCCCACTACGCTACGAATCTCTACGAGCTAAAATTTATATTAATTTTTCTGTTTCAGTACATAGAATGGTTTGGTTTCTCCATTCTATCATACCTCGCAGCCATACCGCTCGCCTTGCTCGTCGAGTTCCCCGCGCAGAGACTTCACAAGGAAATTACAATACTTTTACAGAATAAATATCATCAAATAAGTAAAACTAAAATAGACGACAAGTTGAAAGTGAATTGAGATTCCAATAAGGACGTCAATTATTGTATTATTTATTAAAATTTAATTTTTAATCATACAACTTGGAAGAATCTCTTCTAACTCCAAGTTAGGAGAGATTTCGTTAGTATTTAAATTAAACGAAACATATAATCTTTGGTAGTGAAGAAAGTCAAACTTCAACAATGTACTATAAACGTGGAATTATTAAAAAGATATCTACATGTGACTTATGTTTTGTCTCCACGCATTACTCAATTTTCAAGACATTGTGAGTTGAGTGTCGGAACTCAAGGACGTCTTATTACCAAAGCAGGAAAATGAAAATTAGTCATATCTCCGACTGGGAATCGAACCTACGGGCTCAGACATTATAGAGACAATTTTTATTTAACTGTTCAAAATCTATATTTAGCTTATACTTGAATAAGGTCGCTATTGTACATAAGCAAATTTTATTATTTATCTGTATAATTATTGATATAAATAAAAATTTCTTAAATCATTGTGTCATTTTTGAGAAGATTTTGCATTAAAATAAACAGTTTTTTATGTCCACACTGTATCCCGTATAGCGGGGTATACAGAGTAGAGGATCAGGAGAAGAGCAGAGGTTAGAAGAAGCCTAGTATTGAGACAATCCGTTGCCCACGAGTCGCCCGTTTTTTTGTGATTTTGTGCGTTGATTGGCAGAACTCAACAACGTTCTTTGTCTGTTATCGGAGCGAGGAAATTTAAAATAATTCATTCTCTCGAGTGGGATTCAAGCATCTACCGTCGCATTTACAGACCGACACAGTGCCACTGCACCACGACGGCCTCATTAAATAATTCAGAAACATGTAGGCATGTGTTTTCAAAAAACTATAACCGCTTCCGATTTCTAATAATATTGTTCTTATTATTAAGTGCTTAACTTACCATTGTTGCGTATAATAAATAATAAAAATAAAAATAAAAAGTCTTTTATTTCTTGCATAATTACAGTTTGATAATTAAAATGGAACTTGGAATGTATACAAAAGATATAATGTACACGTTACTTCAATACTTACTTTTATACTATACTAGCGACCCGTTTGCGACTTCGCCCACTAATGTTTACTAATCTACACAGATATTTATTAAAGTGTATTTGAGAAAAAACTCGCCAAGCGCGAGCCGGCTCGCCCACAGATGCTCTACTAATTTCAGGATTGTGATTGAGAAATACTTTATAGGTTTTTATGTTCTCTCTTCTTATGTTCTCTAGGATCTCAAGTAAAATGGTCTTGGCAGACGGACAGACGAACCACTAAGTGACCCTGTAAGGATCTTTTTTTTTCCTTTTGAAGTACAGAACCCTAAAAATGGATACTTTTTTTAGTCTGTTGTGCACTAAATAATTATAAATTTAAATCTTTTGGCAATTGATTTTATTTTGCTTGCAAGTTGTCTATACTAATCTATACTAATATTATAAAGAGGAAAATTTGTATATTTGTATGTATGTTTGTATTGTTATCACACAAAAACTACCGGATCGATTTAAAAAATTCTTTCCTTATTATAAAGCTGCATCTTGACTGACCAACATAGGCTATTTTAGGTTTTCAAAAAGAAAATAGGGATCCCGTTCTTAAAAATATAAAACATTACATAGAAAAACTAGTTAAATTATAATATAATATTACCTTTTGAGGCCATTCGTGGCGTAGAGGTACAAAGTGTGACTACAAAATCTACTGGTTGTGGGTTCTATCCCCAATCGAGGACAGAGAGGTCAAAGCAAAGTGCGGCGGAGCCACTCAACACGCAACTGCGTGTTGCCTCCAGATTTCGGCGGAAAGTGGGGAATGGAGTGTCTTAACACTAGGTTTCCTTTGCCTACCCTGCTGTGTGCGGAATACAGCGTGAAGCTGGTTAAATTTTTTTGATTTATTATCTTGTTTCATAAAAAAAGATTGCTACGTTTTCTCTGACTACTCCGCTAGGGATAAAGCGTGAAGCTAGTTTTGGTGAAACCCAAATGGCTTGACACAGATGCGTCTACTCATATAAAATGGCCGCCACGGCTGAGTACTGACGTAGCAATAATAATCGGTTAACGAAAGAGCAAAGATCACTTGTCATTATACAAGGTTTTGACTCTTGAATTACGCTGATGATCTTAGTAGTTTCATTGTGTTTATGTTTATTTTGCGCTTTTAACTTGATATTTTTTTTTTATGGAAAAGACACGGCAAACGAACGTTCGAGCCACCTGATGGTAAGGGATTACCGCCGCCCACGGCCCCGTGCAACACCAGAGGAGTTACAGGTGCGTTGCCGGCCTATAAGGTGGATTGGGCGCCGGGGCCCGTCATTACCAGATGCGAAACGCAGTGGCATAAAGCCACTACTTCACGCCGGTTTTAAGTGCCAGGGGTGGTAATGATTCGGTCGAGTCTGCTCATGTGTGTTGCCATTGCTGGCGAAGTGACTCTACCACACGTACTTTAGTCGCCGCTTACGACACCAACAGTACCAGGATGATCCTATTCTAGGCCGGGATCACACGGCTGATTTAATTTAAACCTTAAAGTTTATATTTTGTTCTATAGGATTCCCAAATATTTTATTTTTGTAAGAATTGAACATTTTGTATAAGATATATGTATAAGGTAAAGAGACAAGCCACTCCGTGTATCTCTTAACGCTTGGTTCCCAGGATTCTTCTATCTACTCTGTTATGATTAGGATACGAGCGAAGATAAAAAAAATACTAACTATAGGTATTTTTTATGTATAGTAAATTTTTTTCTAATACCTCGTGCCTCGTGAAACGTTCATACATAATAGCCATGTTATCTCCATAACGGACTGTTGTTTGGTGCTTTTTAACAACTTAATGTGGCGAATGTACGAATATTATTAGTTTTAACCATTTTTATAATAACCTGTTTATGTTTTTCTTTAATAATAATTTTTAAACAATTATTTTTACCTATATTATATTCTACTGCACTTGTAAGGACTGCTTTGACATTGACAGTGGTGATATGACGTTATATCAATTATGTTTGGATATTTACTGTAAATAATTATTTAAAGTAAGTAATGCAATGTTATGTGGTGTACGTGTTTGTTCTTTGTTAACTCATGTTTTTTTTCTTTTTTTTTATTTTTCTTTGTTATCTTACTTTTTTTTCTGGCAAACTATTTTCATGCTGTGCTGGTGGGTGTATAAATATTATTCTTTTTTTTAATTTTATTATATACATATATATATATATATTTTTTAAATAGAAATATATATTTATATATACATATAAATATTTATATTATTATTACTATTATAATTTACTTTTATTATTAGTTATGAATAGCGAAAGTTTTGACTCTGATGACGGAAATCTTTTTTATTCATGTACATCCAATTCATCGGACGACAGTTTTCAAAGTTCCTCTATCCCCCTGAATTCCTTTCTTAAATCAACATTTTTACCCTTTTCTAAAAACCTTAACGTAATACATATTAACGCTCAAAGCATCCCTGCCCACTATCCTGATCTTCTGAGCACGTTTGAGACAAAAGATATTCACGCAATCTTGGTCTCCGAAACCTTTCTCAAACCTTGTCTTCCCTCTACATCATATGCTTTGCCAGGCTTCCACTTAATTAGGTACGATAGAATTGGTAAGGGCGGCGGTGGGGTAGCCATTTACCTACGTAGCCATATTCCATTTAATATAGTCACCAAATCACCATCTGTATACTCGGAATCCGCTGAGTACTTATTCATCGAACTATTATTTGGTTCTTTGAAGTTGTTGCTCGGAGTGTTCTATAGTCCCTCGATGCGCATAGATTATTTTTCAAATTTTGAAACCTTGCTTGAAAATCATATATCTCACTCTGATCATACAATCATAATGGGGGACTTTAACACCTGTTTGATTAAAAATGATTCTCGAAGCAAACGACTGGTGGACATTATTAAGAGCTGCAACCTAAATACACTTAACACTAAGAATGCGACACACTTTTTTCCAGACTGCTCTCCATCTTTACTCGATCTTTCCTTAGTCTCGTCACTTGATTACGTTAGTGCTCATGGACAACTATCCGCTGAAGCTTTCTCATACCATGATTTACTGTATTTATCATATAAGATTCGTCCGCCTAAAATCAAACCTACAATCGTTATGCGGCGCAGCTTTAAAAATTTTAAAAATGATAATTTCATGTCAGATCTTAGGTTAATTGATTGGGATGCTGTTCTTGACGCTCACAATATTGATGATAAAGTTAATATCTTTAACTCCATTCTTATCGGTCTTTTCGATAAGCATGCTCCACTTCGGCCAATTAAACTTAAACATCTCCCCGCTCCATGGCTGACTTTTGATATAAGAACTGCAATGGCGAAACGAAACAGAGCAAAATCTAAATTCAAACTCAATCCTACTGCTGAAAACTTATCCAAATATAAGCATCTACGAAATAAATGCAATAGACTCTGTCGAACAGCCCAGCGCAATTATATATATAATTCCCTCAATTGTGGTAACTGTACTAAAGCTTGGAAGTTCTTGAATTCTATGGGTATTAGTCGCGATCGCCATACCGCCACCGTTGCAAGTAACGTTGATTTAGAAGCCATGAATACATTTCTTAGTAGGGTCCCATTATTAGATCACGTAACAAAATCTGACACCATCAATTCTCTTTTATCCACCCCGAATCAAAATTTTGCATCTCTTAATTTTACACCTGTATCTAGTAAGGATATTAGGAAACATATCACTGCAGTAACTTCTGAAGCGATCGGTTGTGATGGTGTGAGCCGTAGAATGATATGCTTATCTCTCGATGTAACTTTAACGGTACTTAGTCATATTATTAATTTTTCTCTTTCCTCTGGTTCTTTTCCTAGCATTTGGCGCATCGCTCATGTTCTACCTATTCCTAAAATTACGAATCCTTCTTCCTTTTCTCACTATCGACCTATTTCAATTCTCCCTTTTCTCTCAAAAGTTATTGAACGTGTGGTTTTCTGTGAACTTTCATTACACCTCTCTAAGCACCAGTTCCTCAGTCCCTTTCAATCTGGATTCCGCCTGGGACACAGCACGACTACTGCACTTATTAAGATCTGCGATGATATTAGACATGGTATCGATAATCAGCAATTAAGTATTATCGCTCTATTAGATTTCTCTAATGCATTTAATACTGTAGACCACGATATACTTATTGCTATTTTGCAATCTTTAAATCTTTCTCCTATTGCTATCGAGTGGTTTCGCTCGTATATATGTGGCCGCGTGCAGTGTATTCGAGCAAATAATACATTTTCTTCCTTTTCCGATCTTCATGCAGGTGTTCCTCAAGGCGGCATTCTCTCCCCTCTCCTTTTCTCCATTTTTATCAACTCCATTTCTAAATCCCTTACTCTACCTTTCCATATTTATGCTGACGACCTACAAATTTATGTTACGGCACCCATCAATAGTCTCCATAGTGCTATTGCTGCCCTTAACTCCAATCTCCTTACCGTTAGCTCATGGAGCAAATCTTTTGGCTTGTCAATAAATGCTGCTAAATCACAAGTCGCTCTCTTTGGTAGTCGTCAGCTGCTATCCAAAATCCATTTTCCATCCCTTTCTCCTGTGGTGTTCGGGGGAACTATGCTAGAGTTCCATAGTTCTATTAAAAACCTTGGTCTTACTATGGACAGTTCTCTCTCTTGGGTACCACATATATCTGAGGTAAGCAAAAAATTCGTCGCTGTGATCTGTCGTCTGAGACGTTGGAAAAATCTTCTTCCCATTAAAACTAAAATATCCCTGGCCAATACTCTTCTGCTCCCGCTGCTTGATTATGCCGACGCATGCTACTGTGACCTATCACAAACTCTCCTTAACAAGCTGGATCGCCTGCAAAATATGGCCATTCGGTTCATATTTGGGCTTAAAAAATACGACCATATTACCGATTACAGACTCCAACTTAAATGGCTTACTATCAGGCAGCGACGTAATCTGCATATCCTCACACTCCTTTACACTGTCCTCTTCCATCCTTACACTCCAAATTATCTTAAAACTAAGTTCACTTTCCTTGGATCCAACCACTCTCTTAACCTCAGATCACAGGACGACAATAAATTAGAACTGCCACTCAGCCGCACACAAGCCTATGGGGATTCCTTTTCTGTGAAAGCTGCAGTCCTTTGGAATACACTCCCACGCGAGCTGCGCCAATCCAAATCAGTTCGCATTTTTAAGCGTCAAGTTATAAGCTATTTCTTATCGTTATAAATTATGTAAGTATGTAATTATATATTTATCTATGTAAGTTTATTGAATTATATATTTACTGATTTAAAGATGTATGTATTTCATATTATTTTATTTTATTTTATGCAACTAGTTTGTAATATATAGAATGTAATTTTTTCTTTATGTAGGTTTATCATATTAGAATAACATATTTTATCATTTGTACACCAGCCAATATCCGCACATTCTTTGATCTTTTTAATGGTAGGGGTTGCCTGGAAGAGATCACCTGTGGTGATAAGGCCGCCTTTACACCATATTTTTCCATTGTTTTCTTTGTATATTTTTATTATTAAGTTGGTGTAATAAAGTATTAAATAAATAAATAAATAAATAAATAAATAAATAACTCACCACCAACATTATCGTGTATTTAATTAAATTATATGAATAAAATTAAAATTAAAGAGCGTGAGTGCGAAACACATCCTTGTAGTACTCCAAACTTGACTGATTCAATGTCACTTATATGTTTGTGACCTCTAATATGAATATGCATTGTATTTCTTATGTTAAATTAGGACCATTCACGTGCCACTGCTCGTGTGTCAGATTGAGTACCAAGTTTTTGGATATCAATCATTATTATAATAAAAGTACGGTGACACAATAATTATTATTTATTACCACTAATGCCCCTGCGCCACGACTGGCAGTTCGATCATATTCGAAGTCATTGACAACTATAATGCCTTCTAATATGATTTTTTTACTACATTATCGTAATTTCTATAAGAATTTTTGATTGTTTTGAATTAAAAAATACGACCAAAGTTGATATTTATAAAATATACATAAAGCAAATTTTTATTTTTGTAACATTATATTCTTTTTACCTATGCAATGTACGTCTCATCATAATTTTAAATCTCAGTTAAATGTGCTGATGTCAGTGAATAATGTAATTTACTCCTTCAGAAACAGCCTTAAATGTTAAATTATTGATTTGAAGGATTCATAATATTTTTTGTAAAATAACTGTAATGATTGCATATTAACTCCTGTACAGTTTTTAAATTAGTTAAATGTTCAATTGGTAAATATGTAGTTATTACAGTGTACACGTAGAAAGGATGTTTTTAGGCATTTTTATATAAATTTATTTCAAACGAACGAACAAACCAAACAATCTATGTATTTCCTAGACATTTCCTAGAAGACCAAATCGTTTTTTATCTCTGTGTTGAATTAAATAAATATAAATCAGCTTCATGCTGTATCCCGCACAAAGCAGGGTAGGCAGAGGGAACCTTGTGTTAAGACACTCCGTTCCCCACTTTCAGCCGAATTCGGGAGGCATTGCATGTTGAGTGGCAGAACTCAACGCCGCGCTTAGCCTCGACACCAGAGCGAAGAAATGGAAATATAAATTTAAGTAAATATTTCATCTCCTCGAGTGGGGATTGAATCCACAACCCTTCGGTTTTGCAGTCACTCCTCAAATTAATTACAACTGAAAAAAATGAGTCATATCTCCGAGCGGGAATCGAACTCAGAAATTATAGAGATAATTTTTATTTAACTGTTCAAAATCTATATTTAGCTTGTACTTGAATAAGATCGCCATATATAAGCAAATTTTATTACTTCTGGCGGCCGGCCCGCCATCAGTTCATGATTTGCCCGAGTGGCCCCTACTCTTAATTAGTCTGTGCAACCATGATTTACAGGCACACTTTGAGCCCCTGCGCCACGACTGGCCACCCATTTTTTACCGTATAGGTATGCCCCATTTATCCTATATGGCCGTATATGGATATTTTATATTAATATCAACTTGATATCTCTACGTGATCTCGATATAAATAGTCTTGATAGACGACCCGCTAAGTGATACTATTAGGGTTCCGTTTTAACCTTTTGACGTACGGAACCCTAAAAATGTATTTTGTCCAAATTAATTCGTGGTTAAATATAGTATCATTCTCTTAATAAAAGCCAATAAAAGAGACAATGTGTCGCCATCAGGATATAATTGCATCTTTATGAAGGTTATTTATTATTTATTCATTAAATCTGTTCTCGAATGAGTAAATTACTTTTATAATTCAAATCGGTAAAATTGCAAAGCGTTCTAAGAAAAACAAAAACGTGTACACGAGTACTTAATTTGATACGTAAAAATAACCTAATGTTATAAAATATATTATACATATATGGGAATTTGTAATTATTTTTTTAAATTAGATTCTTCAAGGAAATTAGCTGTATTTACAGCTCCACTGTTTTTTTTATTTTTATTTTAAAACTCATAACTCTACAGAAACCATACCGTTTTATTTTATACCATTTTTTTAACATTTTTAAAATTTAAAATATTTACTCTTAGTCTAAGGTTAAGCGATGCTTAATCAGTTTTTTACATGAGTCGATCGTATCTTGACTTATACATATCATAGACATTTTTACTTATACGTCATGACAATAAAATCTTAAAGAGCACTATCGCTATATGGTGGCGAACATGGCCGCTTTGTTTTGCTTTCCGCTCTTTTACGGCCATATTTATGTTGTTCTCGTCGTTGTCTCGATCATCACCGTCATCCTCAATCTCGCTGTAATAGGTGCAGCTATGTGTGTCGCAAAATCGCTACGACCACATGGGAGTCGCTATTTACTAATACTAATGTGTGAAAGGGAGGGGGGAGGCAGGTGGGGGGAGGTTTATGAATTCCAGACGGTCCATAATTTTCCCTTTATTGTAATTAACCAACATGGTATCTGCTTACTATTTGCGCTTCTTGTCTTTTTGTGTCGCCCGGTCTATTTAGAAGTTCCAGTTCCGGTGCGAATGGCGTACTTTTATTCCAGTCGATCAGTGTTGTCTATTTATTCTTTAATTTCACTACTGGACAAGCGATGTTTCCGACCATCTTCGACGTTAGTATAACTTACACTCCCCTTACAGCCGCACCGAGTATCAGTATATTGGGCCTTAATGTTTCAAGGGACTGCCAGTATTGCGATCATCGTACTTCACGCCAAAACACTGTTTATATAGGGCCCAGGTTCGGCCTCATATGAAATACTATTCTCATCTCTGGGTTGGCGCACCCCAGTATCAGCGTGAACCATTTGCTCGCATACAACGTAGAGCCATTCGAATTATTGGGGACTCAATAATCTGTGAAAGCTGACACTTTGGCTTTGCGTAGAGACGTCTCCTCGCTGTACGTACTCCATCGCATTTATCATGAAATAAGTTCTGGAAGAACTGTTTGACCTGTTTGACCTGTTACCTGTCGCCGAATGTTCTAACCGCACAGTCGGTTGCACGTCACAAGTTAAAATATCATCCACACCACCTGGATATGTGGCAATCCATTACTGTGCGAATTCGTAGGAACTTCCTTTCACGCGCCACGGAACTGTGGAATGGCCTACCCGCGGCAGTGTTTCCAGGTCAATATGACATGGGTACCTTCAAAAAGCGCTTCTATTTCCACCTTAAAGGCCGGCAACGCACCTGTAGCTCCTCTGGTGTTGCACGGGTCCGTGGGCGGCGGTAATCACTTACCATTAGGTGACCCGATCGCTCGTTTGTCCTTTTCCATAAAAAAAACTTCATAAATGTTGCATCTAAAAACTATTCTCTTAGATCTTCTATTCTATTCTCTTCTTCTTTTTTAATTAAGATTATGTTGTATTTGTATTTACATCTATTATATATGTGTAGTAGTATAACGAAAAAATAATTTTATGTTCTGTTATATCCGAAAAAAAATCGGTCGGCATGTCGGTGTGTTATAGCAACATTGTAGTGGTATCTCGATACACATGTTGCGGGCATTTGTTTACTATGTGTTGTTGGTTTGTGTTGTGACTGTGCATATAGGAGGATAATCTCCTCAGTTATTAGAGTTGTTTCGGTCAAATACGATGCTGAAAGCCTTTTATGAAATTTCTCCTTGTGGAAGCTGCATTCCCGCTTTTTCCTTAATGCAAACCTTCTAAGAGCCTCTACTAGATTTTCTACCCTAGCTTTGAGTTTAGGTATGATTTCCTCACACGCATCGTGTATGGCTTCCGCGTACGATGTAATTACGACGTTCAGTTGGGTTGTTGTTATTCACTTCCATTATGGAATCCAAAATTAAGATCCTATCCATTAACTGGGTTTTTTAGAGTGCCGAAAAGTTTGGCCATGTTGCCTTTTTCGTATAATATTTTCGGGTCATTGGTGGTGTTAAGGATTCTAGAGGTCTGAGAAATTGCGTTTTGGTCTAATGTTATAAAAATTTTGCAAATATCACCAGTTGGAAAATACTTGAAGACTATAAATATTTTGATATTGTGAAGCTATCTTAGCGCCGGTTGACAACTAGCTAATGCACTTGACTGGTACTCAATATTAATTTCCACAAACTGTATAAAAAATATTTTACCAGTATTTTTTAGATCTGGTCATCTTAACACTAAAACACCACCAGTCCTTAAAATTACTTCTGGAAAAAAAATGGTTATTTTGTTTCGCTGCAGCCCCTGATAGTTTTTGGTAAAATTGAGCTCTTTAAAAAACATTTTTTGTTTCGGTGTACCAAGTTTTCTAGACCGATTGTTTTTAACTATTATATGATATATAAGGTCTGTTATTTTTTATATCTTTTAGTTATGTAGAGGAAAAATAACACTAGCGCATACCTAACAGCCGTACTGTATTCGTGTATACCAAATTTCTTTTAGAAATCTTTAAAAAAAATCATATTCCCAAATACCTGCTAACGCATTGAAAATCAATGAACGTATATGGAGTGAAATGGTACTGAGTATATGTAAAAATAAATTGAATTAAATCAGCTTCACGCTGTATCCCGCATATAGCAGGGTAAGCAGAGGGAACCTAGTGTTAAGAGACTCCGTTCCACACTTTCTGCCGAATTCTGGAGACATTGCGTGTTGAGTGGCAGAACTCAACGCCACGTTTTGCCTCGACACCAGGGCGAAGAAATGGAAATATAAATTTAAGTAAATATTTCATCTCCTCGAGTGGGGATCGAACCCACAACCGGTTTTACAGTCTCATATAAATCGATATAGGTGATTGTGCTAAACTTTTAATAATATAATTATTATTAAATTATCATTAATTACAAAATAATTGCTGTTTAATGTCACTCCAAGATTTTAATAATTTTAACATTATATTATAATGGCTGTAAGTTCGCAGCGAACGTATATTAGAACAAGAATATAATTCCGTGTATTAAATAAATAATCGCGTAGTTGAAGCGGCCGAAACCACGAGTCATTTATACGTGTTACTTAAAAATAGAAATTGCAGCTGTAGAAAAAAAACGGAACCCTTACTACTTAGTCGTCAGTCTCGCCTAACATGTGGAATACAACCCAAAATGAAAATTCAATATCCACATCTACAGTCTCTTGGAGCATATGTGATTACCTTATTATAAATAGAATACATGCATGCATTGTCTTGCTCCATATTGTATGAACTTTGACAAGAAACGAGATGTATAAATAACATAAGAAAAGAAAGGAATCTGAAATTTTATAGGGATATTAAAGAAGCCATTATAAAGTTATACTTTTAGTTCATTTCATATAAAATAAATACAAATATCAGCAAACTTAAGTTTGTGAATTTAACTTTAACCTAGTGGAAAATGGAGTGTCTTAAAACTTGAAGGAGATATAAACAACCAAACCATACTAATCCTTATAGGCATTAAGTGTAAAAAGCGGATAATTTTTAATTTATTGTTAATTGTTAACAATAATTATTAAGTTATGTAAATATGTTCACACAGTGTGAACGTAGCCTCGGACCAGCAAAATGAATTAATAAATATGCGTTGCTTATGCAGTATTAATGCTTTAAGTCCAGTAAACGTAAAAATGACTTCGTGGATCATCGTGTTTGTGTTTTTGTGCGCAAGCACATGCAGATGCGATTTAGGTCATAAATGTATGCAAAAGGAATATTTGAAAAACTTCTTCACACTATCTACAGATGTAAATAATTATGAATACTTTAAATTTGTGCATAAAAATATAAATAATAGAAAAGATAACGAACAAGATAGCAGAAAAAGCTCAACAGTGGACATCAATGACCATGATATTGACGATGTGATTCTTAAAATAAGCGGTAAGTGAAATATATAAATAAATTTATTTACAGAGTGATTGATTGGTAAATAGATGTACAAACTGATAATGATGGTAGAACTGATTGGAAATGGCCTCCTGGTCTCCAGCCAGCAGGCCATTTGCAATATTTTTCTACCTCATTTAGTAAGCACTCAAATTTTACCATTTACATGAGAAATTGGCCATATATATATATATATATATATATATATATATATATATATATATATTATATAATAATCTATGCTATAATCGTTGTGTTGTTATAGATATTATATATATATATATATATATATATATATATATATATGAACGTAATTTAGTGCATAAAGCACAGCATAAAGCAATATTTCTAATGTTAAAATTATTAAAACCTTAAGTTTCATTTTCGTAATTTCCATAAGAATATTCAATTGAATATTAAAAAAACTATTTATCATTAGAAATAGTTACTACGGGTATTTTACAATGTAATAAAACTCGTTCAGTTTGTCTGTGCGTTTTTTCACCCTAATCTGAGAAGCGGTTTAACTGATTTAAGTGTACTTTCGTATTTAAGCAAACTTTCCTTTACTTTTATTTTTATTTTAATTCAATCGATTCATAAATAAAAAATTTAAAAGCAGTTTCACTCTGTACCCCGTTTATAGCAGGATAGGAAGGTAACCTAGTGTTAATACACTCTGTTGCCCACTTTCCGCCGATTTTTTTCCATATGTGCCATAAAAACTAAGCCATATTCAAAAGTTGAAACGCAATTATATTGCGTTTTTCCTTTTTTTCCTAATTGAAACGTAATACATTAGCATACTACTCCTTTGTTTTGAGTATATTTGGTACTTACGTACCATAATTATTTCGTATATTTTTATATGCCCTATAGAAAAAGATAATCTATCTACTATTAATGAATTTAAGGTACATACCAAAGATTGCAATCATTTCACATCGTTTAAACACAATAAAAGTTGATCTTTTATACAGTGCTGACAGTGTGAACATGTGAATTTTAATTATATTTTTTTTATATCTTTCATGTACAGAATCAACTTTTCTATCCTTTTATTATATATAGAGATAGAGATAACAATTAATTAACACTATTTTATATTATTAAAGAACTTATAATTTATATCAATCGAAAGAAGACAAACCGAGGATATTTTTAAAATAAAAGGATCATAAGTTTTCCGGTATACAATTTTGGGAAAAATTCAATTGAAAACTACAACTTACTACTACTAAAAATGTGTTACCTACCTAGTTTTTAAACTTGGTCCTCATATATTAATATTTAATTTTCGTATTTTCTCCACACAACGTGACATTGGCGAAGTGGTATGTGCTCTACTGGCACACTGTGCTGTGCACACTCGGAATGCCATAATCAAAGAACCAAACCAATATTTAATTCTCTCAGTTATCCTCAAATTATTATGTCAATTTTCCGGAGCGAATTTCAATTCATAATAAACTAGTCTTTACTAGTTGTGGCGCAGGACCACACGCGTGATATATGGGAAAATAGCCAAACCAGGTCTAGTATCACAAAAACGTCATCATTTTTCGTTATGGGCGACGTGTTTCCTGCGCAAGCTTCTGGGAAGAACTGACGATTGAGGTCGATATCGGAGTCACCATCCACTCCATCAGGTGTGGAGGCACCATGACCGTTTGATTTATCTGCATATGTAGAAATTGTTAGGATATATCGTTACATGTGTAACAGACATGAGCATAACTAATAAGCGTCATCTGCGACGTGAACCCATATAATATAGATTTTCCTCCATCTTTTCGAAAATTAAACAGTAGATTTTTTTTCACTCTTCCTATCACTTTGAACATAAAAACTAATTACAAATATCCCAATTCCATTAGATGAGGATTACTACGCAATGCCGCAGATGTTCCAGCTGGACTCGTACTTTTATTGCGTGAAGCGTGGAGGCGTGTTCTGCCTCGGGGACTTTGAGCTGTCGCCTATCGGGGATAGTCATTTATTCCGCATTATGAAGGTATTTAATATAACAAAAGTAACGTTCAATAAATGTTGAAGTAAAATAAAATAAAAAAAGTCTTATCAACTAGATATACTACGTACATTGCCCTTACATATACTATTACATTGTCTCTCGGTCATATTATTGTCTCTGATGGTTCTCAAGATGCTCATCGTTAGCCGTGAGCCTTCTACTTGGAGGTAGCCTTCTACTACTACTGTTCTTGAAAATATCTCTACTTGAGATCAGTCTATTATTTTATTATTAGTAGATGTATTGTTGCTAACATATCTGATATAGTGCCATTATACCAAATGGCGCACCGTGATTGTTGGCATTGCTATCCTATAGGATGATAATCTTGTATAGGCAGAAAAAGAAAAATTATATAAATATGATACAAGATACACAATATGATACAATTGAGATATAGCTTATTGCTTGAGACGGCTCGTTTGTGATGAGGTGCCTCGCTCTGTAGAAAGTTTCTGTCTGTTCTGTCACAAGAGTATTTTAGAATGTAAAGCTTTCCTTTTGTATAAATAAAGTATTATACTGACGTGCTGAAATTTATTTCTTCTCCAATGTTCAGGCTATTCAGACTAATGTTTAGTAATGAATTAATTACGCACATTTTTTATGAATACTTCAACAGGGCGTGTCAGCAAACTGGGTAGATTTTGCAAACCACACGCGCATTTACCGAGGAACGTGCCTCACATGCAGCTGCTCTTCTTTTCAGGCTTCTTCGCACGAGGAATGGTAATATCAATGCAATCCTTACGTAGTACCAATGTAATAATACTGTAGAGTACTACTATAAAATTTTAATGTTCTGTAAAATAACTAATAACACCTATTATATTTTCTTCTTCTTTTTTATTTTCACGATTATTACACGTTTTAAATAAAACTATTTAATTGGATTAATCGTGTATATTTTTTAACATTATAAATCAAATTAACTTCACGCTGTATTCCGCACACAGCAGGGTAGACAGAGGAAATTCTGGAGGGAGTGTGTGCTGAGTGGCGGAACAGAACGCCGCGCTTTGCCTCGATAACAGGGTGAAGAAATGGAAATATAAATTTGAGTAAATATTTCATCTCCTTTGAGAGATGCCTCAAATTTATTTCGGCACTGGTAGAGATTCCCGAGAAAAGGTAACGCGGCCGAAGTAAACAGAGTCCACTGTCTTATCATCTGCATAGAATGATAAAATCTTATAACATATTATTAATGAATGCTAAAATCTCATAACATATCATTAATATGCAGAAAAAATAGTCTAGGGGACAAAGCCCAGGCTTAAGATATTATGTTATATTTTTTTTTATTCCTTTCAAATAACATTATGATAGTACAACGCTTCTCGAACTTAACACCGACTTTTACGCTACTAATATGCTAATATTACATAATACAATCTACGTTGAAAAGAACCGACTTACCTAATAACTAATATAGGACTAACATAAAGGTCAAATTGAAAGCCTCCTTTTATGAATAAAATAATATATTCGGTATATTACCTTGTAAGTGTGAAAAATACTTTACTGAAAATCACATCAAAAGCGGTTTAGTGGTAATCGTGGACAAACATAAATATATACATCGTTCTTGTTGGTAATAAATTGGTTAAAAAGCTCATGCCTCAAATATTATTGGAATACAAGATAACTTAGATAAAAATACGAACCGCCTTTTTTGTGAAGTCGATTATAATACCAAAACCTGAAAATTCTGAAAACCGTGTAAAAATCTGTGCAGTTACACATAGATACATTCGTACAGGTCTAACTGACAACCCCATTTTTTAAGTCCGTTCTAATTTTTAGTTAAATGATTATTTACAAAAAATCATTTGATCATCCGTATTTAATTTTATTAAAATATATTTTGAATGTGGTATTTATTATTGTAGTATTGTGGTATATATTATTAATCCCTACTGAAATTTCTGCAGATAAGGTTTTTTGTTAAGAACATATTCCTTATGTACGTATACGTACATACGTACGTACATATGTACGTATACGTACATATGTACGTATACGTACATATGTACGTACGTATGTATTTTTTATTTCCTTAACCCAAATCTTTTCTCTGTTTTTCCAGGTTAGAATCATGCGTCAATGCAAAAATGATATCAGATTACAACTTGACAGCGCGCCTCAACAGCGTCGACTACTGTAAAGAAGGACAAACTCCTTCACCACCACTGAGTACTAACGAGAAAGCTTTCGCTGTATTTATAAAAGTTATATTGACGCTTACAGCTATCAGCACGGTTCTTGATGTGAAACTTTCTAGTACTTCCAAGACGAGTGAGTGTTTGATGATTGAAATCGTAAAAAGATTTTTTTTTAGCTTCAAGCTGTATCCTATAAGTAGCAAGATAGGCAGGGACACCCCTTGTGTTAAGGCACTCTGCTCCCTCGCTTTGAGTAGCGAAACTTAATGCTTTGCCTCGACGCAAAAGTGAATACATCAAAAATAAAAAATGAGGGCGTCGTAGCGTGGCGTAGGGGCACAAGGGTGTGATTGTAACGCGACGGTTGTGGGTTCGATCCCCATTCGAGGGAATCAAATATTTATTTAAATGTATAATTTTATTTCTTCGCTCTGGTGTCGAGGCAAAACGCTGCGTTGAGTTCCGACACTCAACACGCAATGGCTCCAGAATTCAGCGAAAATTGGGGAATGGAGTCTCTTAATACTACGTTCTTTCTGCTTATCCTGCTGTGTGCGGGATTCAGCGTGAAGCTAAAGAAATCAAAATATGAAATTTTTCATTTCCTCGAGTGGGGCGATCGTTGAGTTTATATTTGATATTCTGTCTTCATCTTCCTTACTACCTCCTTTTTTCAACATCATATGCACATTTCAGAACACCGCTGGGCCTTATCTTGGTCACTATATACCTCTTGGAAAGATTTAGTAGCGCCGACGCGGTCGTCCTCATCGAGGGAAGACCTGCGCGCCTTTGACGGACTTCGTGTGTTCTCCATGATGTTCGTGATCGGCGCACACGTCGGGATCAGTGGCCTTGCATATGTTGATGATACGTCCTTTGAACGAGTAAATGTTACTAAAGAAATTGGAGTTTAATCAGCCATTGAACCATTGCCTTAAACAATTATTAAAGATTGTCTATTCCTCCTGCCAGTTACGCGCAACCCCGCAACGCACCCTAACACTTTCTTGTAACATCTCGACATTGAATTGCCAACATTAGTTAAAGTACTATTGTTTTATGCTCTAATTTTACGATAAATTGTCTACCAATTTTCAGTATCATCACTCTTTGATCACCATGTTGTTGGTGAACAGCACGTTGATAGTGCAAGTGTTCTTCATGATGTCGAGCTTCCTGATGGCGCAGAAGGTGCTGCGAGACGAGACGCGCGAGGCCGCTGTACTCACTTTCCTTAAAACTATGTTTAATAGGTTTATAAGGTGAGTTTAAACTTGTAGATGCTGAAATAAAATACGTATTGAAAAATGTGATTGTATACGAAATAAATTTCCCACTCGCGTTTTAACATAATTTAAATGAAGACAAGAAATATTAAGTAAGCTTTTATATTATTCTAAACATAATTTTTTCGAGCGATATATCAAGGTGCATGTAGCAGTATATCTTCATTAATAGCTTGATTGTATTGATAACTTGAACTGAGCAATCCTTTGTTATGGTGATTAGAACTCTGATATCCTCTGACATCCGGTCCACATTGAATGTTTATATACTTACTTCCGTGTCTTGCAAACACGCTAGCCATGACATCTCCGTGAACTTTTATTGTTTTCCTAGCTTGAAATGTATGCGGGCTTGCCTACAGTTAGCCCTTTAATATTTAATAAGAGCAATAATGCAATACTCGGAATTATCCATGCTATTAATTTCAAGTGGTTTGTAGAGTTGTATCCCTTCCGATATTTTTCGACATCCTTCGTTTAGGTAAGTGTACACTTACAAAGAACTTGGATTGGGGAAATACTTGTTAGGTTATGTTTCTCAGGAATACAATAAAGATGAAATTTCTAGGATAATAGTTAAGAAGTATTCTGTACTATATGCTCTCACCGTAATAGGCTGAGCTATTTGATCTATTTCAACGAGATGAATATCTCTAACTGTTAAATTTAATAACTAGTACTAAAACGTAGCTATACGTGAATTTCTAGAAAATGCAACTGATTGATAAAAATATTAGAATGATATGTAATATTCCTTGAAACAAATGTTAAACGATGTTGATTTCTACTTATCTTACAATCAATTAATGATTTGAAAATTAATTTATTGTTGAATTAGCTAACGTTATTGACTGTCGCCCAAAGTTTTGAATATTATCAACTAAACTTGGAGGTTTATTAATTTCATTTTCAAATCTAATAGCGTTATCTAGATTTTGAATTTTGTTTAAATATTTAACAGTCATTAAATAATAAAATTTCATGGGTATTATCTATAGGGTCTAAGATTATTTTGAATCTACAACAAGAACAAGATGAGGTCTTTGTAGCAACTTATAATTAACTCTATATAATTGAGGTGCCGCTTCTTTAAAATTTTAATTATTTCGTTCTAAGTATCATTAACTGGGATAAATATGACTTTCACTCTTGTCCTAGAATTAATTGATTTATTGTCTATTCTATATTTCGAACTTCGTGTTCTTTTAAGGTGAAATTGCCTTAGAATATTTATTTCGTTGTCTGATCGGAAACGGCTACTACTACTACTAGCGGAGACTAAGGTCAATGACTAAGAAAAATGACAGAATCAATTGTTCTGATACTCATACTGTCAGTATCTCCATCAGTCTCCCATGTCAGAATGTTAAGTCTATTATAATTGTAAGGCTCTATGTAATTATCATAACACAATATAACCTTTATTACAAGAGAAATAAATTTTTCTTCTTTAAACTTGGTATAAAAAACATTTAAAAATATAATAATACACTATTCCAAGGGTGGGACAAGGGTCCAAACCATCTATGGAAAAAAATCTATGGAAAAAAAAAACGGCAGATCAAAATTAGTTTTTTATTAATACTATAAGTAGTGTGGACTAAGGTTTTTTTTAAATATTATATATACTCCAATAAAAGTATAATATCAGAACTTTACCTAAAGCGCTATTTTATACTTAGTTTTTCCGAAAATACTATTCTTTATCTTAACAAACAAAAAAGTTATCGATTTTTGATCTGATACAGACCTCGATTTCTCATAGTGCGCCGACTCAAGTAAAACTGCTTTCTATATCCGGTTCTCGATCTAATAGCTAAAACCTCTTAAGATGTTGGTCAGGGCTTTTCGCTATTAAGCCGTTAAATGAAACCATTATCGGCATAATTATAGTCCCATTGACATCCCACATGGCGGTAATCTCAATAAAAACCTATAAACTAAGACGGAACCTTCACCAGAAGAAATCTAGGCGGTGGCCATAGATGAAGAAAAAAAAACATGAGCCAAGTTAACAAGAGTGGTGGATCAAATAACACCACCCAATCTGTTACCTAGTAGGTTCCTTGTGAACCAGCGCTTCCTTGGGCATCCGGGAGGTCACACTCCAGAGACAGACATAGCAAGGAACTTCTATCCGATACAGTTCCTACGACGCTCTTGCAGCTAATCCGCTACATCATGGATCTTAAAACTAACTCGAATGAATGTTGCATATGCGGTCAAACCGCGTTATGCCGCACAATCCAATACACCACCTTTATTTCCAGCACGTGAAGCTCTTAAATGTGCCAACGTCGTACTGGCCAGCATTCGCTGCCTTATAAAAGAATTAGTCGGATGATGCTCTTTTATATCATCATCCACTTGAAACCAAACGCCATTCTACGATCGCAGAATACTTCAGTGGCATCATGTTTAACTTAAATCCAGAAGACATCATAATCAATACGACCGGACTCGTGATCCGAGTTAGCTTTAGCATCAGTCGGTTCTCATCAATGAGTGCTATGTCATCTGGTCTGGTCCTGGATGTGAGCCGAAGTTTAACAGCCGAGCGATATTTTACGAAGATATTTTTTTAATAATGAGTGTAAAGAGTACTGCTCCTCAGCTTTCTTAGACGTACATCAGGCTTTCGATAAAGTCTGGCACACAGGGCTACTATTTAAAATCAAAACTCTCCTACCGCATACGTTTTATAGTTTCCTGGAGTCTTATTTATCTGAAAGGATCTTCCAGGTAAAAGAAGGTTCTGCTACCTCGAGCTTCTACGATGTTCACACTGGAGTACCCCAGGGGTCAGTTTTAGGACCCATTCTGTACACAATCTTTACATCCGACTTGCCTGGGATTCCTGGTGTCACTGTTGCAACATTTGCAGATGAGACTGCAATAATGGTTAAAGCTAGATGCCCCAAAAAAGCATCTGATATTTTGCAAAATCAACTCGACGAAATCGGGAAATGGCTAGAAAAATGGAGGATCAAAGTCAATACTATAAAGTCGTCACATGTCACTTTTACATTGAGAAAAGATAATTGTCCACCTGTTACTTTAAACGGTCACCAACTTCCTCACGCAGATTCAGTCAAATACCTGGGTATGCACCTCGATCGTAGACTAACCTGGAAAAAGCACGTGAGAACCAAAAGAGATGAACTAAATTTAAAATATAAAGGATTGTATTGGCTACTCGGCAGGAACTCCAAATTGACTCTGGACAATAAACTATTGATATATAAAACTGTACTAAAACCCATCTGGTCATACGGTGTGCAACTGTGGGGCTCTGCTTGTGACAGTAGTATACAAATGATACAAAGAGCTCAAAATAACATTCTCAAACAAATGGCCAACTCACCTTGGTTTATAAAAATCAATGAAGTCCACGAACACCTGACTATTCATACAGTGAAAAATGAAATAAAAATTTTATCTTCTAAATATAAAAGCAGATTGCTCAAACACCCAAATCCACTGGCTACCCAATTAATCGGCCAGAACATGACAAGCCGACTAAAGAGACGTCTCATTTTGCAAACGCCACAGTAGTTAAACTACCTGCGAAGCTTTATCTAATGTGATGCAAGCTTCACCCGCCACAATCTTTCAACTAATCTGCTCATAGTCTCCGGACTGATTGCATGATGAGCTCAAAAAAAAAAAATATTTTTTTTAATAAAACCAAAATGCCACAATAATTGCACTCTTCATTATATAAACCATGACAGAATTAATAACTTAGTAAAACAATATGTGTTAACTATATTTTATTGAATAATGTACTCGTTCTAGATGATAATTTAAATGAGTATTACAAATACTTACAAAACAAATCAACAAACAAAGAAAATAAAACACAGACAGAATGTCATAATTTTATTATTTCACTTAAAAAACCAGCCAGAGGGCAGTCGTGGCGCAGAGGCACAAAATGTCACTGTTAAGTCGACTGGTTGTGGGGTCGATTCCCACTCAGGGAGATGAAATATTTATTTACGTTTATATTTTCATTCCTTCGCTCTAATGTCGAGGTAAAGCACGGCGCTGAGTTCCGCCAATCAACACGCAATGCATCGAGAACTCGGCGGAAAGTGGGGAACGGAGTGTTAATACGTGTCTTCATCATCATTTCATCGAGGCCGGTCGTGGCGCAGCGGCACAAAGTGACTGTAAACCGACTGGTTATGGGTTCGATCACCACTCGAGGTGATGAAATATTTACTTAAATTTATATTTCCATTTCTTCGCTCTGGTGTCGAGGCAAAACGCGGCACTGAGTTCTGCCACTTAACACGCAATGCCTCCGGTATTCGGCAGAAAGTGGGGAACGCAGTGTCTTTCACTACATTCCCTCTGCCTACCCTGCAGTGTGCGGGATAGCGTTGCGTGAAGCGTGAAAGCGTGAAACGGATTTTTTTTTATCATCATCTCACATTTCAATCATCATTTAACAGATGAATTGGTTAGAATAAACATTGATTTTAAAATTGATCCTCTATTATATGATTTTTTTGTCGAAAACATAAGATATACCGCGTCTTCTATACTGATAGTAAACAAAAACCGGAAAACATATTTCAATGAATGTCAACCTCTACTCGCGGCTCCTATTTTACAGGCAACCCATATATTCAGAAGTACGGTCTCTTAATTTCTTGACAAAAAACTTAAAACAAGATATGGCCGTTTATATACGTGTGTACGTGTATTTTAATAATACATTAATACAAGTTTTTCAAGTGCATATAATAATTCACACGACACCAAAACATAAATGAACAATTTTAACATTTTTGTCCGTCTGTCTTTCTGTTTATCCGGGATAACCGACGGACCAGCTGTTCCGATTATTTTGGGACTGACACTGAAAGGTAGAGGAGGTTGTGGAGCAACATAAAGGCTATTTTGATACAGGAATAAAGTTTTATCAATATAAAGTATGTTGTTCGACAAGTACTAGTGGCTAAAGGAGTTTGTTGTATTGAATTGACGAAATCTTTAGTTCTTTTTTATTTTTATTTATTAGTTCAGTACTACAGACACTTGATCCGTCCCTTTTTCATATTATTATTATATCTAATTTTTACATCATATATATTAATTATATTATTGTTTAAATATATATATTTAATACCTAAATAAAGTATTAAAAATTTCACACATTACAATACTTAATTACACATTTATATACTTCTAAATTTGCATTTATTAAAAATACATTAACTATTATAATAATTGATTTGGGTATGAAGAATATTGTACTAGGATAAGGGCATGACCGCTATGGTGGAAGAGGCGACCACTGCGTTCCTGTCTTTCAAAGCCATCTTTAAATTATATTCAACAATGCGTTTAGTCGTTCCCTCCGTCGTATACGGGATCAACATTTTGAAGACTTGTTGTTGTTATTGTTGTTTGGTGATCTGCGGTTAAGCATTAAGAAGAGGTTCTCTCGGCCTATATAGGGTAGCTGATGATACATCTCCAATTAATAGAATTTCCTCGGCTCCGGAGACCAAAATCTTTAGTTTTCAATGTTTTGTTGTTTGATGTTGTTTATAAATTATTATTTGTTTTATTTAAGAAAAAAGCTCGAGATTACATGATTATAAAATAGGCCAAGATTTTCAGGATTCTCCAATCTAAGCTAACATCCTTTTGAGCAGCCATTTATTGCTTACAATTTCTAAATATTTTGCCAACTTAAGTTTGTTAACTTCATTCGCCGCATCATCAAAACTTTTAAGGTATTTCCCAATTACAATCCTGAAGTTGGTACAAAACCCTCGGTGGGCGAGTCAATTTGCGCTTGATAATTTTTTTCTTAATTACACTTAAATAAAAATTCGTATATTTCAAGCGGGCGTAGCTACGCGTGGGCCGCTAGTATATAAAATCTAAAGTATAATGTATATAATTTTAAATTTTAATAATTATATTTTTTTTATTATTTACACGTTGTAGGCTAAGTCCAGGATACTTCCTAGTAATGTGGTTCTCCATGACGTGGTGGAATCGCGTGGACGAGGGGCCGCTGTGGCCGGTGCTCGTGGAGACGGAGAAGGTGCGCTGTCAACAGAACTGGTTGTTACACTTCACTTATCTGGACAACTCTATTGATATGCACGAGAGATGCTTGGTGCAGGGATGGTGAGTATTGGAGGCTAGTAGTTATATTATGTAGTTACTTTTATTAAATATTAACATGTGAAGATATGTTAAATATGTTTAAAAATCAGTATGTTAACTCTTCATTCAATGTTAAATGTTTCCAGGTATTTGTCGGTGGACATGCAGTTCTACGCCGTTTCTCTCGCCCTGACGCTGCTGCTACGGAAGTCTCGTAGTGCAATAACAATATTGAGTACTTTACTTATAGGCGTTATTGTGGCAAATTTGGTGATAGACTATAAGTGGCATATCACTCCTAACTTCGTAATACACAATTACCAGTAAGTTGTTTACGTTCTCTATTCAATGTCATTTATAGGATTCCTTACCTCGATTAGTAAAAACGAAAAGCTTATAGGAGCTTCTCAGAAAGGGCCCCACTTTCAAATTAGTGAGTAACGCAGCGCGTACTGCCTTACTCACTAATTTGAAAGTCATACTGCCTTAACTACATATTAGACTAACAGTCCTCAAAATTTCAGCAATGCTAAAATGACGTAGGCCTAGGGATGCTGGGACCTAGGCTTTTCTTGTTTTAAACTTTACTTCTTGTCAGATGAATTTCTATAAGTGTAAATTTGTAAAAACTTACATTACGCTTTAGATCAATCCTGCAGATGTACGAAGGCAGCACCTCCATGAATATGTCGTACAGGTCGCTGTTGGGAAACGCCGGCAGCCCTTTGATAGGACTGCTGCTTGCGCACGCGCATATATCGCGCACACCTGCTAGTCTTACTAGCACATTAATAAATAATAAGGTGATTTTAATCCGTTTATTTTAGTTATAATTTTTCAGGTTATTTTGTATTAGATATCGAATTGTTTGCTTGAAGTGTGTTTGATTTTCATGCCCTCCCGTGGTCACATTATTGTAACCCTGGTCTAGTGAAATGTATTGTAGCATTCCCTTCACTAGACCAAGCAACATCACTAAAATAGGCACTAAACTTTTTCTAGTTTCTCTTTTAGCACGTATAGGATAAAACGTGCGGGTAGCAAATATTTAAATGGCTGTAAAATATCGTACTCCTAAATTAGACGTGGTCTCTTTATTTTTAACAGGTTTTCCGCATATGTACTGCACTATCCCTGCCCGCAGCGTTCCTGTTCACGTGGCTGTCCCCGGCCGCACTGGGCGCGGGCCCGCCGGCGCGTGCACCCGCGGCCCTTGCTTGCTGCTATCGAGAGACCGGTGTTCGTAGCGCTTGTGGCTGTTGCCATGTTTGGAGCTATTAATGGCGTGAATTGTATGATTTGCGAATATTTCTTTTTCTTTCAGATTCTATGCCCAAGATTAACATTTCTGAAATATTGTATAATATTGTACTAACATGAATGCTGAATTCGAACTTATTATAATATCAAGGAACACGCTCATGGCTTCGCTAGTATCGAAAGACTAGTGTTCGTATCGAAAAAGAATGCATTACGAATATTTCTTTCAGTTTCAGGCCCCCGTGGGGCTACGCCCGCTTGAAATATACGAATGTTTACTTAAGTGTATTTGAGAACACCGGCTAAGCGCGAGTCGGGATCGCTTACCGAGGATTCTGTACTAATTTCAGGATTGTGATTGGGAAATGCTTTAACGGTTTAGGTGATGTGGCGAATGAATTGACAAATTTCAGTTTGCGGACATATGCACTCCTTTTGTATACAATGAACTGCAAATATAAGTTTATACGAGTATTGATTTTTTTCTATGAAGTAGCTATAATTTTTTACTTTTCGGTATTTTTCCTTTATTTGTATTGTAAGATCTTAGTTCGTCCGTAACTGTAAGTCGACGGGAAGTACAAATATCTCCATGAAATTGCTTTATTTCATCCTCTTACACTGTTTTGGCAGATTCAGGCATAAATGTTTCATTAAAAAAAGAATTATAGGCGATTTTTTATTGGTAATTGGTTCTTAATGATCATGTTGTACAGGATATATCTTTCGAGCCCTTAAAATAGATTTTCCACAAGGAAAGCAGACAGAGACTCTTATTGCCCTTGCGCCACGACTGGCCTCAGCCTGTAAAATGATAACAACGGAAAATATTATTAGTATAAAGTTCTGTAGGAAATTGCATAATAGGTATTATATATAATACCAATTAAATATATAATACTATTTAAAAAGTTCATTGCTTACATTTTATAATAATTTCATTTATTGTTTTAGTGTATATAAAAAATAATATTTGCCTTAAAGGAGTTCAATATTAAGTCTCGTACAAATAACATCGTCCCGAAGCCACAGCCCACAGATCCATCACGACCATTGTCCGACTAGTCCAGGATATCTTTAATAGATCAGCGCTCGGCTCGGCAGCATCATTTACATTGTTTCCCAATACTTACATCTAGAAGAACTGTAAAACTCTAATGTCGTGTCCCCAGCTCCATGGAGAAGAGCCTTCTCGCACGCGCACGCGGCGTCGCGCCTCTCGTACGGCGCGTACTTGCTGCACTTGTTCTTCGTGGTCGCGAGCGTCGCCACCAAACTCACCACCACGACTTACAACTTAAAGACTATTGTGAGATTTCCTACATTTTAGACGTAAACGATTAGGTACAACTAATAAAAAACAAGGTTTCCTAGCCTAGTCCTGTTCCAAGCCTTGTTATCAGAGCAGAGGAAATGACAATATTAAATGTTCCAAGCCCATAACTGTCGCGCTTACAGTCGTACTCTTGTGTCCTCGCACCACGACAGCTCCGACAAGAAAGTTAATACAATAACAAAGGGAAATCACTTTTTTAAAATTAAGTTTTCTAATATTTATAATTGAAATACCAAGTAAAATCAATGATCCAATTGGATATTTTTATGCATTAATCAGCTTTACAGTGTATCCTGCATGCAGTAGGGTAGGCAGAGGGAACCTAGTGTTAAGACATTTCCCCACTTATTTTTATTGAATTTTCTCTAAAATTTCAGTTCACACAATTATTTGGTACCGCAGTGTGGGCGTACGCGGCCTCGTTCCTGCTAGCGATGCTCGTGGAGCTTCCTACTCAGACATTGTACGTGGAAATTAAGAATCTACGGATAAATCCTAACCTAAGTGATAAGAAATAAGTTGTTAATAAGAAAATGTTATATCGAGAATGTTTGAATTTTTTTTTAATATACATGGTTATAACTAAGACAGGTGACATAGCAATTTCTAAGAATTTTTGTCTATTTTATTAACACGTATTTTTGTATATTTATAAAAAATATCTATTTTGTGCCGTGTGATCCCGGCCTACAATAGGATCATCCTGGTACTGGTGGTGTCGTAAGAGGCGACTAAAGTACGTGTGGTAGAGTCACGTCGCCAGCAATGGCAACACGCATGGGCAGACTCGACCGGATCATTACCACCCCCGGCATTTAAAACCGGCGTGAAGTAGTGGCTTTATGCCACTGCCTTTCGCATCAGGTAATGCCGGGCCCCGGCGCCCAACCCACCTAACAGGCCGGCAACGCACCTGTAGCTCCTCTGGGGTTGCACGGGGCCGTGGGCGGCGGTAGTCACTTACCATCAGGTGACCCGCACGCTCAATTTACCGTGACTTTTCCATAAAAAAAAAAAAAAATAGGCCAGTCGTTACGCAGGAGCACAAAGTGTGACTGTAAAATCGACTGCTTGTAGGTGCAATCCCCACTCGAGGAGATGAAATACTAACTTAAATTTATATTTTCATTCCTTCGCTCTGGTGTCGAGGCAAAATGCGGCGTTGAGTTCCGCCACTCAACACGCAATGCTTCCAGAACTCGGTGGAGAGTGGGGAACGGTGTGTATGTGTGTGCGGGATACAGCGTGAAGCGGATTTAATTTATTTATATATGAGGACATCATATTTTGTTTATTCCTTTCTTGTACTGTTAATTGCACTGTGCTCTCTTCCCGCTTTTTTGGTATCTACTTTCACTGGTTGGCTGGAAGAGTTTTATTTTAGAAATAAGCCCTCTTGTAAACTAACCTTCTCTTTGTATATTTCTATATACTTTATTATGTGCAGTAAAGAATGTTATTTGAAAACGCTCTTATATAATTCAAACGAAGCCTCGATGTCCGCCACTCAACAAGCGGCATTTTACTTTAATTTTAGTGTTGTTTAGTTTCGTTTCATTTATTTATATATTAAAAATGTTGAAGCACTTTTAGTGTTAAGTTAAGCAACAGTAGCCTTTTAATGTACAGCTATTTTTTTATAACAGGCGTTAATTGTAATACGTGTCATATGTGACGGTCGTTAAAATTAATTTTTAAAAATTTAAATATATCGTTAGACTGCGAGCTGATCAGTCACTAAGTTTTGCATTTTATTTAATTCCTAACACAAAATCTTTTTGATCTAAAATCAAGATATATACAGATTAATTACTAATAATAAATAAGTTAGACGCGTCACAAGCCGAACGCTTAGGCCGATAGTGCCTCTATCGATTGTTCCGTGCTCGCAGTACGGTGCAGCGCAGTGGCACCGAGTGTGACGGTAAAATCGACTGGTGGTGGGTTCAATCCCCATTCGAGGAAATGAAATATTTACTTACATTTATATTTTTTTTTCTTCGCTCTGGTGTTCAGGTAAGCAGGCGTTCAGTTCTGCCTCTCAACATGCAATGCCTCCAGAACTCAACAGAAAGTGGGTAACGGTGTGTCTTAACACTAGGTTCCCTCTGCCCACCCTGCTGTAGAACTCAAACTGGGTTTGTATTATTAGTTTAAAAATCAAGAACTGCGTCTGTGTGTTCTGCCAAGTTAAGAAGCTGGAAACGTGCAATATTATACAAGGAGCTAGTTCTGAGTTTCTCGTAATTCGTAAAGAAAGTCTTAAAGTCTAAAACAATTTAACCCAAACGATCATTGATATATTAAGGAATACAAAATATATTAATTTTAATGTATTAAAATAAAATGTATACAATTGCGAACAGAATGAATACACGGTAATTTTAGTCTCTCTCTCTCTAAATATTAGTAATTCATTTTTACCTGAGAACGTGACCAATCTCAATGCAAGCCGCATTACATAAAATACAATTTAATAGGTACATAGAGTTGTTAAGAATATAAAGTATAACATTTTGAATCAATTGCTTTAAAACCGACTTCTTTAATTTCAACCGGACTCCATAATGAGGAATCACTAACCTAACCTAACCAAATTTTTATCAAACTCCCCTTGAAATGTATCCATTCGAATAAAAAAAGAATAATCGTCGTCGCGCACATACTTAATGCAAATTAATGTATGTGATAGCGTTGTCAGAAATTGACAACATTAAAATGTTACCACACGAGAAGCATCAGCAGCTTTCAGATAAAAAAATCGTCAAAACCCATGGGTTTACACGAATCGATAGCCTCCTTTTTTTGTCGAATTGATAACTTCCTTTTATTACAGAAGTCGGTAAATAAGGAAGACATTGACATATCTGAATAATAATTTTTAATTGATTTAATTTTTCATATGATATTCCAACAGAACAGAGAGAAATTACAACTCGAGGAAATGAACCATTTCATATTTTCCTTTGCTTGCTTTATTAAAGAGGCAGAACACGGCATTGAGAGCCGTCACCCAGCACGCCTCCAGAATTATGTGGAAAGTAGGAAAAGGGAAATTTCTTAATGATAACGGATCTCAGTTTCTTTTCTGTCTACTCTGCTATTGGTAAGAGCGAAATTATAAGATTCTTAATTTTTTAATAATAATATAACTAAAATTCATCCAATTGTTAGGCGAATTTATCCACCGAGGGTTCCGTGACAATTTCATAATTGTTGATCAATGACAACATGACTTATAAAAGTTGAAAATAATAAATTCGTGGGCGCATTTTGTATGAAATAAATTAGAAATAGAAGTTTCTAATGGGTATTATTGTGAGTGTTTTTAATGTAATTTAGTCTGTGCTTCTAAGGACTGCAATGCAGGTGCAGGGTATTAGATTAATTTCAGTTCGATATTTGCACGCGATCTTAAACAAAAGTTCTTGACAGACGAACAGATTTACAGACAGACGCATCACAAAGTGATAGGAGTTCTGTTTTGTTTGTTTTAAAAAATTAACAATAAAAATATTCAAAATGTCTAATATTTCACTATAATACCACATTAGTATCGACATTGTACTGTTGATAGTAATTCAAAATAGTAATACTACGGAAGGATTGATGCAAATTGAAATATAGGCAAAGGTAATTTTGTAGATCGCCGATTTTTTTTGTAGATTGTAGATATATATATTCTATAGAGATATCACACATTATAAAAAGTTCTTTGATTTTCACGATTATTACACATTTTAAATGAAACTATTTTAACCGGATTAATCGCGTATATTTTGTATTTTTATACATTTTTGGAAACCCGACGTTTCGAACACTTTGCAGTACTCCTTGGTCACGGGTAGACTGAGGTGGCATTCGTCTGTCAGTTGACATAATTACTATATCAAACTACCACCAACGATTTCTTACTTTCCTCGCGTACTGCCCTGGATTCATGCAGAATGAACTAACTGTCTCAAACCCACCATAGCAGAGGGCAAGATATGCTTTCTGGTATAGTGGATTTGAGACTTCAAAGATTTTATGATTGGATCCCAGGTGTTACAAATTTTCTATAATTACAGTGTGCAGGTGTATACAAAACTAGATTGTGACTGTGGCTTGTCATACATTGGTCAAACAAAGAGAGCCATCGGTGTTAGGGTGAAGGAACACATCTCCGATATCAAGAATGGGCATGTATCGAAGTCAGCTGTATGTGAGCATACTATGGATAAGCCTAGCCATTACATAAGGTTTGATAAACCCCTCATCCTCGCTTAGGAAAACAGATATATTCCTAGAATGATCCGCGAGGCTATTGAAATATAAAAATATCCTAATTTCAATAGAGAGGACGGCTGGAAGCTTTCCAACACTTGGGTTGTATATGTATATGTAATGTATAAAATACAAAATATACGCGATTAATCCAGTTAAAATAGTTTCATTTAAAATATCACACATTCTTTTTATTGAGCCAACTGAGACAAATTATTTTGGAAAGAGATGAAGCGCCTCAGAGCGCCTGGTCGGTTTCCAGGAGGCGCGGATTCGAGTCCCGCTACGTTCAAATTTTTATACGTTTTCTAAATAAGTATTTTTCTTTCGTAAGTGTGGAATAACACATTAAAATCTTTAATAACATAAATAACCTCACATTGAATGATGACATGAGTAAACCAATTTTAAAGGTAAAACTGAGAGATTTCTATCTTAAAGAAATCGAAAAGGAAATAGAATAGGTTTTTTTATAATGTTTTTTTAGTCGTTAAGTGTTTACTTGTTGTTTGTATTTTTTATTTTTCTTTTATATTTTGTGTTTTATATTATAGAATTGTAATAGATATTAAGTGGTGGTGCTTGTTTTTTATTTTATTTTTATTCATATTTTATTTTTACTGTATTTTATATATTTTTATAGTATAAGCTTGTATAAGAGATGTAAGAGGTGTCAAGTGTTTACTTGTTAATAGTTTTTTGTTTTAATTGTATGGTATTGTAAATAATGATTGTCGGTACAGTAGTTTAGTATTAGAATGTTAGTTTAGGTTAATAACAAACACACGAGTTTGGGAAGAGATTATATATGTATTTACAATGTAAAAAGAAAATAAAAAAAAGCCAATGTTAAGGAAAGTTTGCAAAAACACAAAAGTGCACAGTTAAATATAAACGTAATAAGTACCTCCGATTGGTACATACAGTCCCACAGCCCATCAGCTGTAACCAGGCACGTCCCAACTACAAAAGAATGGCGTAAGGCCACGTGGTGTTTAACTATATAATTATATTTTAATGAATAATAATATGCAGCCCAAATACTTGGACTGTAGTATATACAAAGAGAAAGTTAAAGAACTTGAAAACTACTTTTATGGATATAAATCTCTTAGGCAATACGTTTTACAAAATTCACACAGTGTGAACGTAGCTTCGTATCAGCAGTAAGAGTTTCTACCTAATAAATATACCTTACTTACACGGTTTAGTTGGTTAGTGTCCAGTAAGCTTGAGATGGCATCACGGATCATTTTACTCGTGTTTTTGTGCGCGAGCGCATACAAATGTGTTTTAAGTGATAAATGTACACAAGAAGGAAATTTAGAATACTCTTCCACATTATCCGCAGACACAAGTAAGGATGTTGATAATGGACACTGTAAATCTGTGTACCAGAACGTCGATAGAAAAAACAATGGATTAAAAAACTCAATACGGGAGACCAATAAAGATGATATAAAAGATGTGGTTGTTAAAATAAGCGGTAAGTGAAAATGATAAGATTATTGAAATCTAGCTACAAAAAACAAATAAAATTCAAAAGCTTAGAAGAGTATAGACAACCGTATTTAAACAAAAAAAATCCTAAATACTCTTTTAAATATTATTTTATAATTTATATTTTTGTTTCGCGTGGTGAGAAGGCTAAAATGAAACCACATGCACGTTAATGGAGACAGGCTCTGGCTCCTGCTCCAAATAAAAACACCCTATCGCAGCAAATCTGATGATAGTCTCAATACAGACCTGATAACAGATAAATTATAAATTAAAAAATATACATTTTTATTTCTTCGCTCTGGTGTCGAGACAAAGCACAGCGTTAAGTTCAGCCACTTAACACTCAATGCCTCCAAAATTTGACGGAAAGCAGGGAACGGAGTGTCTTAACACTAGGTTCCCCCTAACTACCTTGCTGTGTGCGGACACAGCGTGAATCTGAATTATATTTTTTATAGTTTTCTCTTTTAAATAATATTTTGTAGTTTATTTAACGTCATTTAATGACATTCTGACATGAAACTGTATTTAGATAGAGAGTGCCTCTCTATAGCAGAGTGCGTGCAGCCGACGTTCATCTATTTATCACCATTATTACCTCAAAAACTTGTATAATATACCATGCCTAAAAAAACCTATTGATTCGGTGCATTTCTTATTATTTTATTTATAACTCCTTAAGAATTAACCATACGATATCTATTTTTACATTTTATAAAGTGTTATTTCACACACAAAAAGTATGAGATATTTAATTCAGATTTTTATATTTTTCAATTTTTATACCTCTGTTGGTTATACTTACACCCTCAGCTAACCCTTCCGTAGCTCTCTTTCACTCATTTGGACAAACTTATCGGTCACTGCATTATGAGAGTATTATAATATTAAGACTAAGATTTAAGTTTTTTCGATTTCATCAGATGAGGATTACTACGCGATGCCGCAGATGTTCCAGCTGGACCCGTATTCTGGTTGCGTGAAGCGTGGAGGCGTCTTCTGTCTCGGGAACTTCGAGCTTTCACCCGTTGAGGATAGTTCCCTATTTCGCATTATGAAAGTATGTAATAAAAAAAAATCAGCTTCACGCTGTATCCCGCACACAGCAGGGTAAGCAGAGGGATCCTAGTGTTAATACACTCCGTTCCCCACTTTCTGCCTAATTCTGGAGGCATTACGTGTTGAGTGGCAGAACTCAACGCCGCGCTTTGCCTCGACACTAGAGCGAAGAAATGGAAATATAAATTTAAGTAAATATTTTCTTCTTCCACTACCAGTCGATTTACAGTCACACTTTGTGCCCCTGCGCCACGACCGGCCTCGAAGTATGTAATAAATATTGTATGAATGTATTAATATAGTAGTAAACGATAAAGAATGTCATAGGCATTATGTGTAATATGTACAGACTAAATATAAATTAAAAAACCATATATGTACGAGAGATATGAGATATCGAGGGCAGTCGTGGCATAGAGGCACAAGTGCGTGATCGTAAACGCGACTGGTTGTGGGTTCGATACCACGATAAGGAAATTTGGCTACCCTGCTGTTCCGGGCAGTTCAACGATTGTTGAACTTTCGCGAGTTTATTGTATTTTTCTATTATAATTTCTACAGCGAGTGTCAGCAAACTGGGCTGACTTTATGAATCACACACGCATCCACCGAGGGATGTGTCTCACACGCAGCTGCCCTCCTCCTCAGGCTTTTTCACACGAAGAATGGTAATATTGATTCTATCTTAATTTTCATATATCCCAATAAATTTATTTAGGTTATTCTTTTAGTGGCAAAAGCACAGAAAAATATACACTTACACAAAGTACGGAGTAACATAAACTAACAAATAATCAATAGGGTTTGTGAAAGAAAAATCATCAAAAATCACACAAAAGCCTTATTCAATTAGATCCATATTGAGCTCGTGATTGGAACATTATAATGTATTTTTATTTGAAACATTATACATTTTCTGAGAATTATGGTATTTTATCATCCACATCAGATAAGTTAAAGGTTCCAGAATTGGAAAATCAGATTACGAATTACGCATTGATGGATTTATTGCCAGCTTTAAATAATTTTTAAATATAATTTTTGCCATTTTATCATTTCAAAAGTCATTTCCCTGATTTCCCAGGTTCGAGTCATGCGTCAACACAAAGATGATGTCAGACTACAACTTGACAGCGCGTCTCTATAGCCTCGAGTACTGCCAAAAAGGATTACCTCTTTCACCACCACTGAGTACTAACGAGAAAGCTTTTGCTGTATTTATAACGGTTATATTGGTGTTTATAGCTATCGGCACCATTCTCGATGTGAAACTTTCTGATAATTCCAAGAGAAGTAAGTTTATTTATACTTATTAATGTTTGCCAGATTTTTGGATGTGGTATACTTAATTAATAATAAATATCTGTATTTTTATGTCATGTGTTACATATTTATTTAAAACAATTTATTTCTTATGTTTAAATCACAATTTCTGTAGTAAATTTTATACTAATTCTGTTTACAAGGGAAGAATTGTACTTATTTAGAAAACATAAAAATTTGAACGTAGCGGGACTCGAACCCGCATCTTCTGGAAACTGACCAGTTCCATCGATCCCCTACGTTCAAATTTTTATACATTTTCTAAATAAGTATTTTTCTTTCATAAGTGTGGAATAAAACTTTAAAAATGTTAAAAATAAGGGAAGAATAACATTGTTGAATAACATGTTGCCTAATTTAAACTATTTTGTTTCCACTACAAATAAATAATTAGGATAATACCTTACATTTTAGATCACCGTTGGGCGTTATCATGGTCATTATATAGTTCCTGGAATGCTTTGGTAACGCCGACGCGGACGTGCCCGCGGGAGGACCTGCGCGCTCTCGACGGACTACGGGTGTGGTGTATGGTGTCTGTGATCGGCGCGCACGTCACTATTTTTGAAGTGCTAGCTTATATTACTGATACGTCATTTGAGCGTGTAAGTTTTTTTTAATAAAAAAAATGCTTTGAATTGAACAGTATAACACATTACAAATTGAATAAACTTTATTATATAAGAGCCGTTCAAGTATTGAAACTTTCAAAGATTTTTACTCCTCCTGCTACGTTATATGAGACGCTCCTTAACTTTTTCCTACACCTTTTTTCTCTTTTAGAAACTGGAGAAAAGTTTCTAAACGTTAACTAATAACAAACACACATACCACAAATATTCTTTTAACTTACAGCATCATCATTCTCTGACCAACATGTTTTTACTGAACAGCACGTTAATAGTGCAAGTGTTCTTCATGATGTCGAGCTTCCTGATGGCGCAGAAGGTGCTGCGAGACGAGACGCGGGAGGCCGCTGTACTCACTTTCCTTAAAACTATGCTTAATAGGTTTATAAGGTGAGTTTAAACTTGTAGATGCTGAAATAATACAATTAAGAATTGTAATTGTTTACTTTATTAATTTGTGAGACGTGGTGAGAAAGCTGATTAGTTGGTACCTAAATAAAACAAAGTTTGTATATTAATTAACGATACGGCGTGAAAAAAAATAATTATTTTTTTTAAACCACTTCATTACAAAATTATACACAAAAAAAAACTCTTACATGAATTACATATTATGAAATACATACAAAGTTTTTTTATTCCCACAAATTTGGAACATATCATGAGTGCTCAATACCTCTGTCCGAGGCTGTACTCGTATACTATCTTTTTGTTAATATATACACTGTTGTAGGCTAAGTCCAGGCTATTTCCTAGCAGTCTGGTTTTCCATGACGTGGTGGGTGCGTGTCGACGAGGCCCCTCTGTGGCCGACCCTCGTGGGGACGGAGAAGGTGCGCTGTCAACAGAACTGGTGGTTACAGTTCACTTATCTGGACAACTCCATTGATTTACACGAGAGATGCTTGGTGCAAGGATGGTGAGTATTAAAGCCTTATCATTATACGCATGTTCATTGCTTAAATATTAGTATATTAAAATACATGAAAATTATACCATGTATGAGATGAGCAGCATCATCTTCTAAAATCTAGACCAACCCCACTACCAAGCATGACGATTATGTTAAAAACCCCCATGATGAAGTACAAACGAAAACGGCCTACAGTCGCAAGCAGCACGATAATAAGGTAGCTAAGGATGCTACGATAACGACTGATGCATCAAGTCACCGAGTAAGATGCGGCTATCAACATGCGGCAACACAACATGCGTACACTAAAGACTGACGAGACATTAGCAGTTTGTAAGAGCATCAGTAGGTAACCCTGGGATATCATTGCATTATCCGAAGTCCGAAGAGGAGTGGGGCTTAGCTTAGCGTACTTGACACTCAGAATATCGAAACGATGTAGATATGTTGGATTTTACTTAGGTTTAAGATTTCTATCTGCCACCATTTGTACAGAAAGGTGTTAGCAATTCTAAAAAAAATCATCAACAAATAGATGCTGACGATTCGTCATTCTGAGCGATGAACCATGTTTTACCTTGATGGCTTTGTTAATTGCCACCCACATATGATTGTCAAAAAATATATTTATCTTTTGACAATCCACACCTTTTTGTTTGGTGTGGATTTTGGGCTGGAGGCATAATTAAACCATACTTTTTTTTGAAAATGAGGCGAGACTGTTGCTGATACATATCCATTTTTTCATCCGAAATTGGATCATATTAATGTGGTCAATATGGGGTTTCAGCAAGACGATGCCACATGCCATACATCCCGTGAAACAATTCAATTACTGCATGAAACATTTGTAGATTGTGCACTTGCTGGTTTCGTCGTATGATTTAACACCATTATATGAGGAGATCAACTTGTGCTTATAAAGTCATTTATGTATATATTTACTTAATGATTTGATAAAAAGATAAGAATCAAAGGATTAAAATTGTGCTACTTTAGTTACATAACGTGTGTCGTTCCTGGGTCGTGGTTGTGCAGTGGAGCAGCGGGACTGTCTAGGCCGGAAATAATGTAATATCTTTATATTTATTTCCTCGTTCTGGTAAACATATCAACGCGCGGATAAGAATATACGTCTTAATTTGATATACAATTTACGCAGGTACTTGCCGGTGGACATGCAGTTCTACGCCATGTCCCTCGCCCTGACGCTGCTGCTGCGGAAGTCTCGACGTGCGATAAAGATATTGAGCATTTTACTTATAGGAGTTGTTGTATCTAATCTAGTGATAGACTACATGTGGCACATCAAGCCAAACTTTCTCATACATAATTATCAGTAAGTTGATTATATACTCTATTCAATGTAAATGTTACTATTCGGAAAAAAAAATGCAGTAGGTAATTGAATATTTTAATACTTTTATGTTTCGCTCTGGTATGCGCGATGTTTTGTTCTTCCACTCAGAACGCAATGCTTCCGAAATTCATCGGAGAATGAGGAGCGGAGTATTTTAACACTGGGCACCATATACAAGCCTTGCCTACATGTGGGATATATCGTAAAGGTGAAAAAAAAACATCATTAAGAGCTCAACAGATGCTCTTAAGATTGAAATGGCCATGAAACACCGGACATGTCAACAAAGCTACCGTGTCCTCCACCGATTAGCGATGCTGTCCTCCTCCTAGTACCAGGTCTGTCACACGTTACACTCAGTGAGGCCAAATTTTAGATTGCTTAGGCATCATTTAGCCTTGGGCTTGAGTAAATATTTATAAGTTTTAAAAATGACAAAAATAAATTATAATAATAGAAATATGTAAAAAAGGTTACGTACCGTATACGTACCAAAATCTTGAGCGATATGTTCACACAAGGATTCAAAAGTGCTTGCAAAAATCTGTTTGAATAAATTATTTAAAAACCACCACTTAGTTCCAATTGGACTTGCCCATCGATTCCGTACAAGTAACAGTCAATGTGTCAGTGTTATTTTTTTGGCGGCGTATGTATCTACTCATTTTATTAGAAATGAACTACAAATATTTGTGTTTCTTTTTTCTTCACATATACATCTCATTTCTTATCAAATTTCATAATTGTAACCTTACAGGAAGCCACCTGTAGACCTGAATACCCAGAGACTTCCATTCAAGATAGGACAAAAACAACTCATAAACGCTCTTGTATTTTGATTGCTTTAGAATCTTAGAATTGGATGTGTAATATAAGGTACACTGACTGATACCTACCATGACGCGATATTAAGAAAGATAGACCTACGGAAGTACGGACAAAAACACGAACAGTTCGTTCTTCGCTTGAGATATAGAACCCTAAAAACAAACATAATTTCAGGGCAATCATGCATGTATACAAAGGCAGCACGTCCATGAACTCTTCATACCGGTCACTGTTGGGTAACGCCGGCAGTCCTCTAGTAGGTCTGCTGCTTGCGCACGCGCATGTCTCACGCACACCTGGGAGTGTCGCTGACACATTATTAAAGAATAAGGTGATTTTATTTTACTTTCCTTCCACAAGTTATTATTCAAAAAAAATCAGTCCCACGATGTATCCTGCACACAGTAGGGTAGGGTACACAGAGGAACCTAGTGTTAAGATTCATTCTGTTCCCTATTTGTCGTTGAATTCTTCATTGTGTGTTGAGTGCCGAATTTCAACTCCACGCTTTGCCCCGACACTAGAGCGAAGAAATGAAAATACAAGTTCATTTCCTCGAGTGAGGATCGAACCCACAACCAGTCGCGTTTACAGTCACACACTTGTGTCCCTGTGCCACGACTGGCCTCATTATATTAAACGGTTATATTATATTTACTGTTTGGTTTTTTGTTTATTGGTAGTATGAGACTGATTTTAAAGACATTCATATTTTCGTTACGGTCATTTGGTGAGACAATATACACATATGAAGAACATACAACAATATTGATTGTAATTCCAATGAAGAGAACTATGCCCAGCTGTGGATCAATAAGGGTAAAAGAGATATGGTGAGAATTATTATAGCATAATTGGACGTACCAAGCAATATTATCTCTCACTAGGTTCTCTTTTACTTTACATAAGGCGGCAGGTGCATGAAAATTCTTAATATCCTTTTTTTTATCTATTTACCAGGTTTTCCGCATGTGCACGGCGCTGTCCCTCCCCACGGCGTTCCTGTTCACGTGCGCGTCCCCGGCGGCGTTGGGCGCCGGCCCGCCGCCGCGCATTATCGCCGCTGCGCTAGCGGCGGTGGAGCGGCCCGTGTTCGTGTCGCTTGTGGCTTTCGCCATGTTTGGGGCCATTAATGGCGTGGATTGTAGGTTTTGCACATATTTTTGTAAGATTTTTTTGGCTTAACTCTTTACCCCTGGCGTGTGGACGAGGAGATCTGTTATCTTTGGCTACCAAAGATAACAGATCTCCTCGTCCACTGTCATCTACCTTTTCATCATTAGCGTATCAAGCTATATTGCTGGACTTCAGCTTTGGACAGATATGTTCGTGTAAATATTGACTTTTTAGTTTTTCAAAGTTAATTTTGTCATAAATAACATTTCTAGGGTGGGTTTTCAATAAATCCCAGTTGGTATAATAGATCCTAATATGTATATTAAACTTAACATTTTAAGTTAGCAACAGCCATGAGATAGTACCGTCAGGATTCGTCATTTCCGCAAGTGGGAATCCAATCCATACCTAACTGTCCTGTTTGCGACCTGCACTCTTGCAATACGACCGACTTACAAACATTTTACTTCTCATAAACGTATTAACTCTTTGTAATTCTTCTCTAGAAGCACTATATTGAACACTAGTATCGTATCCCCAGCTCCATGGAGTAGAGCCTTCTCGCACGCGCACGCGGCGTCCCGCCTCACGTACGGCGCGTACTTGCTGCACATGTTCTTCGTGGTCGCGAGCGCCGCCACCAAACACACTCATACGCACTACGACTATAAGACGATTGTAAGTATTTCTTAAAATAACATTTAAAATCTTAGCAATTTTTCACCTTACCTTAGTTCAGTCTCAAGTAATTACGAAAACGATGAGTAAGCTTGATATAGCTGATGGCGAAATCAGTAGAAAAGAAGTTGAGAGAGAAAATGTCGGCAGCGGGAGCAGATGGAGATACTGGCGAGATGATCAAATATGGTGGGCCACGCGTCTTGGATTTGGTGCATAAATTGCACAAAAAACCAGAACAAGTTCAAGACGGGATAAGGGTTCACAGGTAGACTGCTCAAGCCATAGTTTGATTACCTTGGATAGTTAATAGTGAAATATTAGCGCGAAAAATGAAAGAGAGATTTGAATAACTGTCTCTAAGGAGAGAAACAAAGTGACATTGGAGTGAAAATGAAGAAAATGAGAATGCAGTTGCAAGCATTAGTCACCACTCTGAAAGAAAGGTGTGAAAATAATGGTCTAAGGAACTCAAAATAGGAAACGGTAGTTTTATATGAACACCAGGTTCCCAGGTTACCTCTGACTATGCTATGTGCGGAATACGGCGTGAAGCTAAAAAGATAGTAGTCTGTCATGTTAATACTGTTACGGTGCTTGCAGGCGGAAATGCTTTGCAACTTGTACTATTGGTTCTTTAATCAGCCGATATAGAGAACTTGAAGACGCACTCATGAGACGTTGGGCCCCTTGTACCTGTACTATGTAGTCACCGTGAATACTAATTGTACACGCTTTTGTTTTTTTTTCAAAAGAATCCACAGAACGTAATTACTTGCCCTACAAGCCCTACTTAGTTTGAGCTTACTACTACTTACTTTAAGTAGTTATTTTAGCGTCCCGTGGAATTTTACATTTTATCTGTGATCAACAATAGTAAATAAACTACTCAACTAAATTTTTGGAATAGCAGACCTAATAGATTACAACCCAATAAAACTCTACAGAATTGAAGCTTTATACGAAATTAACAACTCCAACCCAATAGTATATATTTTTCTAAAATTTTTCTAAAATGCAGTTCACAGAATCCTTTGGCATCTCAGTGTGGGCGTACGCGTCGTCGTTCCTGCTGGCAATGCTCGTGGAGTTTCCAACGCAAACATTGTATAAAGAAATCAAGAATCTTGTGGCAAAATTAAGTAAACACAAATAATTTATTAGACGAATAATACACATAAGTAACAGTAGTTTTTTAATGTAATATTATGTGTTGTGAAAATAAATACATACAATTTAATAAAACAACTATTTATTACCTAACCCTAGAAGCCTAAAATGATGTGTAAGAATAAAATTGATGTGTTAAATATCAAATACTTACATAACTGATTTCTGTTTGTCCTGGTACAATTAAACAACTGAATTGAGGTCACAGGGACAGTATGTAACTGTAAATGGAATGATTGTGCATTCAATTCACTCTGGGGAGAAGTAACATTAAAATTATTTTCCCATTGTGGTACAGAATAAGATCACTACTCTCTATCATATAAAATAGGGAATCCATCTTTTGTACATTGTATTGATTGAAAATTTAAGGTATTAAAGAAAATACAGTTTAGTTTGTAGACCTTTATTATGTACCTATTGACGTATATTTCTATCACAGGTCTTATGTGTCCCGCACTCACACTATGCAATCACTCCTTATTTGCTTAAAATAGAAATTCTGTAGAATATTGTAGATGTCAGTGCTCTGTCCCTTAAGAGTTTAGAGCTCACTTTAATTCAAAAAACTTTACAAAAGTATTAAACCAGAGATGATAAGGATTTCAATATTATTTAAAGAATCTGTTATTGAGCTTCAAATATTTTTTGTTAATTTTTTCTACTTAAAAGTTAAATCAACTTCAAGCTGTATCCTGCACACGGCAGGGTAGACAGAGGGAACCTAGTGTTAATACTCTCTGTTCCCCACTTTGCACAGAGTTCTGGAGGCATTGTGTGTTGAGCGGCAGAACTCAACGCCAATTAAAAAGTTCTTCATACTTATTACTAGTTTGTATTTAGCACTAATGTGTTCAGTTAGCTAGACAACATCAAAATCCTATCATTATACTCTGGACTCCACCCATATCAGATATCCAAAACATTTATATTTGAATTAGTTGTGGTTAAAGATTGTATTTAATTTTGAATATCTAATAAATTTAGGGACAGTTGCAGAGCTTCCTAATAACCCTGGCAATGACAAATATTCATATTTTAAAAAAGTGATAAAGAATAGTTACTTATATATTTACAGTTTGTTGTCCATATTCAAAATAAAATTCAAATAAAGCTACATTTTGATATAAATGCTGTTTTAATAACCACACTGAGTTCAATCATGTCGCAAGATCAAAACACATCTTAATATTAAATAATTATTCTTATCTGACAAATGTGTTTGGACATCATAGATATTAAACAAACTGAACTTAATTTAACTGTAGGTTTATCGTCTCGAAGGTCCAGAGCCACCCTGCCAGCCCCCACGATGCCCTCCACCTCTACCCCCTGCTCTGCCTCGACCAGCAGCTGAAATTTGTAACACAAAACATATAATAAACATTAATTTACTAAATATGATTTTGATCAGCTTCACTATGTATTCTACAGGCAAAGGAAACTTTGTATCAAAACACTCAAGTTCCCTGCTAACCGTCGTGTTTACAATTAGACGCTGTGCCCTTGCGCTACAACATTATCAAATTTACTATAGCAAACATAAATTACATTAAAACAAATTATAATACCAATATAGTATTTGGTAAAATGTATGTACAGATACAAAAAGTTTAGCTTCAGTTTGACAGCTTCAGTTTATATTATCGAAGACAAATATAACATAACGCCATAAACTAAAAAGTAAGAACTAAACTGAACTGAGAATTAAATTCAAAACAGCAAACAATATAACCTAATAAAAAAATGTTTTGTTTGTAAACAATTACTATAATTTGGTTACAATTCATAATTTTTAGATAATTAAAAAAAAAATTACCTTGAGCACGAAGTATAGCACTTTTCCCACGCCCAGCCGTGGGCTTATTCCCCTGTCGTTTGAACATGGGCGCATTTTTTAACATATCAGGTAATATAAGAAAACGGATTTTAGATCCTCTGATATATACATTCTCTAATTGCGCCACCCTTCCGTCCCTGTACGTGACTGTTACTTGGGTCATCTGACAATTCATATTATCCTCGGCCTCTATAAGCTTCCCGCGGTAAACTTCGCCGGTATTCGTTTCGCAGGTCACTACATGGCCTTCCGCTTCGTGTAATACTTTAATAGGCACACCGATAGACATCTTAGATTATATATTCACGGGCACTTATTACAATTAATATATAATATCTGGATAATTCCAGATGTAATGAGATGAAATTTGCTTCGACAGACGCCAAAATACAAGAGCTAAACACAAACAATGGCGACAGGCAGTGTGACTAGTAATAAAAAATTCACAGATGATAACTAAAATTTGTTTTGTATAACGACAAAATATATTGTTTTTCTTGTGTGTGTGTGTGTGTGTGTGTGTGTGTATTTTAAACAATAATAAAACGTACGAAAAATGTTTTTCAATAAGCAAATTACGTCATAAGAAAATATTAAATTACTTTCTTTATATTTTACTATTTTAAATTTATATATGGCATCATTCAAATTCTAGTTAATTAGAATTACGTAAGTAAGTAAGTAAGTTATTAATTAAGGCTAGTAATTTAAATGTATATAAATGCCAACATTATGTAGAATGAAAAAAAAAATAAAGCAGATTGATCTTCTCTTTTTTTGTTATATTTTTAGCTTCACGCTGTATCTCGCACAGACAGAGGGAACCCGAGAACCTAATATTAAAACATAGCATTTCCCATTAACTACCTACCCTGCTTTCCGCAATTCTCGAAATATTGCGTGTTCCCATGCGAGAAAATTTAACAGTTGCTCGCTGTGACCCTGCGCCTACTTATGCTCTTGTTTTCATTATATAATATTATATTTTAAACATTTTTAAAGTGCTGTTTCACACTTAGGAAAGAAAAATACTTATTTAGAAAACGTATCAAAATTTGGACGTAGCGGTACTCGAACCAGCGTCTCCTGGAACCGACCAGGAGCTGGTCGGTTTCCAGGAGTAGTATTATGTTTAAATATTAGTCAATTGTATTATATTTTTTTCTTATAATCTGTGGGACATGATACTTAGTTCATGCTCGTTGCTTGTTGTCTGGGTTGTGGAATCAACTGTCAAATGTGCTTGAAGATTTACTTTTTACTTTTGAATTTCCAATAAACTATTTTATTTTCATTTAATAATACTAACCTAATATAGTTAAAAATGACAAGTACAGTGATGAAAGTAGAAGTCGACAATGAGACGTGCTCAGTTTGTGGCGGCGGTGGCGACTTGTTTACACCGGAGGAGCACGACTCGGGCGCACCGCCAATGCAAGTGCCGCTACGGGCTATGCTCTTGCACGTAAACAATAATAAGGTATAATAAAACAATATTGTAAAAAGTTTATCATTATATTTGTAATTTTTGATTCTCATATTGTATTGCAGGTCGTTCCTGAAGGTAAATTATGTGTTAGTTGCATTCGACGTGCTATAGAAGCCTATGAGTTTAGTACTGCATTAAGTGCACGATCGGTGCCTCCTCTGAGCGAAAAAATTCGTGCGTTAAGAAGAAGACTTCATGAATTAACACAGAAAATTGATGTCTTCATAGTAGTAGGTGGGCCAGGGGTAAATTCTGGTGGGGCTTATAGTGAAGATGATATTATTATGGTGGAGAGAGACGCTTTGGCAGCCGCAGCCGCTGCAGATGATGAGGATCTGGAGAAAGCTAGAAATGCTTGTGGAGAAACAGTGTACCAGTGCTCAATATGTCCAATGTCTTTCCAGGTAAATATTGAAACTTTAGTTATAAGATTTTAGAAGCTAAAGGAATTTAGAAATATATGATATCAACTTCACACTGTATTCCACACACAACAGGGTAGGCAGCGGGAACCTAGTTTTAAAATTGATTTATATAAGCATTAGTTTTAAAATGTAAATTTATCACCCATAGAATATTTAAACCTATTTATACTTATCACTACCAAGCATAAACTAAGACACTCTTAAGTATATAATTAAATAAACCTATTATATATTTTTATACAGTAATGTTTATTTGTCCCACTTCCCGATTTTATGAGATTATTTTAAATTCATAATTGAAGGCCAATACTTACAATAATGAAATTAAAAGTATCTTGATACACAATCCAACTCCAATCTTGACCAATTTTTAAACAGTATTCTGATTTTTTATGAAAATAATAAAATATTCTAGCATGCATCTGAATACCGTTCCCACATAGCCATCCATCCTGGTGGGGCACGGCACTCTTGCTGGACGTGCGGAGCTCAGTTCAATAGTAAGGAAGCGTTGCGGGATCACACCACTTTACATGCTGCTACACAAATATTGACTTGTAATTTGTGTTCTACGAGCTTTCAGGTGAGATTTAATGGAAACATAGTCAAATCTTTATTTCATGTCAACATGAAGTTATATAAAAATTACAGTGGCCTGGGAATTGGAATTCACTTCTCAACAGTTGCTCTTTTAAGACACCTTGGATACTATGAAACTTGTCTGGAGGTTGATGAGATGCAATGTATAGCTGACTGCAAATGCAATGGTTGTGGGTTTCACTTCCATTTGGGAGAATTAACTATTTTAATGGCCTTGTTTTGGTAACCAAATCATGTCCACCAAATCATAATTAAAATCATGGCATAGAATGTTTCCAGTTGTTTTCCACAAGGTGGAATTGGAGGAGGTGGATTGTGGATTCCAATGGAGAATCATTTAACTTGCCTCACATGTATATCTGTATCTGCAGAGCGGCGCAGAACTCCGCCGGCACGTGGAGGCGTCGAGCACGGCGTCCCCGCGCTGCACGCCGCGCTGCCCCGCGTGCGGTGTGCTGCACGCGTCGCGCGCGGCGCTGGCGGCGCACGCGCAGCGCGAGTGCCCGCTGGTGTGCGCGCGCTGCTTCCTGCCGGCCGCAGACAGCGCGGCGCTGGCGGCGCACAACCTCGCGCACAGGCAGGCCGAGCGGTTCGTGTGTGGTTACGATGCGTGCATACTGCGGTTTGCTAATAGGTGGGTACCTACCGCTCTCATATGTGAATGCCAATCCATTCCAAAACCTGATTTCTGCCGGCCTGTTCTGGGGGTTACTTCCTACCCACTAGCGGGACATGCTTGTTGGGCAAGTAGAATCGAGTTCATTACCGCCGCTCAACGCTCTGCGTTGTTGCTCGTTTAGCACCACCTAGGAGAGACGTATAGGCTGGGGTGTAGGAAAAGATGGTAAGTCCTAGGGACGTAAACAACTTCCTCTCAAACAAAATTGGTTAAGATGAAAACTTTAAATGCTTATACTGTAAAAATATATCTATTTAATTGAATATATACATATACCCATTCACATATACACAGAGGAACACACACACACACGCACACATACGTACACACGTACAATGGTCAGATGTCACATAGTATATACTATGTGTGTATGTTCCAGAGGCGACCTCTTGGGCCACATCCGCAAGTGTCACGCGGGCGCGGCGGCGGGCGCGGGGGAGGAAGCGGAGGCGGAAGCGGACGCTCCGCCGCCGTCCACCACGTGCGAGCAGTGTGGACGCATGTTAGTATCAAAATATTGGCGGTTTAATATTTACTTACCAGGTCGCGCTGGTCTGTTTCCAGGATACGCGGGTTCGAGTCTCGCTACGTTCAAATTTTTATACGTTTTCTAAATAAGTATTTTTCTTTCCTAAGTGGAATAACGAGTATGACTTTTGGTTATGAAGATCCATATGTTATAAGTTTGGAGATAGTGACCAATGAAGTGTAATAATAAAGCTATTTTTTTTTATTTTTACTATGTATCTAGTTTGGCACTGGGTTGTGTTAAGAAAGTCTTGTCTTCATTATAATTTTCGAATGGCGGAACTTAATACCGCGCTTTGTATTTATATCAGAGCGAAGAAATGTTAATGAAAATACATCAAATTGGTTAAACAAAAAATCAAATAAAAAAATATACTTATTAAAATTAGACTTACGGTAATGACAAAACATGTTTTTTTTTTCATTTGTTCAATTTTCGAAAGTGAAATTTGAAAATAAATATATATATTTTATGAGAATTCTCACAGTTATATATTTTTATTATGTAAAATACTTGATGTAGTGAAGTAACTAAAATATCAATACAGATTTTACGTATATTTTTCAGTCTTTTGTATGAAAGTTGGTTTATACATGGTTTCAGGTTCGGTTCCGTCGCCGCCATGAAGCGTCACGCCCGAGTTCATAGGAAAGAAGTGCCACAGGTTATTATTATTTACACATATATATTTTTTATCGCCACACGTCATCCCGCACATGGCAGGGTAGGCAAGAGGTACACGGGAACCTAATGTCTTAAAGTCAAAGTCAAATAAAATAATGTCTAATTAAAGATTTTTTAAATTATTATAATTTAGTTAATAAATATTTTATGCATAAATTTTCCAGGAGGAACCCGAATGGCACCTCGAAGGTGAAATGGAGACACTGGAAGGCATGGAGGTGGAGGCGCTGGACGCGGCGGAGGGCGACGTGGAGTACCTGGAGGTGGAGGCGCTCGACGACGACGACAAGTAGCGGAGGGGACTGAGTGATACCACACTACAACTAGTGCGGACCTTGTGCTAGTGTGGATAGTCGAGTCTCCACGTTGTTGTTGATAAATATAAAGTCTTATGGGAAGTATGTAATACAAGTTATATACTATACTTTTGTTTTTCTTTGCATGTAATAGTGTTTAGTAACTAGTGATTGGATTTGACTCTGCGACTTGGTTGTGTAAATTATTACTATTTTAAATTGTTGTAGCAAATATATTATTTTTAAAATACACTTAAGACTATGAATTGTTTTAAATATATAAATAACTAGTAGTAAAATATTTTGTATATATTCAAAGAAATATAGTTTTATTAATAAATTAATCATTTGTTTTATTCTTAATTTTTGAACGCTTAAATGGTTATTGTTTAAAAAATATATATTAGTTGGTTGATTTTGTGTCTCATTGATAACAATAGCAATGTCATTATTTACATTTTTTTAATACCTACCTCTATTGATGGCCAATTTTTTTTTGTACTTCTTTTACGTTATTACAATACTAATAGGATAAAGTAAAAACATTATTGTTTTTGATGGTTTATAAATGTTGATAATTAACATTTAAGATGTTATAAATTACTTGATTTCGATAAAACATAAAGACAAACAAATAATGTCTTTCAATTGAATAAAAAAAAAATAATCAGCTTCACGCAGTATCCCGTACTCAGCAGAGTAGGCAGGGGGAACATAGTGTTAAGACACTCAGTTCCCCACTTTCTGCCGAATTCTCGGGGCATCGTGCTAAGTGGCGGAACTTAACGCCGCGCTTTTACCTCGACACCAGAGCCACCCACAACCAGACTGCAAACCCACAACCAGTAGCGTTTGCAGTCACACTTCGTGCCACTGCGCCACGACTGGCCACTGATATTTCTTAAAGGATAAATAAAACTATAGATACAAACAGTAACAATTTATTATTACATGTATAACAAATTAACGCCTAATGGTACTATGTACTAATAAAATTAATAGTTATAAGAATAAGTGAATTTAACTCTCATTATCTGGTAACGAAAAATATGCGGTTGTGGACTTGGAATAGAGGGAATTAGCTCGGATTAATCCAGGATAATCCAGAATATTAACCAACAAAAAAATTAACTTGAAAAATAAAGAAAACCTTCACACAAAAAGCTGATCTTCTTTAGGTATAAGTTTGTTTTTTAATTTTAAAACTACAGCCAAAGTCTCCGAGACAATATCTTTAAATACGCCCATAGTTGTTGAGTTCCTTCATTTAACCGTTCGAATTCAATCCTCTGCTACTTCGTATATTGATATGCAGGAATGTGATCAAAATCTAAATTAACGAGGTCGCAGTTTCGATTGAATAAAAAGAACAACTAAATACTACTAAAATACTTGCACCTTATTAAGTTGTAAACTTTAAGTTTAATTTCTTATTTATGTATATATCACAAGATCATGGATCCTTGAATTTGGGGCAATAATATTTACACAACAAAGGTAAACCTACATACTTTAGAGTTTAAATTCGTACAAAAATACGATACCAGTGAAATCATTGCCTATGCTCCGGCTTAGGCTGTTCCCTGCAGATGAGGGCGACGCGGCGTGCCCGCGGGGGCGCCACTGCGCGCCACGCGCCGCGCGCCGCGCCGAGCACCGCGTGCGAGAACTCGTAGCGAGCTACGCCACTGGAGGGTCCAACAAATCACATTAATATTGTGACAAATAGAACTAATACAACATTTAAACTAAAACCAATAAAAGTGAAAATTACAGCCAAGTTCACCATGAAGGATACTTGTGTTTGTCGATTTTGCTGATTAAAGAATTGAGATATATGTAACTAGTTGTCAAGGTTTGGTAAAAAATTTAGATATTCTACATTACTTATTATAATAAATGCATTTAAGCTCTGGATTAAGTGTGTGATTCTTGGTGAGTCTTATAATATGAATTATATTATAATAATTAAAAATAGCAATAAAAAAAAATTGAACTCGAAGAAACAATTAGGTATATATAAAATATCCTCTTTACAAAAGCATAGTCTTAACACTATGTTATCTCTGCCTATCAAGCATCATGCGGGATTACGTGAAGTTGAATTACAATATATACTAACCTCATAATATACAGGCATCTCCGCTCTAACAGCGCGTCCAACGCTAAATGAGGACGTGCCTCGTGTGTCAGTCGCATCACCGCACTCGATAAGAGGCAGAGACCAGCTATGGTGTCGCCACAGAACTGAATTACAACGTAAATATTTAGTAAGTAGGCACATAAAGTAAAGTTTATATATTTAGAATTTTCACATTTCTTGAGATCTCAATCCTAGGCTTTAAATGAAGAAATATCAATGACAAATGAATGTTTTAATAGCTAGAGCTGTAAGCTTCAATAACAATATTTACTTTATCAGCTTTCCTCCTATGCAGAGTGTGAACAGAGAGAGTTTTGGAACCCAACACTGTCTGACCGCCTTGCCAGAGTGGGGATAAAAAAAGATTAATCTTCCAAGGTGGGATGGAATCCATAACCATTCCGATAACAGTCAGCCACTTATAGACTAGAGTGCCACGATGATCTTATTTTTTGTAGTAAATAAAAATTTTTAACCAAGTTTTTCTTTATAATTATATAAGCTGTAATTATATAATAACATATCCTATACAACATGTATAGGACACTCATAAGAAATAGAAATAAGTAAATTCCTACTCACTCTAACAGCATCAACATGAGGTTTAATATGTCCAGCAGCGGCCAAATCCAATATGTGTACATGAGGCAGGAGCTCCGTCGTCTCCGAGAAAGCAGTTCGTTTTACTCTGGATATAATTTCTGCATTTTGATCATTCCATTTACTTCGCTCTGTTTCTCGGTAGCCTTCAATTGCCTAGAAAAAAATTTTTACAAATAAATGAAGTATATTGACGATATCTCTTATATTGACGAGTGTCATTAAATATACTACAACAAATATTTTTAAAGGTCATCGTGGTACAGCTAACATTTAAGTATGAAAGTTGTGGCTTCGATATCCATTTGGGGGAGTTTTTTATTTTATTTCTTTGTTTGGTAATAAGACAAAGTGCAGTGTTAATTTCCGCCAACCAACGCCACGCCAAAGGGTGATGCTGGAGTGGAACGGAGTAAACACTAGGTTTCCTTTGTGTTCCCTGTTGTTAGCAGGATACAGGACAATAATGCCATATATGAGTATTTTATCTGAGAAACTGGTATATACTATATTATGTATTGCGTTCTAGTGGTGGAAATTAATAAAATAAATTCAAATTCAAATAACTATTTATTATGTAACTATAACAACAGATCAATTCGTATCTGCCTTAAAAATGTAACCATAAAATGTTTTAGATTAGTATTAATTGTTTACTTAAAAAACACTTATTTAATTGAAATTAAAAATTGTTTTTTATTGTTTTTTTGACAAATACTATATTATAATTAATATAAAATTTAAGATAAAAAATATAATGAAATCTCTAAATAGTAAAACAACGCAAGCAGGAAAAATATACAAAAAAATAAGACTCACATTATCCCAATGATCAAACTCATATCTCATCCTCTTCAACTGTGGTTCCACTTCAGCGAGCAGTGCAGCCTCCTCCTCCTCACTCACAAAGTTTGGTAATATTCTCATATGCTGTAACACTGCAGAGCGGAGTGCCAAGTCTTCATCTGTTTTCCATGATGGTAATATTTCTATGTAACTTGGATCTCCTGGAAACAGTAAAGATTAACATTAAAAAATAAATAAATATAATAAATAGATCTATTAAGTTATTAAGTATTAATATTAAATTGTGATTTTGTCTTCTTTTTTAAACCATCAAAAAAAATTGTTTTAATTAAAATAATGTATGTTTCCTTGTAAATTAAAAAAAAAACAGACAAGTTACATGAAATATAGTGTAACTCATTCATCTGTTTAAAAAACAGATTTACCCATTTATCCATTAATTTATACTGTTTTTTATATCAGACAGTTTAACTGTAGCTGTAACTGTAGCAAGGGCATGAGTTTGGTGCTCATATGTTATCAAAACTTAAAATAAATTTTATTTTATTAACATCAAGTTGCATACATTGTTAAAAGAATATCAGAAGGGAGACAGTTAAACAGAGAGATAATAATGTATTCAAAGACAATGAGAGGCAGGCATGTTTCAGCGGCACAAAGTGTGACTGGTAATATCAACTGGTTGTGTGTTCGATCCCCACACAAGGAAGTGAAATATTTAGTTACATTTTTATTTTCATTTCATCGCTCTGGTGTCGAGGCAAAGCTCGGCGTTGAGTTCGTTCACTCAACATTCAATGGCTCCAGAAATTGGCGGAAGGTGTAGAACGATGTGTCTTAACACTAGGTTCTCTTTGCCTACCCTGCTGTGTGCCGGATACAGCGGGAAGCTGACTAAAATTCTTGCCTGTATTAGCATTGTAATGTAATAATCGTAGCTTTCATTACCTAAAGTCTTTTCAGCGTCCACTTTAGCACGAGAGGCGTCCACACTTAGATTTTTAAATAAAAATTGCAATGACGTTTTGATTTTGTAATTTCGCAAGACACTAAATGTTAACAGCCGCATTATAATTGCTTTAGTAGCACTTTACAAAGTCCCACTGAGCGTAGTTTTATTTCTTTCCAATAACTAAGCCAAGTAATAATTATTATGTAAATTAAAAATAACAAAACTAAAATGCAACTCTAACCTCAAAACAAAATATTTTGACATTACTTGACAATCAGCTGATAGTTAAAATCTTTATCGCTATTGGCTACCGGCCAATGCACAATTATTTAAAATTTAAATTTACATTATATTGAATTGTAATGATAGATATGTTTATTATTATTAATATTTGTTATATTGTTAAATATTAAATAATACAAGTGGAAATATCGGTATAAGGCATTTAAGTATACAGAACCTTAATCACAACAAACAACCAACATCATATTTCAAATTATAGTATGACTTTTTTAAAATTTTATTAGCATAATATTGCAAAGAGTGTCCTATAAAAGTTAGTCGTATAATTTAAATGTCCCCTGACGCAGCTACATCTAGGTCAGTGGGTAGGTCACCTAGGAATATGGATTCACTTCATGACTTAATAAAAATCAATAAAGTGCAATCCCCGGGGAAGGGCGGCAACTATCAACACCGCTGCCGCTGGAAACAATATAAAGTTATATGACGAGGGTGCGCTCATCATGGATACGTTACCAGATGAAATGTTACTGCATATATTTAGTTTTATGTCAACTTATGAACTAAGCACGGTGTTAATAAAAATTAGTTGCCGATGGCAGCGTCTCATCAACCGTAGTGTCTTGAGGATACGAAGAGCCATTGACCTGGACAAGCTGTATGAGGGTATGAAGGCAGTGATAGTTACTGATAAGGTGTCGCTGCTAGGTGATGCGTCCTCGCTGGTCACCTGCATCGTGGTCCTCGCGCCAATGCTGCAGGAACTCATTATTTCTAGGGACTATCCTCTAAGTAAGTCTATAAATATCTTAAAAATGTTATTAAGCACATATTAAACTCCTTAGACATAATGAAAATATTTAGACCAAGAATAAGATTATCTACTTCATGAAACATCCCATAAATCCAGCTGGAGCTTGATAACAATATGCATGATGTTGGCAAGGTGTAGTGCTTAATCTGTCCTATGTATTTTCTACTTCTATCATGCAATATAGTGTCTAGTAACTACATCTATTAAAGCAAAGACTATGAATATTTTGTCTGATATATTTATTCTGCTTCGGCAGACAGTAGTTTTTGATTTTTTAAACTTAAAATGCTTACGACAAAGAAAGACAACTTCAAAACTTAAAGACTCATGTTCATATATTTATTATAATTTGTGTTTGATATTACCAACATTATTAAAAAATCTACATATATCCACAACAATGCCTTGTATAATTTTCAGCTGATGAAGACTTCAGATACTTAATATATCTGCCGCACTTAAAGCACTTAGATGTATTTTCAAAAAAGAAATGTGTAGACAAAAACACATTTATAAATCCAAGCATTACCTCCTTAGTGATCAATGATCCTATTGGAGTTGGCTTCTTAAAGAACATAGCTGAATCAAACCAGCTCCAAGGGTTTCACATATTTGGACGGTGCCAGTTCTTCCCTATCAGGGAAATGATGAATTTCCTTCAAGCTCAGGCTCCTTATTTGAAAGATCTCACCCTTAGATGTCCTGAGCTGACTGACGAAAGGTGAGAATATCTATATATATATATTTATATTAATATGTTGCACTGTATCTTATATAGCAGAGTATATAGCAGAGTATATAGCAGATGTATATAGCAGAGTATAGAGAACCTAATATTAAGACACTACATTTTCTATAAGCCCACCCTGGACATTACATGATGAGTGGTAGAACTCAATCAGAATGCAAAAATGAAAATAAATTAAATATAGTCTTCCATGGGTCTTAAATGGGTGGCATTGCATTTAGGACTGAGTCAATTTTCTTGTATACATGTAATCTTAACTGATTGCTGTCTGTACATATCTGATATATAAGAACCTCTTATTGGGGGCATGTAATAGAACCCAAAACAATGGTTTATCTGTTTGTCTGTGCGCATCCTTTGCACATGCCATATTCGAATTGGCTGGCAATTTACATGTAGTTTTTACTATTGTACCCGCATATAACAGGGTAAGCAGAGGGAAACTAATGTTAAGACAGTCTGTTCCACACTTTCCACAGAATTTTTCGAGGCATTACATGTTAAGTAGCAGAACTCAACGCTAGCTTGGTACCAGAGCTAGAAATTAAAATAATAAGAAATAATAATTTCAGCCAAGTGCAGATCAAACCCACAACTGTCTCGTTACAGTCACACTCTTTCAGCCCCTGTAAATAAACAATTTAAAAATTTTTGTATGTTTGTTCTATTTGTCTGGACCTTCCGAATAGCAAAACGGATTATTATGGGAAATCCACTAATATAGGCATTAAAATTAAATGGAAATTGTGTATAAACTTTGTCTAGTAAATAAAAAAAAAAAAATTAAATATCTAGCTACTAAAAAACGGTACCAATAAAAGTTTAATGTTTAATAATTTAAAAATATTATTTAACCCTTTATTACTGAAGCCTTAAATCTTATAAAAGATCAATGTGGGATTAATGTCCACACTTACACTTACTTACACTTTGATCCATCAAAGTAAACAATATTTTTATGGATATAATAATTAACTATTTGGCCACGTTTTATATGCTGTGCACGTTTTATGACGCTATTAAGCACATATTTAATGTACCTTTAAAAAACTTTTCTTTAAAAAATATATATAAATATTTAAGGCTATTGTGATGGCTTGGGTTCGATTTCCACTCAGGGAAGTGAATTATTAGTTATTAATATTTTCATTTCTTCGCTCTTGTACCAAGGCAAAAGTGCGGTGTAGATTTCTGCTACTTAGCGCGCTATGCATTGGAAATTCGGTGAATAGCGCTAAATGGTGGTCTTTAATACTATATTCTATATCTATATAGTTCTAGGTTTTAAATTAATAAGGCACATGTAACTATTGTTTGAAGTAAGAGACTTATCAAGTTCGTACATATGTAATGTGAATTATCACATTACATATGTACGAACTTGATAAGTCTCTTAATTGAAAAAGTAACTTGGTACGTAGTTATTTTTTGGGATATAATTTACAGATATCGGATTATAGGGCAGTGTGTGAAGCTCGTCAACCTGCAGCTGCACACGTGCGCGTTGCTGACTAAGAATGGCGCCTCCTACTTTGAAGACCTGACTAATCTCCGCCGTTTCCATCTGACCGGGGCGACTATGGTGAGGTCCAAACAGTAGTGGTGTTTGAATATGTTTTCATATTGTGATTTATTATTTTAAACCTAAATTTAAAAAATCCAGCAATGAAGCGAGCGTTTGATTTTGATTGTGTTTTTTTTGTTTGTTACTTTAAATTCGGATGTTAATTTTTTTAACAGATTTTGTCTATCGTGTATAAAAGTGTCCGTTCGACAGCTCCGACAGCGCGGGATGCACAGGTTGGTGGCATCGCTGCCGCCTCACCTAGTGGAGCTCAACCTGAGCGGCTCGCAGTTCATCGACGAGCACTGCGCGGCTCTCGCCACTCGCCTGCCCGCCCTCCGCGCGCTGGAGCTGTGGCGCTCCGCCCTCGGGGGCGACGCCCTGCTGTGCCTCGCGCGCCGCCTGCCCGCGCTGCAGGCGCTCAGCACCGACGTCGTCTTCCATGACCACTACCTGCGCGCGCTCGCGGGGTTGCCGCGCCTGTGCCGCCTGCGCTGCCGCCGTCGCCCCGCTCGCCGCGCCCCGCCCCCGCCCGCGCCCTCCGCCGCGCCCGCGCGCGAGTGCCTGCGCGGCGACGACGAGGGCCCCTCCGCCGACCGGTACTACCACTGGACGCGCGGCGTGCTGATGCGCTCGCTCACCAGCCCCTACCCCGACCTCGTGCGTGACCAGATCATCGTCGACGTCGAGGACTTCTGCACGGACGACTTCCACCTCGCCGACCACTGCGCCGCCGACCGCCTCCCCGGGTGCGACGTGGCGCCGCCGGCCCCCTCGCCGCCCCCGCACGCGCCCGTGCGCATGTTGGTGCGCAGCAGCGCGCCCCACTGGGCGCTGTTGTACGTGCAGAAGGCGGGGGCGTGCCAGGCGGCGGGGCGCTGCGAGGAGGGGGCGGGGGCGCAACGTCTCCCCCCCGGATACACGTTTGTGGTAGAGGACGTCAACGCCCGCAACTCCACCATCGTGCACAAGATGTTCAACAAGGGTGGCCTCTACCGGCAACACCCCATCGCCACACTAGAGAATGAGTACGGTGACAGCTCGCAGGGGGAGGCCGAGGGCGACAGTGACGACGACGACGACAATTTCTATATAGAAGTGGAAGAAGACAAGGTGCCCGAAGAGGCCGCGCCGCCCCCGCAGTGGGTGCGGCGGCTGTGCCCCTGCGTCTGTCGCCGGTTTTAATCCCCATTAAAAATCCACTTGATGCAGCTCGGTTTGTTTATATAAACCTTGGACGATATTGCATGTAATTTAAATTGTATTAAATAATTCAAAATTATATCTATATATTTTCGTATAAAAAAATTTGTATGCGATGTTATTACGAATGTTTCGAATTTAGTCAAACTAAAAAACATTGAGAACACAAAACCTCAGAATGATATTTTATAGTTTTATTAAAGACAATAACATTTGTTTTTATAATTTCGATTATTTAGTATTTTTTATATTAATATTATTCATTCGACTAACAGGGTTATTACGTTTAGGCTTAGAAACAACATTTGAATATTTAAATTTTAAAAAATGTATTACCCGTCTTATATTCGCGCTAATACGCACGTACGTAAATACTTCGATTTAAAAAAAAACTAAAAAAAGTCCGTAAAGACTTCCCTTAGATGTTTCAAAAGGCTAACATTATTAATCCTGAGCCTCTTGGAACATTAAGGTTTAGTTTTTAAAGGAACTTATAAACGATTTTGTCAACGAACTAAGAAAAAAAGATCACCAAAATCTAACTCATTCGTGGAGTTAAGTTACGTGAGCAATCATGTTGTCTTACATAATTGGCGACCGAAGTTTTCTTCCATTTTGATTTTTCGTCATTTGGAGTTTACGAGTTTTCCGTAAGTAAGTTTCTCTGGATCTGCTTGCAGATTAATTATTAATAATTTACTTAATGCGTGAGTTTTTTTTCTTTTTATTTACTCTTTTAGAAATCATCCTTTTTATCCAATTTTCGATCTATTTTTAGCTTTTCTTCTAATTGTCGAGGGTCAAGAGCCCCTCTTTTTTTTTCAACAATAATCTTACTGAGTGAGTCAGATTACTGTTATTCATCCTTCTGGTTGCTATGTATGAATCGTACACTAGAATACTCGTAAGTCCAAATAAACACCTACTGAAAGCCATAGTTACCGTAAAGATACTAAGGAGCAAATAAGTTTTATAAAGAGAATAGCACACTGAAACAACAAAAGGATACTAAATTTATCCTATAAAACTTACGGAATATTGATTGATATATTTACAAAAATATTAAGCCGGCCTCAAAGACCTAAACTCGTCTATCGGAAGGTTAAATGACTGTAATTCTTAAAACTATGTCAATTATATAAAGTTTATTTGTATCTCACAAATACATATATACTATTTTTAATATTTTTATATGTATATAATGTTTATTCTGTGAAATCATTTCATAGGTACCATAGGTACACAAAATGTACATAATATTATTTTGATATCTTAGCGGCCAAAGTATTCGCGCAGCGCGTTTAGTGGGTAATTCTAAAATGGATGGTTTCTTGTATGTAGCTTGATTGTCTTGCTAAAATAAATTAAATTGTCACTCTAAAAACATATATTGATGTATAAATGTCACAAAATCTATGATTTAAAATAAATTATAACTGTAATTGACATTTGTAAATATTTTGAACGTAGCTTTAAAAATGGTTGACGTTATTGAAAGTAATGGCTCAATTGATACTTTTAAAAGTCAAAGAAACTGAAATGAGCGTTAAATTGAAGATCACTGCCGTTTAATGGTCGTGTCAAATATATCGTCACTTGGAGGTAGATATACATATATATAGAAAAATAAATTAGCATCATACATCTAAATTATATAGCAAAGTGGGCAGAGGGTTCCCTCTGCCTACTCTATAGTAACGAAGTACTCCTTACGCAATTCAATACATTGTCCGTTCAGGCGCCGTAACTCACGCAACCCAACGCCGCCAATGGCTTCATGATAGTGAAAATAAGGAAATGGAAAGTCGGAAAGGCTTTATTATGTATATAAATAGATATGAAACATTTCATGTTTTTTCTTATTTTGTATAATAATGTTCTCATGAGTAGGTAAATTTGTATTGAATTAATATGTTGTGTATTTGTGGAGTTCAGCCATATAGTATAAACGATGCCTCATCTGCTTTAAAAATGATGACTTTTAAGATAAAATTTTTTTTTTACAATAAAAATAAATAAATTTAAAAACTGTTGATAAGCATTTAGTACCTTTTAAGACTGATTTTATTCTTAATTTATTTATGCTGTTTTTTTATATAGACTTTACAATTTAATTGTAATTTTATCTAAACTAAATAAAAAAATAGCTCAATATTTTGGTCTGTTTACAAAAATGTGAGCCCTATTTACTGCAAACGAATTTAAGTCTAGTCGTTAGATATAACTATTTTTAAAATATGTATTTAATATTTAATAGATAAAAATTTTATGCAATTATAAGAAAATCAAAAGTAGGGATCTCTGGGTTCTATCATCTAATATTTTAATTTAAAGTTTGCGTAAAGTTTTTAATTTATTTATATAAAATAGGAGGTAAGGTAGGTCCTTCTTAAATAAACGTTTTATTAAATAAACGTTTTATTATATCGATGTTTTTATTAGATCAACATGTTCAATGTTACAAGCTTATTATGGTTTGAATTCTGATGTATTACGAGCCTCGCTAATAGTACTTTTAAAAGTCTTTCTTTTTTATAATTTTTTATTCTATCTTGACGCATTAGTCACTTTTTCTATACATTTAGAAATATTTATTGTGTCTGGTACAGAGTCCACGTCAGTACGTGGAACAAGAACATGAGTCAATAAATACTAAGAATAGAGAAGAGTCCACAAGTGTCAGCAGATTTTTATATCAATTTTTATTTTGTGTTATATTTATAACTATAGGAGTATTGTCCTGTCCGTTCATTTAAATTAAAAAATAATGTTATTATTAAATAGCGACGTTTTACTGTGAAGTTACATGTTGTATTTAAGACGTTTCATGTCTCTCTAGTCCAGTGTTCAATGTCCGCCGTCTTTTTGGGTGTTTTGTGTCTATTGTATTAATATAGTTACTAGAACTATACCAGGCAAATAAAATGAATGTTCAATGCGATTTAGTCTTTTATTGTGCTTTTATCCCCATTTAGGTACTTGGCATTTGGTATAGGATTTGCATTGTTTGATTTTATTAAAAATTAGTAATAAAAAGTTAAATCAGCTTCACTCTGTATCCCGCACACAACAGGGTAGGCAGAAGGAGCCTAGTGTTAAGACACTCCGTTTCCCACTTTTCGCCGAGTTCTGGATGCATTGCGTGTTGAGTGGCGGAACTCAACGAAATCAGTACTGAAATTTAGATATTTACTATAAAATATAAGATAAAAAACAACAAAACGAAACAACCAAGCCAAAAATATGCATTTATAGACTAATTTTATTATTATAGCCTTGTACTAGCCGTCACCCAATCGCCGCCGCGTCGTCCCGAAATAGCCATACACCGTATACAGCTCAAATTGGTCTGTCTGGCGAGGTCCTTACGTCAGCGTCGGTCGTATGGTTATAACCGGCTCAAGACTAAGTTCGAATCCTGCAGGGACCACGCCCTTGCCGACCACCCCCTCAAACAGCCACTTCATCCTCACCCGGTCTCGCTGTAAAAGTCACTATAATAGTATGGAACTATCGTTTAAAAAGAAATGAGGCCAGTCGTAGCGTAGCAACACGAAGTGTGACTGCAAAACTAACTGGTTGTGGGTTGGATCCCCACTCGAAGAGATGAAATATTTACTTAAATTTATATTTCCATTTCTTCGCTCTGGTGCCGAGGCAAAAGCGCGGCGTTGAGTTCTGCCACTCAACACGCAATGCCTCAAGAATTCGGCAGAAAGTGGGGAATGGAGTGTTTAAAAAAACACTAGGCTCCCTCTAACTACCCTGCTGTGTGCGGGATACAGCGTGAAGCTGATTTTTTTTTAAAAAGAAATAAATATAAAAAACTATTAAATGTTGATTTGATAGTCTCCAAATTTATGGCTGTCGTTTTCGTAAATTATTTTGATTAAATTTATTCTTGAATTTGAATTTTGTACTGACGTTTTGATAATTTTCAGTTAATAAATACTAAATATTTAATACTACTGCTGTTTACTTATATGACTGTTAATGATAAAAACAATGGTCGAATGCGGTTTATGTCAAAATATATTCTCGTTATAGGTAACAAAAACATATTTTGACTATTATTTAAAAAAGCTAACACATTTTTTCTGCTTTACACTGCGTCCCGCATATAACAGGGTAGGCAGTAACTTTAGTAATAAAAATTAAAATACCGCATCGTAATATATTTATATAGCCTTAATTATGCAATCATTTATAACAAGGTGAGGAAAATAGTCAATTCTGTTTAAAGAAACTATGAATATAATCTTAAGTTTAATTACATAAATTGCATACATACAGAGTCCTAGATACCAGGTAGGTACTAGACACTACCTCGCGCCGGATGTGGGAGGAACCTTCCCGTCGCAGGACAATTACGCACTTCAAAATGATTGTCCTCTCTGCATAATGTTGTGGTACTTAATACTTGTTTTGCATTATTAGTCTTTATTTTAAGATATTTTTTTATATAAGTATTTTGTTCTATATTATAATAAAAAAGTAAAAACATGTGTTTGCGTATTAAGCATTTTTACGAGAAAAAATAATTCAGTGTAATATAAAATTTATATTAGGACACAATGATGTATAATTTTTAGATTTTTTGCCTATCTGGCAGGGGCGCCAGGCGCCATTGGCGCAGGGGCACAAAGTTTGACTGTAAAACCGACTGGTTGTGGGTTCGATCCCTACTTGAGGAGATGAAATGATAGATAGATGTCGAGGAAAAGTACGACGTTGAGTTCCGACACAACACGCAATGCCTCTAAAATTCAGCTGAAAGTGGGTAACGGAGTGCCCTAACACTAGGTTCCTACCCTGCTTTGTGCGGCATACAGTGTGCAGCTGATTTATTTATAACTCAAATAATCGACTAGTTTTTCAGAAATAAATATTCGTATAGTTCAAGGACTGCATGCGTCTATATAAAGATTAAAGTATTTATAATATTGACGTAAAGATCACATATAAATAACGCTCTTTTACGCATTTACCAGGATAGGGAGGGAATCTAGTGTTAAGACACTCTATTCAAGACGCAGCTATTGTGTGTATCGAGACATTGTGTGTTTAGTTACGGAACTCAACACCACCTTTTGTCTATCAGAACGGGGAAACGAATATAAATCAAATATATTCATTGCACCGAGTGGTAATTAATCAACTGTAGGGATTACAGTCGGACTCTTTCCCATATTGCCTCAACGGCCTCAAGTACAAAGGTAGATCCATAGCAAGCCTTATAATAAAACTTGATTTGTGTTTAAAAATAAACTGATCTATATAGAATCGTTAATACGATCGTCCTTCACTAGCCAGTAAACGTACATTCTCTTTTATACGTACGTAGGTATTATTTATATTCGACATAATAACTTCAAAATCGATATAACTTATATGGAAGTTAACAACTTAATAGATCTCGTAAAATAAATCCACGAGTGCGTGAGAATCGAGTCGTGTCTAATTGTAGCGGAGTGATGGCAGAAACCGACGGCACTCGCGCCGTGTATATATAGGTACTATGCAACCGGAATGTTACCCCTTAGGGCTTGGGAGAGGTTACTTTATTTATTAGGTTACCTAAACATTACAGGTTACAGGTTACCATTTTTTTAACAGGTTAACATTTCAACCCGCGCCTCTTGGGTACCAAAAAGAAAGTCCAAGATTCGATTTTATGAAAAACTATATTTCTTTCCTTGGCTTCAATATTAAAAAAACTAACTAGTACTAGTACTTTCCACCCATTTATGGGGTATCGCGTGCATATTGGTGAATCTCAACGCTGTAAATGGTTTTTCCGGAATAGCGAAATAAAAATTAAACACCTAAAACTTAACGTCGAGTGGCAAATAAATCTGGAACCGTCGTGTGTGCATCCCAACTGGGCTAGCTTACATAACCTTAGTACAACATGGCAGGATGGGGTTGTTGCTCTCGAAGTTTTATGATGTAACCTTTCAAGTTCGCAACCAGACCGGCACTCACTAGTGACTATATAAAGTACTCGTATGTGGTGGGAACGTTTTATAATTATGTTTGTTGCGTTTAACTCTGTAATTATATTATTTGTGCTTATGATAAAAATCAAATAAATCAGCTTCACGCTGTATCCCGCACACTGCAGGGTAGGCAGAGGGAACGTAGTGAAAGACACTCCGTTCCCCACTTTCTGCCGAATTCCGGAGGCATTGCGTGTTAAGTGGCAGAACTCAACGCCGCGCTTTGCTTCGACACCAGAGCGAAGAAATGGAAATATAAATTTAAGTAAATATTTCATCTCCTCGAGTGGGGATCGAACCCACAACCAGTCGGTTTACAGTCACACTTTGTGCCGCTGCGCCTCGACCGGCCTCGATGTGCTTATGATGCTAATAATATATAAGAAAGTGTACAAGTCTAGCCATGTCGTGTAGTAAAAATATTTTTTAGAATTACTATGGAACATCTTGAGGCATCTTGGTCGTGCCGCAGGGACATAAGCGTGCTACTGGGAGTTATGTTGGGGGTTCAATTCTCACTCGAGGAAAAGAAATATTTAGTATTTAAATTTCATAGCTCTGGTAATGAGGCAAAATGCGGCATCCAGATTTTGGCGGAAAATGGGGAATGGAAGTATCTTAACACTAGGTTCCCAGGTACTCGCTCTCCCTTCTCTCCCTTCTGAATGTGATACCAAAAACTTGTGAAATATTAACGAAAATTTAGATAAAGTGGAAAAATTATTTTGCTATTTGACAGTTACCTAAAGAGGTAAGCAAAATATACTTTAACATATTAATACAGATCAACAGGTACCTGCTGTAAGACGCGACGCTTATATTAAACACAACAAAACCTCAATATTGTCTTTTTAAATTTATGAAACGTACACGGAACAGAAAACTGATACTAGTTATTTTGATCTTAAAATGTCTGTAAATATATTTAGAGCGCCTTGAACTACTATATTTTGTTTACTATTTACATCAGGGAGACCTTTTCGAAAAATAAAATCAGGACAATCAGAGAAAGGCTGTTCTTGTATAATATTTTTTTTTGTTTTTGATTTAATCCAGCTTTGATGGAGTTGGTGTAATTTAATTTTTCACTAAGTATAACTTTTCTCATTACTTTTGTAATTATTAAAAATTTTTAATTATTAAAATTAAAAATAAATAAAATAAAAAAATAAAATTATTTAAAATCAATAATTCAATGTTAAGTGTAAAGAATCGGAAATATCTTAACCGGAACGGAATATCTTAACATTGGGAACCTAATGTTAAGATATTTCGGGTTCACTCTGCCTACCATGCTATGTGCAGGATATAGTATCAGAAAATTGAGATTAGTCCGGTAAAATCAGGATAGGTGGCGACTCTAATGTGCGTCGATTAAAGCACCCATTACGTTACACATTAACGCTGCGCACGCGCATCGCACTTAAAATCACTTGGTAAGGTCACCTTAGATGCGCACTGCATAGTTAAGTTAGTTGAGTGGTTTACACACTAGCGGTTTAGTATCCTAATGATATTAATTTAGTTAGAAATATATGTATATTGCATATTTTATAATTTTTGCTACTTTAGATGTTCTCTTCTTAGAAAAAAATGTTATGGAAACTCAAGATTTTTTCACTTTGACATTGATGATAAATATTAAAAATGAATTCGGAAATATAAGGTATATTGAAAATTTATGTTTTTAATATACCTTATATTTCCGAATTCATGAAAAAAAAAACGATTATTAAGTATTCCAAAATTTAAATCACGAACAAAGCATGACATCTGTTACTATGATTCTCTAAGATCTATTTCGTTACTACCAACACTTTCTAAAATTATTGAAAAAATAGTAAACAATCACCTAAAACTAAAGATAATAAAAATTATAAATCTACGTCCGATGCTCTAAAATCTCTAACTGCAAATATAATAATCCTTTTAGATAACCGTGTGAAGTGTATGGGAATCTAAGAAACATTAAAAAAAGGCATTCGACACTGTCTCTGTACCTCATATAATGTAGGTGTACGTGGTCATCCACATCAATTGCTTACCACTTAGTTACTTAACAAACAAAAAACTAGTACGGAGAGTAGAATTTTATTATTTTTTGTTAAATTAACCTTCAAAATATTGTATTAGGTTAAGGTTTATATGAATAAATAAATAAGTTTTTTTTATTGTATAGTGTATAGCCTGTCCTGAATCGATATCGCTCGGATTGTGCTAAGAACTTGAGCTCTAATAGTGATTCCGTAACAACATTCCTCTTCAGTTGCATCACTATTTATTTTGCTCACTCTAGTCAATTACTAAAGCTGGTGTTGTGTTTGCGTTGGGCTTTCCTTATTAATGAAGAGGGTGAGTAAAGTGACATATCACTGTGTCACTCTTTCTCAGTAGAAAGGCAGATTAAATAGTACATTTTAACCAGCCTTTTCTATTTATTATTTACCTAGTATACACAAGTCCTCTGTACGCTTTTGATAAAAGTTAAGTGATTTCCATGTTATATGTTTTTTTTTGTAAATCAATCAAAAACACGAAAATTCTAACACGAATTGGCATAACAGATCTTATTCTACGCCATAGTAAATATAAATCTATACTAGAAATTAAAAAACAAAATTTTGTCTATAAATTAAAATAAAATGTATCACTTCCGCTCTCTATCAAAGGTTTTTAACTAAAACATGTGAATGTACATCAATAATTTCTCTTTCACTACACCTGTTCAATGGTACATGGGTTCATTTCCCCTAAACTCATTCCCATGACACTGTTTCGTTGTCGCCGTGGCAATGATCCCCATGTCGTTGTATAACATCGATGGTTGTATGTCATTGTGAGAGATTGTATAATGCTTTGTATTATGTATGTATGTGTCATACGAGTACGTGGTTCGTGCACACGATAGTTCCAGATACAAATCAGATAGCGGGAGACGAATGAGCGAAAATTAAAGCAGGGGGTTAATGTATCTCGCACATAAATTGACTATTTATATATAAATAAATAAAATTGTAAGGTTAATCGCGAATTATTTAAGTTAAAAATTATTGGTTACAATAAAGATAGATATATAAAAAACCTCCTTATCGCAATGGCATGTGGTTTACGAATGTTATATTAATCATGTTACAGGAAAACATATGTATGCCACTACATATATGTTATACCTTGGACTAAAACAATGAGCACGTATCAGCTTAAAATAAAAGCATGTTCAGAATTAAATATCGATAGGCAGTTGATAATCGAGAGTTGATAATATATAATCGATGATCAATAACTGAGGCCCTCTGAGACGCAAGGGACAACCGTGCAAATGTGAGCTCAACGGTTGTGGGTTCGATCCCAATGGAAATGAAACAAAAATTTTCTAATCCTCACGGTAACAAGGCAAAGCGCGGCGTTGATTTATTCCGTTGATTATTGCCGCCTCAACACGTATTGTCTTGAAAATTCAGCGGAAATTGGAAGACGGTAGTGTCTTAATAGGAACGGAGTGTCTTAACCTTAGTTTTCCTCTGTTCAATCGCTTTATAAATATTATATAGTAGCTATTATTTGAATGAATTTGAGGTCAGTCGTGGCGCAGCGGCACGAGGTGTGACTGTAAAACCGACTGGTTGTGGGTTCGATCCCCACTCGAGGAGACGAAATATTTACTTAAATTTATATTTCCATTTCTTCGCTCTGGTGTCGCGTTGAGTTCTGCCTCCAACACGCAATGCCTTCAGAATTCGGCAGAATGTAGGGAACGGAGTATCTTAACACTAGGTTCCCTCTGCCTACCCTGCTGTGTGCGGGATATATCGTGAAGCTAATTTAATTAAGGTAATTTAATTTTTATTTTTTTAATATTTGAATGTCAATGGTAAGCTATTGTCTTTTAGTTAGATGTAATTGTACCTACTATCTACAGTACCTGAACAGCACTACGCAGGCACCACCACACCCGAACGCGGTGATCGCGCGGAGTGTTGGATTGTATGTATGGTGGTTAATGTAGGGGTCAACGTATTGTCTATATGTACGTAATAGGTCCGCAATGTCATTAACATTGCTCATCAGTAAAACGGAAATGTCGCTTTTACTCGCGTTAAAACCAGTTTCTAAAACAAAAAGATAAGAAGAAGCCGTCGAGGGCGCAGCGGTACGGCGTCTTATTGTTAACGCGACGGTTGTGGGATATATTCTCACCCGGAGGAGTGAATTATTAATTTTTCTTACACACGCAATGCCATTAAAACTAACCGAAAAACGGGTAACGGATTGTTTTAATATTAAACTTCACCAACGTACCGTGCTATAAATGAGATACAGTGTTAAGTTAAAATTAATAAATATCAATAGTATCATATGTGTACAGTCAACCCTCCTATAACGCGGTGAGTGCGTACCGCGTTATATGGAAACCGCGCTATAGGAAACTCGGATTTAACCGTACAAACCAGGCTAATTCGTAGCGCGTTCTATGGAAACCGTCTACCGCGTTGTATGGAAACCGCGCTACAAGAGACTCAGAATAAGTACAAATCACATCATTCGTACCGCGTTATATGGAGACCAATAAATACAAAAGACAAGATAAATTATAAATTATTTTTATTGAATTGAAGAGTTCATATAAGGAAATGATGAAAAAAATGAAACAAAAACTAAACTAAAAAACTGTTTTCCAACCAAAACAAAACAAAGACTTTTGTAAAATGATGTAATCTTTCAACACTCATCCTCACTATCAGATATGAGTCGCCTAACTCGCCTTCTTTTAATGGGCAAAATGTCTTCCTCACTTGGTTGATCTTCACATTGGTTTTTCTATAGTTCACGCGACAATGTAGTCAAAAGATCACATATATATCTTTCATGTTACAGTTTCGTTAGACACACACACGCATGGCACGCTGTCGATGCGAAACTATTTAGTTAATAGAAGTGGAAGATAGCGCTTGAGGAGCCCCACCCGTGAACCACGCTGATATAAACATATCCAGTTACAACCATTCATTGGGTGCACGGAAAGAACTGATGGGACGTTGTTGAACGGAAATCGCGCTGTAATAGTACCGCGTTATAGGAGGGCTGTCGCAATTTCAGCTCCGCGTTATATGGAAACCGCGTTCTGAGAGTACCGCGTTATAGGAGGGTTGACTATATATCTATTTATTTTCAGTAGTTTACATTATATTTAACTTTCCTTTATTCTAATAAATGTATGTATTTAACGAAATAATAATCTAATCTAAATCAGCTAATAATCTCTAATCTAGCTCAACGCTGTATCGCTAGCGGGGTAGTCTGAGAGAACGGAGCGCCAAACGCTACGGTAATTACGGTTTAATGAAATAAATATGTATAAAAAATTGGTAAATTATGGTTTCTTAAACAAAATAAATCGCAATTTGACATTAAGGAAACGAAAGGCAAAGTTATAGTTATATATAAACTTTCTCACGACTATACTAGCATAAGGATGAAAAACCTGAACATTATATTGACAATGATAAGTAGTTACATGCCATTGACTGAGTGAAATTAAACCCATCAAAAAAAGTAATGTGAAATGAGAGCCAAGTTAAATGTTCAGTAATGTCAGTCATTCTTGATTTCACCGACAAAAGAATAGGAAATCTATGTGGGTGACGAGTACTGTTCACTTTGGGTAAAATTCAAACTATAAATTTCAGTTGGCAATTTATTTTACGTAAATAAAATAAAACTTTAAAAATTAAACGAGAAAAACCTTACAGTATAGGTTTATTTGTAACTAAATCGGTTTGGATCGACGCCTCAAATAATGACAAAATAACTTAAATAAAAACAACATAATGACATTTAATCTGACAAGGGACGAGAATAAAATGAGGTATAAATAGATGTTTTTACTTGTTTTGTGCATAGAGACACTCTGCTGGCGCCACTTCGACAAAAAATATATTCTGCAAACACAGGTTTACAGTACGGTCGGTGAGTCGTGGCTGTCGCGAAGCTGGCTGTATATGGCTATGCAGATTTGATTTTGGGATCATTATTTTCCCCTCGAATGTACGATGCGCAATGGTTCAGAGCGGCGGAAATTTCAAGGTGGCCAAAGCACATCGGCCGTACTGTAGTTAATAGAACAAAAAATATGTAATTAAGTAAAAAATAGTGACCTTCCCGCGGCCGTCACGCGTCACGCGTCACGCCGTAGATTATACTGTACATATATATATACAACATTATTTCTCTAATGAAGCTCATTGTCGATAACGATGTACATATACACATATCCATATGTGTGTATTGTTGTTTGTTATTGTGTAATGGAAACATCTATTATATCGATATTTATATACGTCTATAATATGTATAATGCATTTCTAAGTGATGCTTGAATTGTGGGCAAAATTGTACTTTTCACCCAATTTCCGTAAGAAGAAGAAGCTTTTTTGTGTTTGTTACCGTTACCTTAGAACTGTTGAATGGGTGAACCGATTTTGATGTTCTTTTTGAATTTGAAAGCTAGTGCTCAGTGCTAGCGTTAATTTGATCCCTTCCTGACAAGAGTATGAGAAATTCACATTGTAAGTCCTAAATTTGCATAAGGTATGTGAACGAATAACTCAATATCACACCAACCGATTTCGATGATTCTTTTTTTATTGGTTAGGATACACTTCAAGGATAGTTAATTGAAAATTTGATTAGGTTTCATTTGCTTTCAAGCAACTCCAAAAAAGGGAGAAGTTCTCAATTCGCCCGAATATATTTTATGTATGTTCTTGTCAATTTGCCAAAATGTTAATTTGCACAAAAATAAGACCTAATTAAGATTGAAGGTTTAGATAAGCACAGGACAATAAAGCGTTAACCACACTTCAGTTAAATTAGTGCGGCGTTTGTTACTTTCAAGTTTATTTTCACGTCGTAATCCGCTTATGGCTGGTAAGCAGAGGGAACCTAATGTTGAGAATGAGTCACCCCACATTCTGCTTAATTTTCAACACTTGCTGTATTTTATGGAAAAAGACTAGTCAATTTAATTAAGTGATCACGGCCGCCCACTACCCCGAGCAACACCACAGGAGCTATATAGGTGCTTTTAAGATGGAAAGAGATGCGCGATATAAAGATACTCAAGTCGTATCGACTTCGAAACACTGCCGCAGGTCGGCCACCCCACAGTTGCATGTATACATATGGTGGCTTGGTACCAAAGGGAGGAAATTATAATCAATAATTTATTACCACGAGAGGATATAGAACCCACAGCCGTCACTTTTACAGTAAGACGCCGTGCCGCTACACCAAGACGACCTCCTTCCTTTTCCATAAAAAATACGGGAAGTAAATAAAGTAAATAATAAAAGGAAGGTTTAGGGAAGGAAGTTGCGACAGTGACAAACTGATGAGTACTTTTCGCAGTACGTTTATAGCCGATATTAATCTTCCTCTTAGTAAAGGTTAACTTTTGTCATTATTTTTAGCATAATTACAGTCGTCGTCTTTACCTGTCCTTGTACTGTACTAACTGCGGTGGTAAAGGACACTGTATTTCTTTTGTGAGTTTCTATCGCGTAATAGTCATTTAAGTACTTTTCCTAAAATATTTTTGGAATTTTAGTATTAAAATCGATAATCGTGTGAATATACTAATAATAAAGGTACATAAATGAGTTACAACTATACTATATAACACTAATTATATATTTTATTTTTTTAGCTCCATATTGTTTCCTGCATGTAGCATAGGCAGTAGGCAGCGGACTAGTGTTAAGAAACTAGTGTTAAGTCACTCTGTCCCCATTAGACACTTCTGTTCTGGAGGCATTAGGTGTTGAGTGGCGGAATTCAACGCCGTGCTTCATAACAACAAATTTCTCATAACAACATAAATTAAAATAATGAATATTACATTTCCTCGAGTGGAAATCGAACAGAGTATCTTTTGCTATCGTTTACTGTCAGACGCTTGTGCCGGCGCACTACGACTACGGATCGACTGAAGATTATGATATTAAAGATATTAGTTTTCAATTCGCTTTTGTTTCTTATTTAACAATTTATCTCTTTATACGTGTTAAATATTATTGCTTTGATATGTGAATAGTAATAACGTGTAGATACGTAATATAAGAAAAGAGCGATGTTCCACTGCGTGACGATGTAAGACAAAACTCAACAAGTGCGAGTCGTGGTCGCTCACCGAGGGATCCTTACAAATATAGGAGGTCTCAAGTTTTTTCTGAAATACAAACTTAGCTTACCCAGAGCCTTATCTGACACCTCAACTTTACTAGCGGCTGTCATATCGAATGTTGATGAAAATAAATGAATATATTTTTCAGATTTTTTCCTAAATTTTGATTCTTATTGATTCTTGATAGTGTCGTAATATGCGTTTTTTGCGATGTAAACGACCATATATTTTTTTAAGAAAATGGCGAAATATATATTTTTTTCAGGAATACAAGGGACCGTATATCTGAGTATATAGTTTGAATTTCAACTCGATATCGGATAGACAGACGGACAACAAAGTGACCTTTAGGCGTTTTCTTTTTTCCTTAAAAGTTACGGAATCCTAAAAACATACAAATTTATAAATGGTTGGTATTACGATTACAGTTTTTTTATTGAATTGCATGAGAAGTTCGATCGATGACTAACTGTCTTGTAATTAATTATGAATTATGAGGATCGAAACTTGTTTGAACAGAATGAAATATTTAACATTTTAATTTCCTCCCTCTCGTTACGAGGCAAAGCGCGGCGTTGAGTTCTGCTTCTCAATATAGAATGCCTTCAGAATTCGGGAAGATGAGGACGGAAGTGTGAAACTAAAAAAATGTTAGCTTAGAATATTATTACACAACGTCAGTCGTGTCAGACGGACGGAGTCAGTCTCGCAATAGAGACTAATGAATCTTCACGTCGCTCCACTTATTTAATTGAATATAAAAGCGCACGCTACAAATAAAATAACGCGACGTCAGTAGTTGAGTACTCAACTATAACTACACACGTGCCTACTGTAGAGAGTGCAGAGGGGAGGGGATGGGAGGGGGGAAGTGGCGGGTCGAATTGACCTTAATAAATAATTTGGACGTATTGACAGTTGATAGGATAAGAGATCTGACAAGCAGACTACTCATAACGATATATTTATGTTACTTTAAATCAAATTAACGCATACGCATAGTACCTATCGTTGATACTGGAGGAAGGTCATGTAAAAAGTATGAAGACTCCTTGTCACGAGGAGGGCATGTATGAAGAGGTTGATGGCTGTGGACAAGGCGAAAGAGACAGGCAGAGACCGCAGCGTTTAGCGCTGAGTTCTCTCTGTATATGGTTGTCTGACTAACTAGCCTAGGCTCTACCCAACTATATGACGATGGATACGTCAACGGTTCATTCTTTCATCGTCTAAATCATTTAAGATATTAATTGTTTATAATTATAACATGTCAGTGCTTCAAATATATAACCAGAGTAAGGCTAGTCGTGCACAGGGGCACAAGTGCGTGATTGTAAACGCGTTAGTTGTAAGTTTTATCCCCACTCGATAAAATTAAATATATATTTAAATTTATATTTCCTTTCTTCACTCTGGTGTCCGCCACTCAACACGCAATGCCTCTAGAATTCGGCGGAAAATGAGGAACTGAGTGTTTTAACACAAGATTCTCTCTGCTTACCCTTCTGTGTGCGAAATACAGTGTGAAGCTGGTAAAGGCCGTAGTGGCGCAACGGGACGGCGGCTGGCTGTAAAAGCGACAGTAGTGTGTTCGATTGCCACTCCGGGGATGATCAATTTTCATTTCCTCTTTTCCAGAAGCAAGACAAAGCGCGGCGTTGTGCGGCCTCTGCTTATGCGGCTATATTAATTTTGAGTTACTCTGTATATGCTATTTTTCCTATATAAAAAACTAATTATATATTAGTTAATAGTAATATGATAACAACCAGACGTCATAGAGGAAATAGTTTCTATTATTATAAATATATCAGAGTTCTTTTTAATTATACCAGCTTTAAATACGCATTTCCAGCGTATTATTTTATATAATTCAGGTACTCCGTTATGTAAATATAATATTTTAATAGCAAATTCGATTTCGAAAGACAACTTCGATTCTAAACGCAATGGTTGTGGGTTCGATCTTCACTTGGGAGAATGATTATATTTAAATGATTTTAATTTACCTACTCTGGTACACTATAACCACTTATCTGGTACACTATAAACACACGTATTTATAATAAATTTCCTCTACCTACCTACCTTTTCTCTAAACTGAAAGAAATTTTAAAAAATAACATACTGTTAGTGTACTGGTGTAAAAGAGGGTAGATTTAGGTGAAAATAATTATAAAAGCAGTAGAATTGTGTCAATTGGGGGAGAGTTGCGTGTAAGTGACGTTCCCTATTGGAAGGAAACTAGTGTGAAGTATTGTTAGTAGGTGATACATATCACCTATTGCAATTACGTGGTATCCTTTTCCAAATAGTTTAAAAACATAAAGACGATGTGTGTTTTTATCGTGTATTTTAAAAACTATAACCGCTTCCGATTTCTAACAATACCTTTTCATTTGGAACGATTTCAATGGAGGATTTAGAAAACCTAGTTTTCAAGTTACAGAGATTTTTTTCTATTTCTATCTATAATAAATTAGCTTATGTTCGTGGTTTCAAAGCGTGCGCCAACTAATGGACAAGCCTCATTATCTTATTGTGTAATGCTTAAGTACCTACTTACAGGAGGAGAGGTGAAGACTGAAGGCCGCCGCCGAATGAAGGCATAGGCGGCTGTCAGTTAGACTGCAATAAATTATATTGATCTATGAGTATATTGTCGTTCGATTTTGTTATGCTAGTATATAAGCTATAATATAAGTTAACTTTTTAAATTCTGAATCTTGTGACGGGCAAAAACTACTGTCTATGAAGGTACAACGTAGCATTTGTGTACGTGCAAGTTGAGCACTAATCACACGAAGTGATCCCGTTGGAAACTCGTTCGGAGCCCCACGATGAAAGAACAGAAAAGAACAGCACAAAGTGATAGAATAATACTGACTGAGTTCAATTGTAAGAACTCACAACCGTCGTATTGTCTGATAGATTTCAAGTACCCCGTGATGGCGCATGAAACATATTTAATATAAAAAAATGTTTCCGACCAATTCAGCCTGTTGAGTGGCGGAACTCAACGCTGCTGTTGATGAAAGAAACATAGGATAAGTTGAAAATGACAGGTGATTGTTAAGTAATTCGTTACATCGAAATTACTATGAATCGTAAGTTTTGTAAGCACTTTGCCCCAAAAAGCTGTATATTACGATAAGAAAAAAAAGAAATCTGTCAGTCTGCTTAATGTACGGCCTTGTATAAGACCGCCGTAGTCGGTACTAATAATATTTTTTTTAAGCCTCCCGCGTATCCTGCACGTATCGGGGTAGGCAGTGCCAACGCAGTGTTAAGAGTCCGTTCATAACGGGACGTCTTGTGACGGTATGTATGATGTAAAGGTAATGAAATTAGTGCTATTATACTATTAAATATCCGCTCTCTGCATCAGATATGTAATCGTTTTCGTATTTGAATGAGCACGTGGCGCAATCAAGAGTGAGTGGTGAGTGGTGAGTGGTGAGTGAGGATCTCGACGTCGACATCGACACAGTTCCGAACAATGCGTGAAAGTGAACAAAGCAAAAAACACGATACAATAACACCGTCACTAGGTGAGTGTGGGCTCGATGGTTACACTGTACTGTGACACTGACACACCTCACGCTAATACATCAGCTACATCACTAGTTATGTAAAAGACACTCCGTTCCCCAATTTTCGAGACATTTCTTGTGGAGCTGTAAAACTCAACCCCGCTTTGTTTTATACGATACAGAACAATGAAGCAAGTTATTTCTCAGGGTGGGAATCAATCCTACAACCGTCACATTCACAGCTGTGCCGATGAGCCACGACTACCTCGGAATATGTTTTACTTATTTACGTTTTTTTCCCTTGATTATTGCAATGAATGATTGTAGCATTTTTATCGTGTTGTGAATAATAATTTTAACTAAGGCGTATGATATTCAATGGAATGGAATTCAATGGAATGGAAGCGGAGGAGAGACTTACTAAAATTACACCCTCATAAAGAAGACTTACTAAATAAAAAATATATAATCCAAAAGCTTAAATGTCCTACAAATGGTATTTACTAGAGAGAAATCAATCAACTGAGGCCGTCTTCGCAGACGACGCGACGCAGAGGCCCCAAGGGGTGCGCGACGGTTGTGGGTTCGACCCTCACAACTAATTAATGAATTACTATTTATTAATACTTTCATTTCTTCATTCTGCGGCTTTGAATCTGAGACTTAATACACAATGCTTTGAAAGATTTGGCGGAAAGTGGAGAACGGAGTGTTTACTTTTTCTACACAACAGGTTAAAACTACTGGAGCTGCGTCCCATGTCTAGTGTATGTGTGTGTGATAACGTCACCACATCGACATTGTTCTCTACGTAAAAACCGTATTATATTGACAATATGACTATCACCGGCTCTCCGCGTCTGATGCGGGACGAGGTAGACGAGGACTCGCCTATACAATGAACGCCTTTGTGAAGCAACACTCCATTGAGAGATAATGGGGCTAATTACGTTTAATTTGAGAAATTTCAAAAGAGAAATATATAATAATTGAGACGATTACGGTAATCGAGACAAGCTTTTGTGACTTTTTGTAGTGCCTAATTATTGTAAGTTAATATTTGTAATGGATATTTGATGGTAATAAAGAAACAAAAATTAAATCTCTTAAGTGGCCAGTTGTGGCGCAGGGGCACGAAGTTTCACTGGAAACGCGACAGGTTGTTGATTCGATTCCACTTAAGGATATGAAAATAAACAAATATATCGGCTTCACGCTATATCCCGCACACAGCTGGGTAGGCAGAGGGAACCTAGTATTAATAATATAATAATAATAATAATAATAATTTATTTCAGATTTACATCCATATAAGTTGTTAGTAACATTATAAGCTTAAGAACTATTGTTAGTACGTAAATCCTAAAAATACCAATCAGGTCGTGTGTAACTTTACCCACCGACCCATTAAAGGCGAGTCCCACCGGTCAACAAACACATTTAGCATTCCACAGGAGGAACCGCGGAGGCGAGCTAATGCGGAGGCGCACCGTTTTCTCATAATAGCATAAAAGTCATCCGTATGCGCCTGCGCAAACATGCTCGAGGCACTGCACTGTCGCGGCAACCCCATCAGAACCCTGAACGCGTTGTTATACTGGACCCGTAGGTCGCCGTATGCTCGGCGCGTGTAGTCAACCCAAAGGCTACAAGTGTAAAATGACTGACAGTATGCTTAAGACACTGTTCCCCACTTTCTGCCGAGTTCTGGAGGCATTGCATGTTGAGTGGCAGAACTCAACGCCGCGCATTGCTTCCGCGCATTTCTTCGCTCTGGTGCCGAGACACTGGAGCGAAGAAATGGAAATATAAAATTAAGTAAATATTTCATCTCCTCAAGTGGGGATCGAACCCACAACCAGTCGGTTTTACAGTCACACTTCGTGCCGCTACACCACGACCGGCCTCACGACTGATTTCGGTAAGAAATAATACTATAATGTACCTACAATTAATATTACATAACAAAAAGTACACTTCCAAGTGTAAACAACTTCTACGAACTTCAACACGTTAAAAAGTCTTCAAACAAACAAACCATCAATCGTGCGTTTATGTTTATTTAAATAAGCGCGTAAAGCGTAACGCAGTGGTCATGAAGGTAACTCTGGTGGACTATACGAGGTAACGAGGTAACGAGGTTGACATTTAAATGACGTTAGGTTCAATAGTTTTTCAAGTCGCGTCGTAAAAGCCCTACTGGCTATACTGTAAGTTGTGCTTATACATATGTGTCACGTCACAGTATTTGAAATTATATAAATAAAATGATAAATAAGTGAGGCCTGGATAGAGCTGTAGAGTAGGGTCATCCTTCCAGGTGTCGGATATAAGGTACTTTAGACAGTGGACCTGTGTGTGGAGTGGAAGACTTTCCGTTCCCCACTTTGCGCTGACTTCTGGAGGAATAGCGTGTTGAGTTAACTTAACGCCGCACTTTGCCTTATCACGAGAGTGAAGAAATGAAAATATGAAATATTTCATTTTTTCGTATAGGAATCGAACCCATAACCTGCCGCGTTTACAATCACATGCGTGTGTCCCTTGTGTCGCTTGATATTTAGATAAATTAATAAAAAATGAATTTGCATTCGATATTTTAAATCGATTTTTTGCATTATTTCGAGTATAATCGGCGAACTAAAAACTTATTTTAGAACATAACAGAATTTTAGTATACAATTCTTGTTTCTGTCTTATCTACGACTATCTTATCACACCCAGTCTAATTGGTGTTTCATTGAGTGTATCTGGCGTTTTTTGTATAAGAGAATGTGCAAATACTGTATTATAAATGAGAATTGTTAGAAGTAAACAACGCCAAGGATGTCGACTGCCATTCCTAATTGTGATGCAACTGTTGCATTGCAGAATGAGACGCGACAAACGAACAGACAATAAAATGTACACACTAAGTGGAAATACACGCAAATAACGCGTTATTTAATTCGAATTTGATTATTTCTGAGATATATTCTCAAAAGATAATATTGATAAGTGTAACAAGCTGTTTTTCAAGAGCGAAGGAAGTAATTAAATAAAGGATCTTATAATATATTTAATTAAAGTATTTTTTGGGTATCTTAGAATTTTATAAGGAAACAGGAAATGAAGTCTTTATAAGTTAAAATGGTACCTTCTTAGATTGATCAGATTTAATCGTAAATCCTAACGGGACAGCATCCTTGGAGGAAGAGCGTGCCAGTGGAACATGTTTAGATAATGCGAATTGCGAAAGTCAACTTTAGGGTCCCGTTACGTCGCTTCGGCCGTCGCAGTCACTTTGTCAATCCTCTCCGGACTAACTGTAAAGTTCCACCGAGCAGACGAGTGGTGGTGAGGGGTGAGGGGTATAGACTCCATATTTTAACGTAAAGAAGTATAAAATAATAAAAAATGTATGTTTTAATGCATTAAATAAAATATGTATTTTAATTGATTTATGAGTGTCTTTCATTCGAATTAATTTTATTTATATATCAAAATAATCATTGATTTATTATAAGATAATGATAATGGCGTCGAGGCTACGGCGCGCGTCGTGGCGCGGTATAAATGAGACGTGGCATCGTGGGTGCCAATTCCACTGCACTTGGAGGAATTCATTATTTTCTTTTCCTCGCTGAAGAATAATAAAATACTTCCATATCCTCGCTTCGTGGAGTCCTTTGTCTCTAAAAAGACTAATTGCAGCGTTGAAGTCCGCCACTTAGTACGCAATGTCTTTGACGAGTTTTGTGTGAGAGGGTTCTTGATGTGAGTGAGGATCAAAGTATCTTAACACTGAGTTCCCTCTGCCTACTCTGCTACTCTACTATGTAAGTACTCTACAATGTTAAAGGTAAAAAATATTTACATTAAATTCCCTGCACTTCAGAATTTATTAATTCAGTATACACCAGACTAACAAAAAGCTGTTGTGTTCTACGTTATCCATCCCTGTTTATCTCCAAATGTATTGCTAAAAGCAACAAAGCGAGGTTTCATTTGTAAATATTTATGACTCGTTTGATTTGGAAGCCCTCTCTGTCATTACGTTCAGTTCTCAGAAGGACTCTTGCTTGCAATTATCCTTTTCTTCGTATTCTAAGTTTTGGTTTTCAAATGTGTTCGTGTTCGTGTTCGGGACACGTCATGCATGGCTTAGATAATGAACTACTTTTAATGGAATTAGATGTTTTTAGAATTATTTATTTGCATGATAATGATTGAAAACATAAGATTTCTCGTATGCAGAACGTATTTGAACAGTGGTTTGGTTATAGACCTCTAGGGTCTCACTGGTCATCTGTAAAAATGACATTTCTGCAATAGACCTGACTGACTACTCGCGCATGAAGACATGTTGCGCAATGTAATTAAAAAATAGCCTAAGAGGTACTCAATATAAAATTACTCTTTATAAGTGACATATAATTTCAAAACGTTCTACAGTTTAACTCTATGGACACATTTTGACCAATCACTACAATCACAATTATCACCAAACCACTTCGCTGGTCCGCGAATACCGCGACGACGACGATGAATTACCGCGTCGTTGTCGTCCACAACACCCCTGGTCTAGGAGGAGTAGCATTACAACGAAATACACTTTTAATCAGAAAATAATTGTTTATTTTTACTAAGATTTTTTTTATGTTTAATAAATAAGAAAGAAAAGTCCATCGTTAATTAAAGAAGCATATTGTTTAATATGACTTTGAATGGCTACTTGAGGGTTGCGGAGCGTTTAGAGATTCTCTTGATGACAATGAAAACAATAAAGTATTTTGTATTTATTTAATAAAACGGTTAAAGTTTCAGAGAGAACAGAAAAGTGTAGTGACTGATCGCTGAATTCTGATTTGCCCTTTTTTCAATATCATACAAAATAAAATGTTCAACTAAACAAATAATTAAGAGTAATAAGCACTTGTTAGAGAGCATTCGACACGTATCTCAATGCCATACGCCACCGCGCGGTGTCCGGTGTTGGTGTCGGTAACGCGACACCCGCTGAAACCGACACTCAGGGACGACTCTAGACACTACTACGGCTTCACTTGTTGAGGAAGTGCTTTTTACTACTACTATACTATATGCTTTATACAATTAACAGATTTTTATAACATATATCATATACCTATATAGGTACATCATAAATATTAGAGTAGACAACACTTAGTCTAAGATCCGTGAACTAGGCCTAGAAGTAGCTGCCCATAAGACCGAGGCCCTTTGGTTCCATAAACTGCCAAGAACCCAAGAACCACCTGAATCTCTTATACGCGTAGACAATTCCCAAGTTCCAATTAGCCGGTACATAAAATATCTAGGTCTTGTATTAGATAGCCGCTGGTGCTTTGATGAGCATTTTGATCGTCTAGTCGAGCGGGCAGACAAAATTGTGGGTGCCATGCATAGATTGTTGCCTAATCTCGGGGGACCAAATGAGGGAGTTCGCAGACTGTATGCAGGTGTGGTGCGTTCCATAGTGCTTTATGGCGCGCCAATATGGTATTATAGGCTTTCGAAAATTAGGCGCAACCGAACTAAAATATATAGTCTGCAACGAAGAGTGGCGATCAGAATTGTTAGAGGATATCGGACTATATCCTTTGAGGCGGCTACTTTACTTTCGCGATTCCCACCCTTAGATATTTTGGCAGATATGGATGCAAGAATCTTCGAGAAGATTCGCATCCTTCGTCAGTCGTCTGGATTGATATCTTTGAATAAGTTATGCGAAGTAAGGCAAAAAGAGCAGAAAGTCGCTTTTGTCGCATGGTACACCCGGCTACAAGAGCGATATGCTCGTAAGCGTGTCGTGAAGGCAATCTTACCATCTTTTGAAGCCTGGATGAGAAGGAAAAGCCGAATGACCTACCGACTTACACAAGTAATCACTGGCCATGGTTGCTTCGGTGATTTCCTTTTCAAAATTGGGCGTGAGGCAACCCCAAAGTGCCATCATTGCGGAGCTGAGCAGGACTCCGCTCAGCACACTCTTCAAGAGTGTTTGGCCTGGGACGAATATCGAAGTTCGATAATTTTGAAATTTGGTCAGAACCTCTCTTTGCCAATAGTAGTGGCCAAAATGCTACGTGACGAGGAGTCCTGGGATGCTGTAGTTTCTTTCTGTGAAACAGTTATGTTGCAAAAGGAAGCTGCAGAACGGCATCGAAAGGGGGTCGATTCCATACCCAGAAATTGACGTCGTTTTGGGAGCGCCCTTAATCATCCCAATTCTTCCTCAAACATAGGGGCTTTAAATAACACTAGGTGAACGCTGAATTGGGGTAACTTAGTCTGTTATCTTGGAGCTAAGTAGTTTCAGCTGGTTAGTGACTATGAAGTGTCAGAATATTATGAAAATACATGGGAGGGTAGCGGATGCGGTTCATCCGATTCCCCGTTGCCTTTCGTCGTATTGAAGACCGACAAGCGGAGGGGTTTTAGTGGGTATGAATCCCACATAACCTAGTTTGTTTTACCCCAAGAACTGGGTATCTTTCGAAGATTTCCCCTACCCATTATAAAAAAAAAAAAAAAAGACAACACTTAGTCTACTCGTCAATCAACTTCACGCTGTATCCCGCACACAGCAGAGTAGGCAAAGGGAACCTAGCGTTAAGACTCCCACTTTCCACCGAGTTCTGGAGGCACTGCGTGTTGAGTAGCGGAAATCAACGACGCGCTTTGCTTCGACACCAGAGCGAATAAATGAAAATATAAATGTAAGTAAATATTTCATATCTTCGAGTCGGGTATCGAACCCACAACCAAACGATCTTACAAGCACACTTTGTGGCCCTGGGCCAACTACTAGTCTACTAGTCAATTTCTCGAAGCTCCGAATGTAATAATGTAATGTTTATTACAACAACTTAAAATTAGATAAAACTGAATTGCAAATTAAAATGGTAATTTAAATTGTAATTGTAACAATGAAGGAGATTAATTCTGAAATTGCAAAAGCGACAACCGTAACACTAAAAATAGTCATCTAGAAATGTCTTCTATAAGAAGGTTATCTACCTTTATTTTCGAATCGTTAATAATAAGTTGGTTTGTAGTTGTCTTTTTAAGGATGATATTAATATACGCAGTGCCCGGTGGTTCGGTGACAGTCGCCGCGCCGCCTCTCAAGGTCGCGGCTTCATGTCACATACTCGTGTTGTATTTACTATAATTATACGAAAAAAAATTGTTGACCAAAATCTTAATAATCATATTATATAAACAAATTTTTTAGAACTTTATAAATCTCCCGCATTTGACTGTTCGAAGGGGTTCCGTTCCGAAGGGGAACAGCAGCTTAGGATGTTATGGGTCTATCACTCGAATATAAACGAAGTTATGGATCAACACATAAGCGGTATTTCTGCGTAAGTAAATATGGATTTACGCGAACATAACACCGATGATGATATTTGTTGTTAAAAAAAACATTTTTCATAGTTACTTGAACCCTTTCTTTATTATTAGCAGAGTAGGTAGACGAAACCCAGTGATAAGACACTCCCGTTCCCCAATTTTGATTTAATAATTAATTCCCCCGAGTAGAGATCAAACCTACAACTGTAGCGTTTACAGTCACACGCTGTGCCACTGCGTTATAACGGCTACGATGGCTTGAGTCCTTTCAATTTGCGTTCTTGGAAATTGTCTCTTAAGTATCTATCAAATGTCAATGTCGGTACTTTTATCTTCTCTAAATCATGTGTACATTACATTTTGAATTCATAAGTTATATGTATGCTAATGTTGTGAAACTGAGGTTATCAATCACAGGAACTACTGGTTTGAAAAAATCCTTTGTACCAAATAAAATTAGGGCAAGAGAGACTTCCAGGTTCATCACTTCTAGGTTTCTATTAAGCCGACAGGACTACGCTGCAAGTAAACGTTAGTCATTTGTATATTAATAAATATAATATTAATAATATATAATTTGAAGCGCACTCGTAGTAAGTTTTTAACGACTAAGCAGTAAAGGCGTTCATAAATCATTTCGAAAGAAGTTTATTTTCAGTGTTTTATGATCAAGTGCGTAACTTGCGCCGGCAGTGCTCAAACGGCTGCAGCTGCAGTCTTCATGTCCACTTGTATTAGTACTTTTTATTTATTAATCTATTTCTAAATAATCTCTCATCTATTTATAAAGATACTGTGCTGTTAATTTTGATTCCACGATTTACTTTAAATAGATAACCACATAGTGGTCTCAGTGACAATTTTTATGTATAATTGGAGCACAAGGATTTGAGTGTGACGCGACGGTTTTGGATTCCATCGAAATTAATTATTGTTTATCAATACTTTTATTTTTTCTCTCTGGAACCAATACTTCGAAAGATTCGGCGGGAAGTGGAAAGTGTCTCAATCTTGTGTCAAATCTTGATAAATCTTGAATTCGCTAATCAAAATCTGGGATATATACAGTAGATAACACACAGTTATTAACAACAGTTTGTTTGTCACCAACACTGACCTGCGAGAGGTATCATTAAAATGGTTATAGCGATAAATGTTATGTGCTCTATGACGGCACATTTGTACATATGTACATTACAGCCCATGATCCCAGGTCCCCCATACCTACGTCATTTTAGTAAAGCTGAAATTTTGAGGACTTACGTAATAAAGTTGTGAATATATTTGAAAAGTGTTGTTCTGTGCTGCAAGACTATTCTTGGAAAAGCCATGAGGCTTGAAGAATCAATATTTTTACTTATATTTGTTATTATTAAACTTACTGAATGTCCTTATTGTTACTGTGATATTTTATATGGACATGATGTATACATTTAATATAAAAAATATATTTATTTTGGTATATTTAAAATTAAAAGGTTAAGAAAAGATAAATAATTTCTATAAGGACATTCGTGGCCCAAATGTACAGTGTGTAATTTGAAGCACGAAGGTTGTGGGTTGAATTCTCACTTGAGGGAATGAATTTACTTAATTAATTAATTGTTCTGTTAAGAAAGCAAAGCGCATCGTTTAGTTTCGCCGCTCAGCACGTAATGTCTCAGAAAGAGGGTGCTACGTGAGGTACGGAGTGTCGTAGCACTTTCCCTCTCTAGCGTGAAGAATGCAACTGCAAAATAATACACTAAAACTGCGTCTAAACAAAATCCTTGATAAAGGCTACAAAAACGAAGAATTTAACAAAGGTTGAAGGTATAATTATACGTATTATTTTATCCTGTTGTGTCTAATTTAATATATTTCATATATTTAATTGAACTATAACTATAAAAGTAAGTATATATATTATAATAAATAAGAATATAATAATAAATTAATCATTTTATAAAATGCTCACAGCGGCGCGGCGTGATGGCTGCGCGTGCGCATCGATCCATGATTGATTACCGTTATTTAAAGGACAAGTCATTTTATATAATATTCACAAAATTAGTCATGATATATTTTCAAGAATTTTTATGGCCGCTTCAATTATCGTTTATGATGATGAACTAATACATTAGATATTTATTTTTCTTATAAAAACCATTAATATTTTTAGTTAGATTAGTAAGAGGATGTAATACAGCAATTAGACGAATAATATTTAACAGTAATATGTTACAGTTCGTTGGAGTAGTAAATACTTTTAAAATATTTTTTCCTCTAATCAATGCAAAAAATATAGCATAATAGACGAACGTTCAACTTTTCTAAAACTATTCATGAAACGCACAACATAAAACTATAGTTGACCAAGTGAAAGAAATTGATTCTCAATAAAAAATACGCTATTTTTTAATGTTATTAACATTAGACGAATAGTAATTACTGAATATCAGGTGACCTGTTCAGTAAGTACCGCCTTCCATCAGGGCAACCAACAATTGCGTAAAATTTCATTACGACCAGAAAGTAAACTAAAATATTTACTTTAATAATATTATTTTATCTGTTGACGCTGCAAACTATCGATATAAGAGGCAAAAAACAAGAAAACAATATAAAAACTCAGTTTATCCGTTTCATTTTCTTCAAGGAGTGTAATAAATAAAAACTGTACTTATAAAGGTATACTTCCGTCGACGGTGAAACGAATCTTCAATTGATTGCGATACGGTTTATGATTATTGCTATTATATAGACATGTGAATGGCAGATTGTGCAATTAAATACTTGCAGATCATTATTATATATATTTACAATTTATTTAATATTTTAAAGAGGTAGATTTAGGCTTATTTTAAGGGTTCCCTACCTTAAATGGGAAAAGCGAAACCCTTACAGGACTTTGCGTCAAGGATAAGTTGACGAGGCCGAAAGAGGTTGAGAATGAAGTGTTTGACGCTCCGTTCTCTCTGACTATCCCGCTAGGGATACAGCGTGACGTTAAGTTAAGTTTATGTTACTTACAACTAGTATAGAGGGCTATGGCTCCACTCCAGAACAGTCTTTTGTCCTTCCCAGAAATTTCACACATCCGTTGAAAGCGTTCAAAACGTCCAGGTCCCCCAGAAAATCTCTAGATAGGCTAGTGGTTGTAGGATGAGTAGCTCAGAGCAGAACCTGGGACCAGCCAAACAACATAATTTACTATATTTTTATTTGTTCTGCCTCACTAAATTTGAATAAATATTTACTTCGCAACACTCCCTGAATCCATGACCGATGTCAACTTTTATATTACTATAATCATTTTGTTTCCTAATTTATAGCATAACTTCATTATAAATAATCATTACTGTTTACGTTAAAGTATTCATACGAGTAGTTACGATAAAACATAGGAATTATAAAATTAATAATTATGGTACCACTAAGTACCTATTGTCCCTTCTCTTTAAAGCCCGAATGATGACATATTGTAAATAAATATACTTATATAGATATTTTTTATCAGCTTCACGTTGTATCCCGCATGTAGCAGGGTAGTCTGAACCATGTGTTAAGACACTCCGTTCTTCAATTTTCGCCGAAATATTGCCTGCGAAATATTTCGAAATATTGAATGGCGAATCTCAAAGTCACGCTTTGCCTCGTACCAGAACGAAGAAATGAAAATATTAATAAATAATAATCAATTCCCCCGAGTGGAAATCGAACCACACAACTGTCGCGTTTACAGTCACATGGTCGTGCCATTGCACCAAATTGAAATATTCCGGCTAAAAATAAATAAATGACATACGCGCATGGTACCTTGAGTACCAGTTGCGCAACGCTGGGTGTTAATCAGTCAAACAATACATTTCGTGCTCAATTCTAATATTTGTTCATAATTTAGAAGTAATCGCTAAATTGGCGATTGGCTGATTATCCGCGTCCATCAAACCAAGGGGACCTCTGTGTTTGTGCTCATTAATACAGGTTGCGCAACCACTCGACACGCATCTCCCGATCGAAGGTCGATCGCATCTGCGTGTCCGATAGAGGGGTATTTATATAATAAATTAACTTAACAATGTCTGAGGCCGTCTAAGCACAGAGGCATATCGTCTTACTATAAATAGGACGGTAGTGGATTCCATATCCACGCATGGATATTAATTATTTTCATTTCCTCACGCTGGTAACTACGCAAAGCGCAGCGTTGAGTTTCGCCACTCCACTCGCAATGTCTCGAAAATTTTGTGGAAATGTGGAAACCTAGTGTCTTAACACTAGGCTCCCTCTGTCTATCTACCCATCTATATATGGTATACAGCTATAAAATGTAAAGTTATAAAAAAATTATAACGAGTATGTAACTGTACATGCATGATCGTGTGACAGTCGCCGATATATCATAAAATATTATAATGTTTGGCTGGTTTTATATTAATGTAATTATACAGTCTAGGCTATTAATTTTTATATACATATGTATATTGTTAAGAATCAGGTATACAAGCAAATAATTATTATTTATTAATTTTATATAAATAGTAATGTCACGGCACGGCGCCGGGCGCGGGGGACGTTAAAGTTTGCCTCAGAGTCAGACCACACAGAGCCCGGCGTTGAGTTCAGTCACTTTACACACACTGCCCAAGCTCAACTCTCTGCTATCTGGAATCGAGCGTTCATTATTACATTTTTCCAAGTTCAACTTGTATCATACATACGAGTATAACAGGGTAGGAAGAGAGACTTAGTGTTATGACACGCCGTTCCTCACTCACCTCCCAATTTTCGAAACATTCAACACAACATACGTGCATTTATTAATAAAACAAATTATGTTTACTAACTTTCGGAACAAACGACATACAGACAGATACACAGACAGACAGACCGATAGACAAATCTTGAGACACTAAATAATTATGCAAGCAGTGTGCATCGTAATGACCTTATTTAGCGTGATTGAGGTTACAGGTGCCGGAGTGGGAGGAGGGGGGAGGGGGAAGGTATGGTAGCGTTGTGGTGATGGTGGTGGCGGGTCAAAGCCAACCGCATTCAGTATGCATTTCATATTTCATTACACACCGATTACATTGTCATAGATACCTCGTCGGCTGCAGTCGGTGGCTGATTGTTGCGGTGGTGAAGTCGTATTGACGTCTCATGTATGATACCTGCTATGTTTATATTGTCGGTTATCATCATATTTCTCACCGCTCGTTATATTTGATAACAGTTTTAGAGACGTTCATAGCTTCATGAACATGAAGGATTGTCTATTTATTTCTTCATTCAATTGAAATTTACACTTTTTTTGATATTTTTTAACTGATATTCAAAACTTATATTATAATTAATACAATAATTATTTAAATAGACACTCTGAACATTATTGAACCAGTATAAAAGGGACATATATAAAAACATTGAAAAATTTAACCAATTCTACAATTGTACAGTCGGTTCTGTCTTATTGTATCACTATTTGGGGCGGTACTACAAAATCAAAATTTCTTGAATTAGAAAGGGCACAACGAGCTCTGATCAAGTGTATGTACTTTAAAAAACTCAGATTCCCTACTGAACAATTATATAAACTCAGTTCATTGCTCTCTGTTAGGAAAATATACATAACTCAGACTATATTAAAAACTCATAATTCCGTTTTTTATGATAAAATTATAGAAGAAGGTGTTGGTGTTACATTTATATATTTTGTTATGCTGTTCTTTTATTTATATGTATGTGCACTGTTTGTTTACCCCAATAAATAGAAAAAAAAAAAAAAGAAAAAAGCAGAAAATTCAATATTATTAAAATTCCAATAACTAAAACTCGATTTGCCTCCATGCAATTCCTCAAACGATCTGCTCAATTATACAATGAGATAAATAAACACGTTTACATCTACCCTAAAAATAAACACGATTGCAAAAAAATCCTCTCGGACTGGATCAAGACACTTACTTATCATGACACTGAAACTCTCCTACTACACGTTCAATGCACTAGTTCAATATACTAGCACCCACAAAATAATACACACACGCAACCACACACACACTGTACACACACACACACACACATGTACACACATACAAACTTACACACATATACACGTTTATTCAAACGTATGTATAAAAAAATTAACTTATTTTAAAATGTTTACTGTATTAAATATTGAAACAGATTCTAAGATATTGTATTGGAAGAGCGGGATCTCCTAATACACTCATTACTTACTTAAAAGGAGATCTCTGTAACAAATATTTCTGTGTAAAATATGTTGAACAAATAAAGTACTTTTTATTTATTTTTATTATTTATAATTCTGAAAAAGATATACTTCCCCGAGTGAAATGTGGACCGTTTTTCACAATTTTTAAGTCACGTTATTATTTTAACAAATATTATTTATGTCAAAAAAAAACTGTGATGTCATCGCGCGTTCCAATACTTAAATATGAATGGACTCTAGTTCTGTAAAATACTAACCAAACATCGTTTGACCTATATTCCGTACGGGCGATGACGTACTAAATGATAGTCATTTGAGACACTGCGCCTGTGTGGTGTGGTCTTGCGCACACACTACATACACACACAGACACACACAGTGTACACTTACCCAGTAGGTAACCCCAGAGCTGGGCAACGACCCACTTACAATGATTCATGATGTCGTTCAGTAAACATGGAGCTAATGTCAATGTGTTGCTTATCAATACTCTTATGAGATGAGAATGATAAGCTTTTAATTGCTAAGCTCACTGATAAGAGAGATTGACGCCGTCGTGACGCGGTCAGGGGGTCTGACTGATTTGTATTTTATTCATAGTTGAAACTTGAAAGAACAATCCAATATGAGCCAAATGTGGAGAACTCTGTACGATGTGGGAAATGCGTCATGAGGAAGGGCAACAATAATTATTGTCGATAGATGCATTATATCCTCATATTTTTTTCACTTTCACGACTTTTTTGACTCGACTCAAAAATGCTTGCAAAAGTCATACCAAATTAATTTTGGTATGAATGGTCCAAAATACATTTAGATTTGACTTTTACATAGATAAATATTAAAGGTAACGAGAAGGAAACAACACTTCCGACATTACATCCAATGCCAAGTGCAAGTTCGATTACTAATATGCTATCAATGCCAAATTGTGATTATATTAGATTTGGAAAACCGTAGATAATTACGCCGCGGTCTTATCATTCCTACTACACGTTCAATGCACTAGTTCAATGTACTAGCACCCACAAAATAATACACACACGCAACCACACACACACTGTACACACACACACACACACACATGTACACACATACAAACTTACACACATATACACGTTCATTCAAACGTATGTATAAAAAAATTTAAATTATTTTAAAATGTTTATTGTATTAAATATTGAAACAGATTCTAAGATATTGTATTGGAAGAGCGGGATCTCCTAATACACTCATTACTTACTTAAAAGGAGATCTCTGTAACAAATATTTCTGTGTAAAATATGTTGAACAAATAAAGTACTTTTTATTTATTTTTATTATTTATAATTCTGAAAAAGATATACTTCCCCGAGTGAAATGTGGACCGTTTTTCACAATTTTTAAGTCACGTTATTATTTTAACAAATATTATTTATGTCAAAAAAAAACTGTGATGTCATCGTGCGTTCCAATACTTAAATATGAATGGACTCTAGTTCTGTAAAATACTAACCAAACATCGTTTGACCTATATTCCGTACGGGCGATGACGTACTAAATGATAGTCATTTGAGACACTGCGCCTGTGTGGTGTGGTCTTGCGCACACACTACATACACACACAGACACACACAGTGTACACTTACCCAGTAGGTAACCCCAGAGCTGGGCAACGACCCACTTACAATGATTCATGATGTCGTTCAGTAAACATGGAGCTAATGTCAATGTGTTGCTTATCAATACTCTTATAAGATGAGAATGATAAGCTTTTAATTGCAAAGCTCACTGATAAGAGAGATTGACGCCGTCGTGACGCGGTCAGGGGGTCTGACTGATTTGTATTTTATTCATAGTTGAAACTTGAAAGAACAATCCAATATGAGCCAAATGTGGAGAACTCTGTACGATGTGGGAAATGCGTCATGAGGAAGGGCAACAATAATTATTGTCGATAGATGCATTATATCCTCATATTTTTTTTACTTTCACGACTTTTTTGACTCGACTCAAAAATGCTTGCAAAAGTCATACCAAATTAATTTTGGTATGAATGGTCCAAAATACATTTCGATTTGACTTTTACATAGATAAATATTAAAGGTAACGAGAAGGAAACAACACTTCCGACATTACATCCAATGCCAAGTGCAAGTTCGATTACTAATATGCTATCAATGCCAAATTGTGATTATATTAGATTTGGAAAACCGTAGATAATTACGCCACGGTCTTATCATTTTATTTGTATATTATATATACAGAATCCATAATTAATTGTAAAACGTGATCTTTTTGACTCTGAACTCACTAAATTTTGTATTAATCGTGTATTATTTTTGTATTAGATGTTATTTGGTGAGCACCTCCTTCCAGTAAATGTTGAAGGCGGTTCACGGATACGGTCGGCGTACTTTTTTGTTAGCTATGAGAATTACTATTAACATATTTTTTTTAAAAAATGGTCATTAGTTTATAATATTAATTGTATCCATATTCAATATTATTAAAAGAGAAAGAGGGACCTTGGTGATAAGCTACTCAATTTTTACTATTATAGTGACGGAACAGATATATACATATATGTATATAATTCGTTATAACTTTGTTACGTACGCGATAGTACAAGTAACCAGGAAACATTAATGTTATAAGCGAAAAAACACACTAACAGATAAATATTTCAAAAGCCGTATGACCACTAACTACATTAGTGTAAATTTAATAACTAAAAAACCTTATTTCTGTAGAGAAGTAAAGAACTGCTGAAAACGGCGTTGGAAGGATGGAGGGGCCGGTTGGTCTGTGCCAATCCCAAATCTCCACTGGTACCCACATCAGAAACTTTATTTACAAAAAAAATTTCCTGAAAAATTAAAAAAAAACATTTACACGAATGTTCAACGCTAAAGTTCAGACGACCAACACAAAATATCTACGCTAAAGGCTGTAAGGCTGTATATTTTACTTAAATACATAAAACACAACAGGCTATTACAATAAAAATATCATTTTTGAAATGAAAATTGTCCCAAAAAGGCAAAGACACATTCCCATTAGCAAATCAACGAAATAACAACAACATAATTTGCAAAAACAACGAGGCAGGTGTCAGCTACTAAATTTAATGCACAAGTAAATGGCAAGGTCGCCGCGCGCTGACCGGGAGGGGGAGGGTGGAGGTAGAGGTGGAGGGGGAGGGGTAGCGACTTACTTAATGTACTAAATTGTTATTTATTAACAGTCGAGAAGGAAATACATGTTTATATATTCATAATCTTATTAAACAAGAAAGAACTACAAAAACTGCTGTAAGGGATTTAAAGTTACGATCAATCGAAAATGTAATAATTGCGTGCTCATGATGCATGGTCATAGCGATAACTAAACAATACGAAATTATTTTTTGAGGTACTTATTTTATTTGTATCAATACCCAATATGAGGCCGTCGTAGCTTCTACAGTTAAACGCTGTCTCACGACAGCGTCTAACTGTAGAAGCTACGGTTGTAGATTCCATTGTCACTACACGAGATAAGGTGCGGTGTTGAGTCCTGCCGCTCAACATGTAACCTCTTGTTAAGTGGGCGGAGTCCCTTTCTAGCTGAGTCTCTGCGGCATATATCTACATAAATGAGGGATGTAAAAAAGATTAAAAATCAGTTTCACGCTGGATCCCGCTCACACCAGGATAGGCAAAGGGAACCTAGTGCTAACACACTCCGCCTTGGTTGGTTGGTTGGCGCCTTGGTTTCCGCCGAATTTTGAAGGCATTGCATATTAAGTGGCGGAGCTCAACACCGCACTTTGCCTCAACACCAGTGTGAAGCAATGAAAATATAAGTTTAAATAAATATTTAATTTTCTCAAATGGGGACAGAACTACACCATGACTGGTTTCTATAGAAAAGATATTTTAAAAGAATATTATTTTCATAATTTTTTATCCATAACTTAGTGTCATGTTCACACGCAACGAAACTTAAATAAATATGCATCAACAGACACTGAAAGTGACTCGCGGCCATTATTTAGATTTTATTTTATTATCATAAGACATTATAATGAATAGATATCACTACACTATTGTTCACATTATGTGATATATCAGATGGTTAGTTCGTGAGTGGTATTTGTTTACAACGTTCTACTTACAACAATACAAGTAAAAAAGAAATGTTTCTTACTGTTGATGTTGTAAATTGTGTTCGGTAATTATTCCCTTTGTACTTTAAGAAGTTTTTTACGTACTATTTTTAATTTTATAAAATGTTCAAATTCTAAATAACGACTCTACAACTAAGGCTAAATTACTAAAATTGAGGACTAAAAGCTCTTGTCTGTTGACATTTTAAAGTTACATGACTCGCTACCATATATACATTGTGTTAAGTAACTATTATATACTTTTTATGTAGAAAATAACAAAAATACCTTTTATTTATTATAATTTAATGGTATATTAACGACCTACAATGCTGTATGTTTTTCGCAAAATTTACATAATAAAATGCTTGTATCAAGTTTTCAAAGAACTTTTTACCCTTAGCATATTTTTTTTATCAGTTTCACGCTGTATCTCGTATACAGACGGAACCTAGTGTTAAGACACTCCGTTTCTCTCTTTTCGAAATTTCGAAGCATTGCGCGTTAAGTAGCAGAAATCCATTTGCCTTTTTTATTTATAGGGTTCCGTACCTATTAAGGAAAAAACGAAACCCTTATATGATCATTTTGTAGTCTGTCTCTTTGTCTGTTTATCTTTGTGTCTGTCTGCCTGTCAAGAGATATTATCTCAAGAACGCTTGGAGATATAGAGTCGAAATTTAACCCGTATACTCAAATCTACGATGCCAAGATTACTTAAAAAACTAGTATTTCTACATTTACTTAGGGCTTACAAAGGGCTCGGGCTAAGCTAAGCTTAAGCTTCAAAAAATTGAAGTTGAGACCTGAAATTTTTATACGGAACCCTAAGTGAGTCCAACTCGCGTTTCTCTGGTTCTTTTATGAAAAAAAAAGACAAATCAAACGAGCTTACGGGTCACCGGATGCTAAGTGACCGCCCACGACTCCGTGGTGTGGTGGTCTTTAAGGTATAGATCAACGCGCTTTTTGCAGGTACCTAAGTCGTATCGATCTGGAAACACTGCCGAAGCCAGAGTGAAGAAATGATAATATTGATAATTAACAATTCATGAAAAAAAGTGCTCTAAATATTTTTAGACATTTTTAAGTGTTAACCCACACTTAGGAAAGAAAAATACTTATTTAGAAATTGTATAAAAATTTGAACGTAGCGGGACTACAACCGAAAGCGTATAAGAATTTCGACGTAGCTTGGCGAGAACGTGTGGCTTAGTGGTCAGAGCGCCTGGTCGGTTTCCAGGAGTCGCGGGTTTGAGTCCCGCTACGTTCATAATTTTTATACGTTTTCTAAATAAGTAAAGCGCTCTAAAGTTGCGCTATTTTATACAAACCTGTAGTAATAGTCTAATATATATCAGGCTATACGTAATTAGTACCTAGATACGTGTCAAGTGTCAACACACCGTTATCAGTATTGCAGAGATTACCTCTGATAAGACAGCAAACACCCTCCCTGTTGACTCTCAGATTGCAAGTGGATCCGACGGTGTCTGACAGTGTCTGATGGTGACTGTGGACTAGATAACGTATCTCATTCCACTTGCAAATATTTGAGAGTTATTAGCGAGGAGTCATTGGTGACATTTAATGTATGCTACCGTTGAGTTTACGACATTTTAAATGACTTATGAAAATTTGGGAACACCACTGGAGCCTATTGTTTCTAGAAACTTTTACGTTATTTTTCACCGAGTTTTTGTGTTGGAAGGCAGAATTTACCGTTCGAGTCGGAATCGAACCAAAAACTGTCGCATTAACAAGACACACATACACTGTTCTCATCACCACCACGGGCTCTTGATAGTATTGTTATATATAACAGTTATATATTATATAATGATATCCATAAGCGTAGCAGATGCGCCCGTCTTGCTGTGACTCTTCCTCTTGCTGGGCCGGCTGTGACGTAATACTAGTAGTACTCACAACGATACATGCGACGATATAAACATTATGACAAACAAGGCTTATTATTATCTTTTCAATAATGTTTCTCCTTCTAAATTGTTACGCTGATAATTGTGTTTCTTAGTTGCCAAAATACGTCGTGAGTTAATATGTCGATATAAAATGATAACATAAAGTAAACATAATATAAAGAATATTTCAGTTACGTGACTTCGTTTCGGCACGTCTTGATGCTAAACAATATAACTTATACAAAACAGATTTGTTAAAATGAAGTAACCGTAGTGACGCAGGGGCACAAGCGGGCGACTGTAAACTGAAAGAATGTTGGTTCGGCTCGAGAAATGAAAATTTAATATTTTCATTTCCTCGCTCTGGTGACAAGATCAAGCGCGGCGTTGAGTTCCGCCACTCAACACGCAATGACTCAAGAAGTCGGAGGAAATTAATGAACGAAATTAACACTAGATTCCCAGATTCCCTCTGCCTCTCCTGCTATGTACAAGATACAAGTAAAGCTAAAATGAAGTAAGGAAGAAAAAACCTCAGTGACGCAGTAGAATAGTGTCTGACTGTAAACACGATAGTTCCGGGTCGATAATCCTCACTCGGGGGAAAGAAAAAGCGTGTAGCAAAATAAATAAATATGTTATAGTGGTGGACTGAAATAATGTTAAAATACACCATTTCCCACGTAGCATTCCCTACCAAAGCAAAGAAATAAAAATAATTCACTCCATCGAGTGGGAATCGAACCCACAATCAGACAGCTAACGCTGTCAAATTGCGCCACCAGTGCTCCAATAAAAGAACGTTATTTCTACAAAGGCTGTGGATCTCCAACTTTACCAGTAACCGATTACGTTCAACAAGTGTTAGACGCAGGCGGTCGCTTATATTTATACGACAATATTGAAGGAGGAAATGGCGTCGTTGTCATTTCAGGATGAAAATAATATACGTATAAAAAATTATCCGATTATATCCTGGCTTCAGTAACAATGAACAGATTTTTATCTTTTGTTTATTTATTGGCTTATTTGATCAAGTTTCTTTCCTACAATTTTTAGTACACATCAAACGCACTTGTAAAAAACTCCGACATGAACAATATTACATATAAAACAAATTTTATTGCAGCTGCAAGTTATCTAGCAAGATTGCCAATAATACTACAGGGGACCTAGTGTCAAGACACTTCATTTTCTACGCTGTGCATCTAAAACGTATGCACCAACATTAATTTAAAGTAATTGTATTTAAAAAATAATAAAATAAAATAATTTGATAAAATGTTCATTTTAACAAAATCACAAAATTATGATGTTTTCTATTTTTGTCTTAGCACTTGTAAACTGTAAGGAGAGCCGAGACGCACATCGAGGAGTTAGTGGAACTAACTCTGGGTAAAATATGGGTAGTTATTCTAAATCTGTGGCTTACTTGTCTACAAAGTGTTATTATTTTAGTTTTATAGCTAAAAGCTCAAAGCCGTCGTAAAGCTGGAGCTTAAAGAGTACGCAACCTCGTCGGCTCCGCGTACTGCGTTGCAACCGCGCCACCTATTTTCGTTCTTGCATTCGCGCGTCTATATTGTATGCTTTATATTTATATATGCACCAGCTACACGCTTTTTCCAGCATAGCAGGCGTACCCTGCTAGAAGAGGGCCCCGAGTGTTGAGTGCACAATTCCTATTTTTTTTTACTTTTTAAAGATTTGTCTTCCAGAACAGTTCTACTATTTATTATTGTCACGTTATATTATGTCAATTATACAAGTGTTCAGATAATTTAATTATAAGTAGTTATCATTAATTGAATAAAAATGATTGACGCGTCGGTCGGCGTCGGTGAGACACCTCCTTATAAATAATAATTGGAAACTCATTAAAAAGTAACTGTATTGTAGTGCCGCAGTGGAACAGCGTCGGGCTTTCAACGTGGTGTTTGTGAATTCGATCCGTGCTCGGGGAAATGATCACATAAATTTTATATCATTCTATGACTTATTATCGGCATTAATTTCGACGTCGAGTCCACAATTTGAGCGGAAAGTCTTGTCACTAAGCTCACTCTGTATACATAATATATGCAGGAAATGTAAAATGGTAAAATTTATTATTTAGTAGTACTTTCGCCCAAATTGTTATCGTATTCGCGCCGGAAACTGCAGTTTAGATAATCTCTAAATGTACATACAAGCATCTACTTGTATAAGAAGCAGAATGATTGTGATATTTGTTCGCACTCCGCGATGTCACCTCGGAGCGTCCTCGCTAGTGTTTGCTTATTTTATTTCGGCATTACTTCACAATATCGGTAGGTATAGAGATTGTTAAGATTTAACATAATATTCCAAAAAAGGAAATAGTGTGTGTTGGTTGTATTATTAACTCTTTATAAAAAAACAATTGGATATTCATCAAAATATATATGACATGTACCACCCGAGAGATCAGAACAGTACTTCACATAAGGCCGAAGCTCAGCCATATACAAGGTCAATCGATGTTTTGGCGTGAAGTATTATCTCGCTCTACTGATGACCCTCTGTTTCTTTTTCAGATGATCGCGACAGTGGCGTAGTGAGGAGGGGAGGATTGGGGGGGAGGGGGATTGTCATTATGCCCCGGGCGCTACACACAAAGGGGCGCCAAAAAGTCTGCAAATCTATTTAAATATATTAAATTGGGAGTATATTTTATATATACAATTATATGATGTTCGTCGGGGGGGCGCTGAATAGGTATTTTGCACCGCTTCGCCACTGGATCGCGATACTGGCAGTCTTGAATTGAAGTAGGTGCCTTTCGCAACTATTGATAACAGCCCCGAGGGATGCCTCAACTGAAGTCACAAGTTTATGTCGGCACTAGTCGACGTTTTCCCCGAGAGAGACTAGCGCGGCCGGAGTGAACAACGTCCACTGGGCTATCATCTGCATACTGCATAGTAGTGAATGCTAGAATCTTCTAACATGTCATTGTTATGCAGTGTAGTGGACCAGTGATGATCGTCGACAATGATGCTACTCCTAGTGAGCAAACTGGGCCACTCTCGATCAAAGGCCTTCGCTTCGACAAAAAAAAGCTTGTTTGCACATTTTTTATTTTAACAAGAACACCGGCCGTGTATGTATATGTGCCGCATGACAACAATATAATATTAACGTAATGGTAGTTTCGCGTGAAAAGCCTACATGTGTAGTTTAAAGTACGGCAATCATAAATATAGGTTTCTATTTGCGTCGCTCGCGAGAGCCCTGTCCCGTCCACGTCCTACAGAGTAACTCAAAGATATCAGTATATTGTGAAAAACTATGTATTTATGCATAATCTCTTGTTCAAGCACCAAGTAAAAATGAAATTGATTGTTTTTTAATCTCACTTATCTACTCACTTTATTAAAATCGAGATTATCTAGAGGCCAGTCATTGAGCTCTTTCCACTTGCATATTCTTACGATAACACCCTTTATGAATGAACGATAATACGAATCTCTTTATACTTCTTTATACATTTACATTTAGGCACGCTGAACTGAAATATTAACTCTAAAATATTAAAAAAAAAACTGGTTAAGTGTTAGTACCAGTTTCAGGATTGTAGGTCAACGGTACAACTAATAGAAAGTGACAGATTTTTTGTTGTCGTATGAAGGCACGGTCTCAAATCATGTGAAAATCTATGATCGGTGATTGAAGCGAGTCATCATCATTATTTGCTAATTATGGTTTTTTTTCTAATAAACGCCTATTAATAATTGGTTCTTGTACATTGTAAATCAATCCTGTCCTCTAGTTATGTCATATACCAGGTGTGTAAGACACTCCGCATTGTTGGTATTTAGAATTGATAAATAAAAAATTAGTAATGTCACCCGCTACCTGAGCCGACCGACCGAGTCACGATATCTGTTAAAATATTATTTACGTATGATAAATGGTATTTAACGATATTTTGTATTGAAAATAGAAAAAAATGTGTTTCTTGGAATATTTTAAGCTTTACTTCGTGTGCACAATTACAGGTCTGTGATCTAGAGAGTGTGAACTTACTGTACTTTGTGGAAGTAGTCGGGTGTATCGTCATAGAGAATCTAAAAGAAAGACCCTCCAAACTTGCTCGCTTTTTAGGTTTCCGTACTTCTTAAGGAGAAAAGAAACCCTCTCCGTCTGTCTGTGCGTCAGGAGTTTTTATCTCAGGAATGCTTTGAGGTATCGCGTCGAAATTCAAACCATATATGCACTCAGATCTATGATCCCTTGATTGTTTCTGGAGCTTTTTCTGAAATTCAAGCTTAGCTTGAACCTTGAATTTTAGAAAAACCTAAACCATACATTTTTGTACGCAACTCTCAGCGGCCAAGCCCGTCTCACGCTTGTTCGGTTTTTTTACATATTTGTTTGAACCCACAAGCATTAATTACGTGTCAGACACAGCCCATGATGTCGTATTTTAATCTATTTCATACAATGTTCAAAAAGTAGACATATTTTGGAATGTACTAAGTCGCCAAAAATCCAAATACTTTACATTATTATGACTAATAAATGTTTTAATTACATAAGTAAATCTATGCGGTCTCTTAGCTTCGTCGGAGCTGGTCCTCGAGCGTCGACCGTCTTGATAATAAAATGTAGAACAATACAATACAATTGTAACTATCATTTTCCAGTAGGCGTGTGTTTGGAAAAATGCAATGGGAAAATGAATTGTAATCTCGGTATTGAGAAAATATACATTTAAAATACAATCTGAGGCCAGCCGGACGGAGGAAATTAAATATTTTTAATTTATTTTCTACATGTTTCTTGAGGCCAGTCGTGGCGTAGGGGCACAAAGTGTGACTGTAAAACCGACTGGTTGTGGGTTCGATCCTCACTCGAGGATATGAAATTTATATTTCAATTTCTTCACTCTAGCGTCGACGCAAAGCGAGGCGTTTTAATTACTTTAGAAGCGTGACGGTGTCAACATCGACAACTTTGAATGTAAGAAAGATTATTTATATTTTAAAATATCTACAATATATATTATATATTCTGAATATCTATTTATTGTAGATATTTTGAATACCTATATCAAATGGTTTCGTAAGTCTTTAACGAGTTTCGTACAACAGTTGTCAGTGGCGTGTTTTGCGTTGCAAATTACCGTCTGCTATTAAAACGATTTGGTAATTATACACCCACCTAGTACCTGCTATAAACATGCCCATTTCCTTGTACATAACTATAATTAAAAGTTTTTTCTTGGGACATTGGGCAAATAACAATATTGTTATTTCCACATAACCATAAAAAAAATAATTTAAACTAAGAATAATATCAAAATGGTCAACCTATATATGAGTGGATTTTAAAGGGAAACTCCGATCACTAACGTTCTTGTGGTGGGAAACCCCATGACGACTCCCTGACACCCTTAGCCAAATACAAGGTACAAAAGCGCGTGACTCTTAACGCTTAACGCGACAGGTTGTGGGTTCGATCCCCACTCGAGGAGATGAATAAAAAAAGTAAACTTCGTAAATGGTTATTGTCATTGAAATATTATGACTCACTATCGTTGTTCAGTTCAAGTTGTTAGTTGTATGCGTGCAGCAAGTGGTGGAGTAGCACCACGTACTATTGATGGTAACCTATATGATGGATCTTTGATTAGTTCAGGAGTAAGTTTAAAAACGAACTCTCGTGTATATTTAGTGACATTGTCGGGTTGTTGTGGTATTATAGAAACCGGTAAAGGGCGGCTACTATGTAACAATCTCCCACTTGTCTACGTATTTGATTTATTGTTTTTTGCGTAACATTGCGTCCCACCACGGGATAAAAGTACCGAAGTGAATATCACACATTTTACATTACATTTATATAAAGAAAAGTACAGTAGATTTTCTTGTCGCGAAGTATGTGGTATACTAGTCAGTAAGAAAATCTAGTGTTATTTACTATTCTTGTTTTTTAAGGAGCAGAATAAATAAAAGAAACAAACACGAAACTAGTTTGCAATACGAGATTTTTGTTTAAACTTTCGATTATTATCATTAGATTAACTATAAAATGTACGTCATGAATATAATTAACATAAGATATTGAGTAACGGTCGCTCACATCACTTTCCATTGAGTCTGCGTCGTGTGTCTGTGACTGTCCAAATATGAGCTGAGGACGGGTCGCTGGAGGTCCTAGATAATCATCTATTTAAGGACTCCTGACACACACATCACCTGTATGAATGTCAATTAAGCTGATAGGATTTAAATAAAGATTCAGTTTTCCAAAAGTGCTTTTTGTACATTTTGCATCGACATAGTGAGTCCGACCCCGTTTAGGGGGGATAAATATTTTATTTAAGTAATTTTAATTGTCGTACAAAGCCCGGCGTTGAGTGCCGCCACTCAGCACCCGTCCGGCCGGGAGCAGCTACCTGCCCCCGGCGGGCGGCGCGGGGGGCGCGGCAGGGCGCGGGGGGCGGTCAAGGCCGCAGGCGCACGCGGCGGCGCCGGCGGCGCTCCGCCAGCAGTCCTCTCGGAGCCCTCGTCGGCGTTAGACGTGTCCCTCCGCGTGCAGTGAGCAGTGTAGCAGTGTGTGAGTGCCCGCGTGCTGTCTGCGGAACAGTTAGCCGCAGGGTCGTCGACCGCGAGCGAGCATGAGCGCGCGCTCGTCCGCGAGCGAACAGATTTGACCGAAACCCACTAACGAGGTGAGTAGTGAGTGCAACCCACCGCCCACCGCCCCCACTGACGAAAGGAACTTTCGATCAAATAGATTGTTCCATCTTTCTGACTCGTTGCTTCCCAAGGTGATGTTGTTTAAAGTGGACGTTGAATTATTTAAAACGTTACATTCGCAGCTTATTATTGTTGGTCACACGCTTAAAGGTCGACTTATACAAGGAAAACCAAATTCCGTTCCGTTTAGTAATTCCTAGTCGGAGTTCCGTTTTATAACATTCGTTTCACAAACCGTCTAAAGTAACCGAGTAGCGGTTCACGTTTACAAATATTTGAAATCGTCAGTTTTTGTGGACAAGAGCGACCCACAAATAGAACGAGTCGTCGCAACTCGCGACGTGTCCTAACAATACAATACCTAACAAACAGGTTTAAAGATTCATAACGCGCTTGTACATTGTACTCTGTACGCTGTACGCTATACGCTATACGCTGCCGTACTGGTTATATGAATAGGCAAATTAAATTGAATAATAGCAAATAATACAAACTTTTGTAGTTAAAGTTTTTTTTATGGTAAGAAATTGCCACAAGCAAAGTAGACTTAATTAGTGAAGAATGAGCTAATAAAGCTTTGTGACAGCTTTTATGACAGCGTCAATTAGACACGACGGACAAAGGGAGGGACAGACGGATAGAGGGACAGAGGACCAGGCAGAGGGAGGGACGGACGGACAGAGGGACCGGCTTGCACAATTAGCGGTGACAGCTCTGCGACTGCATCGTAAGTGATGATGCAAGTAAGTGATAGCGCACTCCGCCAGCCTCCGAGATGAGCACTCCACTCGAGATGCTCGCTGTCAGATAAATTTAGATATGCATCGCTCTTCTGTGACCGATGTGTGAGTTGCACCGCGACCGGCGACGCGAGCGCGCTCACACCAGATGAAAGTCGATCAAATCTTATCCGATTGTAAAGGGCTAATGAAATAATTAAAGAGATCAACCGACATAGATGATGATCGAAACAAGAAATAGTCACAACTTAAAATAATGTGGATTTATATAAGTTAATCTGAATAACTCTTTATAGAGTATTCTGATTAAGTTACGAGTCAGTACTCGTGTCTGTCTTTGTGCGTACCTATCGTATCGTGTCATATCGTGTCGTATCGTATAACATTGATTACAAATCTTACGTTTTAATGTAACACGGCAGAAAACAGTTTGCAATACATCGTCGTTAAATATAATGACAGTGTAGTCTCACATAGGCCGGGGGCGCGTCGGTGAATCGCGGCCGTCACTTGTTAGCAAATAATTAAGCTGCGTGCGGGACGCGTATCTACATGATTAACATTCTACGACCTCCCTCCGCCCTCGCGCTCTGCTAATGAATTGACAACGATCTTGGCGAAATGCAGCCACTGCATGTACAAACACATACATACATACTTTATGATTTACAGCGATTAGATGCCAATATGAGATAATTTCTTTAAACGAGAAAGAAGCGTGGAGCTTTTGTGTTTATTAAAATAATTTGACAAAATGAAGTAAAATGGTTGAAGTAGTCGTGGCAGAGGGGCACAAGCGTGCGACTGTAAATGCAGCAAGTTGTACGTTCGAGTCCTAATAAAGAAAATGAAATATTTAACATTTTCATTCCCTTACTCTGGTAATGAGGCAATGTCTCCAGAATGCGGCGAAAAATGGGGAACAGAAGTAAGATCAATCCGTTCCACCTTGGGAACACGATGGGAACGGAGTGTCTTAACAGTAGGTTCCCAGGTATTCTACTCCTACCATACTACATGTGAAATACAGCGGTAAACTAAAAAAAATTAAATCGGTTCAACGTATGTGTAAGTACATAAATGAGTAAATCTACATATAAGATGAGTAAATACTCATCTTTACGAGTGAAATCTTTTGTATGTTGTTATATAAATTTATTATGTAAATAAATTTAAGTACATTATAACTACTTTGTAGTATTGAAATGTTATTCTTACGAAAATTTAGAAAATTATGAAAACATGGCACGTTATTAAAAACTGCTATTTATTGAATGGCGTGAGAACGTCCGAGATGACTATTCATTTTGAATCTTATATATTATCTGAGTAATGTAGTTAACAAAGCATACGATTGTAGCTTAAATAAGCTTACTTTGTTTTTATTAAATATAAATATGGTGGGGTTTCCAGATGAATCATTTATGTTAATCGTTTTAAAACTGAAAATAATTTAAGTTAACATGAAAAAAATATTGTTATAAAATAGGGAAAATTAGAGGATATCTATGTTGTCCAAAATAATATATTTTATAATATATTGTATTAGGTTAGGCTCGATTATTTTCGTGAATATACATATTTGAATTGATCAATATTTTTCAAACTAAAACTTCCTTAAAAAAAATTAAGAAAAATTATGATAATATATTAATTTTGTGATCAAAAATTCATGTTTAATTAAGGAAAATGATAGCAGCCTCTTAGACTTTCATCATAACAGTTTCTAACGAATTCAAAGTAATAAATTTCGGTAATTTAGTTTTAATGAGGTAATATAAAATTGATAAGAGAATTGAACAAAATAAATATACATTATTTTCTTCATTGTTATTTAGAAAAACTTATAATATAGATGTATTTTAGAAACACAATATTTTACACAAATGTCTCAATGAATTGGATTGGTCGGAATTTAAAGAACGATGTGTCTTAACACTCGGTTTCTCTGCCTTAATCGCTATACTGGGGATAGAGCCTGAAGCTACAAAAAAATATCATCTAATAAGTTCTTTGATTTTCACGATATCATCTAAATATCACTACTGCTGATGATCACACATGTGATGTGATGATTTAAAAAAAAAACAAATACAAAGAGGATTGGTTGTGAGTTGTAATTTCGTTGAGAGTTAAGAGAAATTATTAATTTTGTGCCGTGTGATCCCGGCCTAGAATAGGATCATCCTGGTACTGGTGGTGTCGTAAGAGGCGACTAAAGTACGTGTGGTAGAGTCACGTCGCCAGCAATGGCAACACGCATGGGCAGACTCGACCGGATCATTACCACCCTCGGCATTTAAAACCGGCGTGAAGTAGTGGCTTTATGCCACTGCGTTTCGCATTAGGTAATGCCGGGCCCCGGCGCCCAACCCACCTTAAAGGCCGGCAACGCATCTGTAGCTCCTCCGGGGTTGCACGGGGCCGTGGGCGGCGGTAATCACTTACCATCAGGTGACACGCACGCTCGTTTGCCGTGTCTTTTCCATAAAAAAAAATATATATATATATAAATTTTTATTTAATTTCCGGTCTGATTAGTCTTTCTAATGCTGTGTTAGATTTCGCCACGAACAGATACATACAGAATCTAAAAGTTCTCTAATTATACTATTTATATATAGATATACTAATTATGTCACATCGTACATTGCAATACAAGAACAGCTCCGCGCGACGGTGTCGGTGTCGGTGCTTGGCACGAGCGTCGTACCTGCTATCTGCGATCGATACTAATAAATACTTGGTTAAGTGGTGCGAAACGATGCGTGGTGTACTGTGTGTGTGTGTGTGTGTGTGTGTGTACTGTGCTGTCTGCGTCACCTGCGTGCACACAGTAGCTGCTACGCACAGTACCCTTGGTAGTAGGTCCGATTCCTTTTTGGATATTTTACTTCTCTTCTTAAGCGAGATGAAGCGTGGCATTGAGTTCGTTTAGCAATACCTATGAAAGCGATAAGAGAGACTACAAAAATATTAATTTATAAATAAGCACCACGCTGTATCACGCACACAGCAGGGTAGGCAGGTGTTAAGAAACTCCGTTCCCCACTTTCTGCCAAATTTTAGAGGCATTGCGAGTTGATTGGCAGAACTCGACGCCGCGCTTTTGCCTCGACACCAGAGCGAAGAAATGGACATATAAATTTAAGTAAATATTTCATCTCCACGAGTAGGGATCGAACCCACAACCAGTCGGTTTTAGAGTCAAACTTTGTGCCGCTGCGTCACGATTGGTCTCAAAAATTTATAAATAATTTAATAGTAATATATTATGTACTACAGGCCAATTGTGTCTGTCCACGTTAGGGGGAGCGAGTCCTGTCCCGTCGTCCACTGTCCACGTCCTTGTGCATATCCTCATTATGTGTTTACATGCAGGCCATGTATAGTGTTACATCAGTCAATTGGAAAATGTATGTTCTCATATTTTTATATATACCAAATTATATTATGAGTATAGACTTTATATAATAAGTATTAAATATTAAATGTACCGTAACATTTGATATTTATAATGTAAGTGACTGCGAAATAATATTTATTGTAAGTGAAGTGGATATAAATGCAGATTGGAGCAAATAAAACAATAATACATTTTATACGAGACTAATCAAGTCGATCGCTGTGACGTGTGACGTCATGACGTGTGTCGCGTGACGTGTCACGTGTGACATGTCGCGTGTGACGGCGGCGAGTCCGAAACAATATTACAACCATGTAAATTGTATTTATTGTTCCTTTTTATTTATAAAGGAAAACAATGGCCTCCGATAATAAAATTAATGCTAAATTCTTAATATATCAGAATATGTATATTTACATGACGACATTTTTATATGTAAAATACTATTGTTAAACTTATGGTAGTGCTTTTTTATATAAATTTTATTAATTTCTTGTATTTTTTATTGCTAAATCCGCACAATATTTATAAAAAAATTTTGCTTCACTTATTAATATATAGATATAGGATTGATATTATGTTAATAGTAATTATAAATGACGTGCCAAGTTGTCTCGGACGGCGCCGTCTTCGGGATGCTGCGACAGATGGTGGGGGTTCAATGAGCGACGACCGACGCTCGTTGTTATTGTCCGCTACTTTTTAATTGATCTCATTCATCATTATTCATTCGTCATTTTAAATGCTTCATAAAAATGAAGCATTTAAAATGACCTCAATTATTCGATTGTGTCCAATATTAGTTAATATAATAGCTAGTTGGTCTAAAAAGTTGTTAACTACGTAACCTAACGCCCGCACCTCGTGGTAGTTGCTCTCGTTACCTGTGCTTACTATTTTATGTTTCATATTTCTTTCGTTATATATTTGTGTTAATTATAGTTACTGTAAGAACTCTAAAGCGTGCTGGAACAGCGTTGACTGTGAACGCGATGGTTGTGGTGTCGATTTCCACTTTGGGAAATAACTTTTTTCATTTCTTCGCTCTGGTAACAAACAAAACACGAGGCGATGAGTTCACTCAACGCAATGTTTCGAAAATTGGTCGGTGCGTGAGGAACTGAGTCTTAACACGAGGTTCCTTGTTCCTGTCCTGCTTTATGCGGGATACAACGTGAAACTAAGAGAAAAAAGTATTGTATCTCATTATTTACGAATATGTAAAAATGACAAAGTAATTCAAACAAATAGGTTACAAAATGAATTTAAAACGTCCCCCATACAACATCGCAATGCATGTTATTTGCTTATTACGTGACAATCAGTCAATAAGATAAATGACACGTTAGCGGAGTACCGAGTAGTGAGGAGGGAGGAGGGAGGAGAGACATAAAAATGGTCAACAAAGTGGAACTAATTCGTGATGGATCACAGCAAGCACTCTGTAATACTTGTTTAGACCAATTTGCACATCGCGTCGTCGACTGGCAGTTTGTTTTTGTTTTTGATTTATTGTATTCTATATCTGTCGTGGGCTTTCCCTGGCTCCAATTGGAATGACTAAAGTTGTGGATGTCATATTAAAAATGTCCGAGGTAACTCTGGAAACAGGTGCGGTTCGATACTTCGAAATTTTTAATTTAATAAAATATCTATAATATTACTTGGTAAGTGATATATCAATCTTAAAATAAAAGTTTAATTTAATTCCAAACAGCAGTTTCTGAGATTGGCTCAATCAAACGAAAGTCTTTAAATTTATAACAAAGACTCCGCAGCACAATGGCGCCTCATACGCCGATGATTATTATAACTTACTTTAAATGATTGTTTAACTTTTAAGCTTCGAAACATTTGAATAGTGTTTTATGAAGAATAGTAAAAAATGTATCGTTGTGTTGTCTAATGTTCGTGTTTAATACTATATCTTGGTAATACGGAGTTACCAGTTATAGCACCGACCCTATGCTTATGTTAGTTACTTTTTAATAATTAACTGGCGTCGGCTGCCCCTATACCTGCGGGACTGGTCTTTTAACGACATTAAAATTAAATATTTAAAATCCTACTTTACTTGACTTTTATTCTCTGCAGTTATCTAATGAGTACGCAGTGTTTTACATACCGTTCCTCACTCTCCGCTCGTGACATTGCGTGTTGAATGGCAGATTGTTACGCCGTGGTAGTCGCGTCAGAGCCAGTAAGTAAAAATCATTTCACCGAATAGAAATCGAACCCACAACCATCGCGTTTACAGACACTATGCCTCAAATATGTAAACGTTTATAAAATTCCATTCCAGCTTAGTTTCATAGACTTCAACAATGAATATCATGTTTCCACTTTAAATTATCGACTGGTACGTATTCAAGTTTCAAATGACACATATTTCGTTAAAAACAAGTTTTGTGAGATACGCGTTGTTGGAGAGCTATCAGTTTTCTCCTCGCGAGAAACTGCGCACGCGCAGCGCAGCAGCGCAGCGCCACCCCGGCTGTCTTGTACTTACCATCTTAAATATGGTTTTGATGATAGGTCCGACTATGTACTTTGTTTATGAATATAATAAAACAAAAATATTGTATTATTGTACAGAGGGATAGGAAGGTACAACAAGCCTTAGGTACATTTTGCCTTCAACGACGCATCGTTTAATTATTTTTTATTGTGCACTCGAGTGTCACTCAGGCGCTTCATGCATTTTTAAGTGTTAAATGTTCTATTTGTTCTGTATATCATTTCTGGGTGTTTTTAATTAGGAATAGGAATTTCTCGTTGATCGCAAGACAAGCGCGCGCGCCGCCCGCCGGCCCGCCCGCCGCACATATGGCCTGTGTGCCTGCAGCGTCTCCTATTACACTTACAGTGTTACGTGTCACTGCTTCAGTGCTCAGCGCTGATGTAACGATGTTGTATGTGTATGTAATATTGTGGGCGCAGTCCTCCTCTTTTGTAAATATTTTGACCATCTTCAAATGTTTCGATTACATCAAAAGACCTAGGGAGTTTGTTAATTGTTGATATATTCATAAGAACTTGTCAGTTTCGCTCACGTATTTACATTATTATCTCAGATCTTTAATTAATAGTTTTATTTAGGAAAAAAAAGAAAGTGCCCAAATGAAAATTATATTAAAATTTGTTTGTTTACCGACACCCGAGTGCTTACTTTCGTATCGTCCATCTCGTAATGACCGCTGATTGCAGACACGCCGACACGCCGTCACGCTGCAACGTGTCGAGTTTGATTCCAAAATGTTGATTATTTTATTATATTACATGACATTTACAATATTTTAATATTTGCGTGTTGTAGTTGTAGATTCCAGAGAGATTCAACATTGTCGATAACGTCTATAACATCATGAAAATTTTAAAAATATAAAGCAAGAGTCTCTACACTGTCTCTATCTGCATTTATACTTAACCAAAACAAGTACATTGTACTTGTAATTAATAATTAGTACTGTAGTGACACCACTCACACCACACAGTGGCCGTCACTACAGTAGTGCGTAATCACCTCGCGCGTGTGTTGTATCTTTGCGAACATATCGCGTGCCCCGCTATGACGGTACGACGGTCTCAGCGACTGCTTCTTAATTTTGTTCCTGGTCCTACTTACATATAATTTTAACAAAAGTAGCTAAAACATAAATAATCTATTCCTCGACCAGGGGTGTCATAGAGTTAAATTAGAAAGAATTATTTATAAACTACAGGTATCGTAGCAGTGTGTTTATTGTCTATGGCACAATACTGAATATAGTTTTTATTTAGTTTCTGTGTTTTAGGTTTAAGCAGTATTTAAAAATGATTACTATGATTGTAAAAACGTTTCTAAAACATACTGTATTCCTAATGTTTCGTGGCGGCGGGGCTCATTGTGACTAAAAGAGATTATGATAATAAAAAGTATTATTATTATCTAAAAACCTTAACGTCGACCACTAGCTGCATTTTAATCACATTCATAACAGACGACCGCAGACGAATTTTACCTAAATTAAATGTAAATATTAGTTTCACCTACTTTCAGAGCGACTAGAATGACGACGGTAGTCTAATTAATATACATACATCATATAACTTTCACGCATTTAGAATTAAATCAAATATGAAGTGTTCGTTTTCAAAAGCAAGAAATTAAATGTTTTGCCACATTTTGTCTTAAAAAGTCAATAAAAATATATCATGAGACTATCCCGCATACTCATAGGTGTAACAGTGTAGTCAGAGGAAACGTAATGTTAAGACATTCCGTTCTTCACATCCTGAAAAATTATTGATTTTGAGACTTGTGGAATGGCGAAACTCAACGCCGCGCTTTGTCTTGTTACTAGAGTGAAAAAGATTATTTAGTTTTGCAAGTGCAAATGAAATCCAAACCGTCGTGTTCACCAAAAACAATAAACATGGAAATTATTATGATTTATTAATGGGTTCCTTTTGAAGTGTAGTTACATTTGCTAAATCTACTGGCACTAGATGGCCTTGGCGGAGCGGTCACGGCACGCAGCGGCACGCGTGCCCGTAGTGCACACTGTACAGGGCACCTACAGGCGGTCTCACTGACGGCTGCTTTTGCGACACCGAAATATGAAAGTTGTAATTCAGTCATTTATAAACAGAAATAAATCTTTACATTATATTGTATGCACTTATTGGCAATTGAGAAGTTATACATAATTATAGACCGTCGTGCATGCAATTGTAAACACGACGACTGTGAGTTCGATACCAACTAGGAGAAAAAAATTCATTTCCTTGCTCTGGTAACAAAGCTAATCGCGGTGTTGAGTTCCGCCACTCAACACACGTTTTGTCGCTAGGTTTCCTCTGCACCTTTGCCTTTGTCTTACCTCCTTTGCGGGATACAGGGAGAAGATTAAAAAAATAAAACAAAAAATCATACTTAAACACAATTTTTTCACACTAGGTACCCTCTGCTTTCACCGTTCGGGAAGATAACAAAATATTATGTCATTTCAAACACATCTTACATTCTGTCAACGTCGTGTTTCGTTCCACACCATCAGCCGGGCTTCAGTTACTTACATGTCTTTAGTCACGAGTCGTTACACTTGACTGGTGACCACTGTGACCACTCACCACTGACCGCTGACCACTATGGCTGGTGTTATGGGACTTTGCGACTTTGGAGTGTATTGTGCTCTTTTCCATTTAACCAGTCTAGACACTAACATAAGATAGACTTAACAAATTATAGAAAAAGTAAACATATATAAGAAAATAGCCACTATTAACTATTTCCACAATTATACTTTAATATTGCGCGGTATCTAATTGTTATACTTCACCTTGAATTGTGTCGTTTATTATTTAGCTCCGAAACTCTACATTGAAACGTAATAAATATTATAAAGTATAATGTTCTAAACAAAAATTTTAATTTTATTAATTTACTTTTAAATAGATTCCTGTTAGAACTAAATATTTATAATTAAATCTAATATTCTCGATCAAGGTTCAAGTAAAAATTCCTACAACCATCATACGAGTTACATTATCATAATCGTATGTATTAAGTAGTAGAGCAAAAAACCCAATGAAATAAGATGCGATGACGTCACACTTTACTATATACCTACTTCATACATAAACTATTAAATATTTGCCTCTCGCTATATTATAATAGGCTGAGAGGACCAGGCCAGTCGTGGCGCAGGGCCACACGTGTGGGACTGTAAGCGCAACTGGTTGTGGCTTCAATGCGCACTCGAGAAAATTATATACATATTTATTAATATTTTCATTTCTTACTTTTGATAGCGAGGCGAAGCGCTGCGTTAAGTCCCATCTCTCAACACGCAATACCTTTAGAAAATTGGGAAGTGTCTTAACACTAGGTTCCCTCTGCCTATTTTGCTGTGAAGCTGAAAAAAAAGTCTATAGTGTATATAGCTGTATATATTAATAGTTGACATTGCAAGGCCACAGTCTAAATATTAAAAGCGCAATTATTAGAAGGATGTCATTATTTACTCGCACGTCACATAACGAGCGGAACACGCTCGAACACGCGCTCAGCTAATAAAACTTACTTATCGGCTCTAAACTCTTTTATCTAAAACCATAAATTATCCTTTTTATTGATGTTTTGTTATCGGAATAAAGAAAAATGGAAAACATTAAACAGTACTTTACAAGCACTTAATATATTATATCGACGTGAAACAACGATCCGTTTATAAAATATAAATAAAATCATAAAAAAAAGTAAAATTGTATCAGTAAATGGTATATTTTAAAATTGTCCTTATAAAATCTTTTATTTTTCATTATAATAGTCTTATGAAAGATTTGGTGCACACCTGGAAAAGTTGCTAATTTTCAAAAGTTTCTAATTTTCACGCTGTATCCCGCATGCAGCGGGATAGATAGAGAGGACGTAGTGTTAGAACCCAATACTCCAATCTTGTTCCATCCATTCCAATTTTCGTTCGATACCCGTCGCCCGTTTACAATAAGACGCTGAAGGCCTCGATGGCACATGATTACTGGTGAAAGTAGCGGAATGTTTGAAATATCATCAGTTTATACCATGGAAATGAGCAATATTACATACAATCTGTGAGCTTTCTCTAGTTCCTGGAGGTCTGCGTGACCTCTGGCACTTCCGCCCTGAGGGCGCTCGCTACTACTGACTGCGATACCTCTAGCATCCAGATGTCATTATATACTTGTAACACAGTCGTTATCTTCTTCCGGCTCGTTCAAATATAGATACTATTCATTCAATTGACGTACAGGTTTGATTGTGATCTTGTTTCTTATATATTATAGTTATTATAAGTATTTTGTTTGTTTTTTCGACATTCTAATTAATATCCTTTAATAATTTGAAAAAGTCATTAAAAACTATTTTTTTATAATCCTTACTAAGATGATAAATGTAAAAGTTTGTTGCATGATGCTTGTTTCAATTTCTTAAAAAAATACTGAACAGATTAAGATGATTATACTAATACAGACGATGCTTCAGAATAATATATAAATTACGATTTATGTAAAAAATTTGTATGTTTTTAAAATTTTAATAGTGCTATTCCACACTTAGGGAAGTAAAATATTTTTAAGGAACATATAAAAATTTGTACGTAGCGGAATTTGAAGCCGCGCCTCTTGAAAACCTTCCAAGCGCCCAATTTTTTCATTATTTTGCTATGATATAGCAATAATAACTTAGTTAGTTAAGCGGGGGAAGTAGCGGTAAGATCGCTAGTCTCCCATCAATTTCCGATTACACCGCGGACGCGGTACTCCTCTTGTAATGTGCACTGTTAAAACAATCCCCACTCGACACACAGCGGCCCGTGGTTTGATATTTAATGTTCTTTCGCAATATTAATAAAGTAAGTTTCTTTTAATTTAGATGTATGATTAAGGTTGAGGCCAGTCGTGGCGCAGGGTCACAAGTATGTGCGCTGTAAACGCGACAGGCTGTGGGTTCGATACCTACTCGAGAATATGAAATATTAAATATTTGATATTTTTAATTTCCTCGTTCTAGTAACAAGGCAAAACGCCGCGTTAAGCTCCGCAACTCAACATGCAATATTTGATAATAAATAACGGATGTATCTTAATGGCAACGGAGTGTCAATCACCGATATCAACTGATAACGGGATTACACCGATTGATAAAAACATCGATTTCAGTTTGGGTTCCTCGAGTGGAGTCTAAGTCACATGTTGTGTATGGTTGTGTTTTGTTGTTATACGAGTACGTTATTAAGGAAATAAATAGGCCAATCGTGGCGCAACCGTATGACTGTACATGCAACAAGTTGTTGGTTCGATTCCCACTCGAGGAAATTACATATTTTAATTTCCTCGAACTGGTGCCGATGGAAAAACAATCTTTATATAAATTTGCACGTATTACACAATATTTACAATTTTCCTTTTATTCCGTTAGGTAGTGCTGTTTCATGTTATCGCTTGTTTAATTAGTGCTTACATTGTACATAAATAAATATAGATCTAGTATCATCTTTACGATAACGCAATATAACGGGAATTCCCAGTTTTATAAATTCAAAATTATTATATATTGAAGAGTTGATAATTTTGACTTTTAATAGACAAATCATATGCGTTTACGTTAACGTTTATAAGAATACTGTTTTTACTTCAAAATTACATTACTGCCATCGTGTTCCATTTGGAAGTGTAAGTTTACTTGCGATAGTTGTGAGTTCGATTCTCGACCGAGGGATGAATATGTTTGATCTTACAGTTTGAATTTTTTAAACTATTATATTAATATATTTTTTAAATCTAACATCGGTCTCTTACAATGAACATGTATTATCATAAATTTATTCGAAAAGTGGATATCGTTATGACATTCCTCTTTGACTAAATTAAATTGTAAGTTAACATTTGTATTATATTTCCTACTACTGGCAATGGAAGGCAATTTGCAACTGGATCTTTTTTTAACATGCATTGCCTATTATGTAACATTTTCTTTTTTTACCGTACAACCTCCTTTGTGTTTTCTCCACACAACGTGACATTGGCGAAGTGACATGTGCTCTACTGGCACGCTCGGAACGCCATAATCAAGGAACCATACCATACCATATTATTTGTATAAGAATGTTATATTAATCTTTTTGTAATTTGAACAAACTAACGGGTTGTAAGTGAGTGTGCCTACTTTGTATTTAGTACACCAGAGAGTAGAGACTCGTGTTACTTACTAATAAATATAAATTATCACGAGGCGTTTTGTCTGTAACTATCGAAATCCTTTAAAAAATTTTTTTCGTAACGGCAATTGAAACCACACCTCTTCAGTCTGTAAGTAACGCTCTGATCACTAAGCTATACGCTCTTATCACGCTACGATGAAATTATTATGCGTTTCTAAATATATAAAGAGATTTTAACAAATTTCCGCTCCTCAGAGATAATTGCTTAGAATTATCATTTAGCAACAGAGGATGTTATTAAACAAATATTTTCAACATTTTCAAAGCGTTATTCCGCACTTAGGAAATAAAAATCACTTTTTTAGAAAATATGAACGTAACGGAAACTGTAATTATCGCTTATATTTTAATATAAACACAGATATCCAAAATGATAAACAAAAGCTATATTCTAGATTTTTCTTGAACAATTAGATATTGTAATAAAGACTTACTATCAAGATAAAATGGTAGACTTGAAGGCAACAACGGGCGTCGTTCAAGGGCGCGTAATCAGTACTAGGCGCTAATTATTTTCATTAGCAAACCAAATTCGATTCGCGATAGCTACTGATAACAGGTGATAGCCTGGCCAGTGCTCTCTCGGACTCCGGAGGGGCGCGTCGTACGCTCCTTGTCCTCCCGTCCTCCCGACCTCCTTCCTGAGGAGTAAGTGAGGTGAATTGAGATATATGGCGACGGAAAATACACCGGTGAGTTAACTTACATCTTAATAAATAAATTAATTTTTCGTTTTGACATCACAGTAGGAGGTAGAGATTTGTGTAGAGAGATGAGCATGATTGGACACTGAGGTAATATTTTGTGTTTTTTGTTGTCATTTGAATAAACTTTTTAATTCACCACGAAGCTTTGAAATTATTGAAAGCTCCCGCAAACCCATCAACGAACAAAACTGTAGATATTGTGAGACTCGTACATTTTTTTCTGTGTTATCTGCCGACACCTATCTAAAGTAATAAGTTTCTGTAACTAGTAGGTGCAACTTGAAGGTGATTCTGATTTGCAATTAAAAATGAGGCGAAATGAATACCGACAGTGCTCTATGCGGGCACCTACTGACTGCCTAGGTAGTAGAGACCTCGAACGGGTAACGCTCAATTATATTTTATAATATAACTAACAATTTAATTGGCGTATAATTTGTTTAAGATAACAGCACTAAGAACTATAAAAATACCTGTTTTTTTATATATTTTAGCGGCGTAAAGCGTCATTTGTTAATATAAAAAATTTTGAACTAAAAGTAAATCCTTTTTGTCGCTTTATTATTATAAACTTGCTACTAAATATATTTCAACTATACACATATAAATGTTTAAATATATTTTTATACGTTTTCTAAAAAAATTTCTTTTATAAATTGCTATTCTCGGGTGTTCCATACAAAAAACTCGACCGTAAAAAGATAAATTTAAGCCTCCTGTAACATTAACCCACATACGTGTATATTTAGGTATTTTTAGGTGTGTTTGTGTATCTATAAGCTTTGTATAGACAAGAAGAGCTTGGTCTCATTGAAAAGTTGAATGAGTTTTAACAATGTATACGGCTAAAGTAGAGCCGTAGAGATTCTTCTAGTACTGCTATTATTTAAAATTAATATTTAACATTTAGTATCAATATAAAAATCCTACTAGTTTATATATCCTTGCAATTTAATCAATTCCGTTGATTTGTGATTAGTACCAAAATACTTATAAAAATTGTAGAAACATTTGGGAAGGGATTATATAATTGATTTGTATTAATTTTAAATTTATTATAAATCAATTAGCCGTAGTTATAATAACACATTATAAAAAGTTAAATAGATCATTATTTTTAATTATAACAAGAAAACTTAACAACAGAGTGTAACTCTGAATAGTGATCGTCGTACTTCATTACAATAACGACTACTTTCGTAGAACTGTCATTATTACATGATGCCATTTTTTATGAATTTTGAAAGTAAAATTTGTTATTATATTTAGTTATTCTAAAGTTGCAACTTCAAACCTTTTAAATGGAGTTTTAAGTCACGCCGTTACTTTTAAATGAAATGGAACACAATCCCGAGATACCTAAGACAAGACGGATATCTATATTTATCAGAACATTAACCTAAATGATAATTTTACAGTTTCAATAGACTTCTTTACTAAATACTTAAATTGAATTATCTTTCGAATTTTTGAGGCAATCGTTGAATGGCCATATTGTATATTCTATGACACACTAGTGTGCGCATCGAGGGGGTCGCGGGGAGAGGCGAGGGGAGGCGGGGGAGGGGGGATGCGGCGCGTGCGCACTAATTGCCGCTTTTACTGTTGGACTAGTTATGTAAATAAATAGAGAAATGCTCCTCTTCGTCACACTAAACCACATACTACGATTTTCTTGCGTTTCTAAACTATATTCGATATAAAATGACCTTAATAAATATTTATTAACTTTATATTATTATTATACTCGGAAGCTATATCTGCAGGTCTACACTTTTTTCATATTTTTGGAGATCTCTCAAGCCCAAGGGAACCTGGTACTACGACATTGTACAAGTGTCACCTCGCTTCGTCTTACATTACATACGATGAAATATAGAGATAGTCATAATGTTAGAGTGCTGTGGTCAATCTGACGGTGAGAATTATATATTTTTTTTATAATACAGTTATGCCAAACTCAGTAATTTTGATTTTTATTTGACGTTTAATTTAGGTTGAATTTATTATAATTATAAAGCTCACTTTGTACGTAAGTAGGATGTACTCGCGTAAGCTCTCATTCGCGACACCTCACGTGAGTCACCTGTATTATAACAATAGCTTTACATTCTAACGTGAGACGTGACATCATACTGTTACTTAACGAAATACTGTCTAAGTTTTAATTATAAAATTATGAATATTATGAAAATATATAAATTTAGAAGCTTTTCATAATAGCTTTAATGGCTATAAATATACTTCTAACTATATGTATTAATGGATTCTACTATGAAGTTAAAGGTTCAACAAGAACAAGGATGGTATCTCGCTTGGAACTCTTGCGGTGACGACTCCGGTAGCACCCTGTCTATGGTAGGTGAGTCTGTCGAGGTGTATTCTGTACCTCGTAACTTAAAGCTCGAACTTCATATACAAGTTTACCATTTCTGAGCGACTATTACCTATTTAGAGATACATTAACATTATAAATCCAAGGAGGTTACTTATAAATGTTTTCCACAATAGGAGGAGGGCAATAGCTATTTGTCAGATATAGGATTTATTTTTTCAAAAGTAAAAAATAAATAAAAAGACTGACTGACTTATATTGACTTGTATAAGTCAATATTGTATGCTTTTATTTGTAACAGTTATTGAAGCTTCGGAGCGTCGTTGTGTCGATAGCGCGTTTTTTCTAATCACCTCTAAGGTACTTTAACCAAGACCTTTTATATACAGTCAGCCGAAAGCTTTCTTCTATAACATATAAAAAGATGAATAGTCTTAATCGCTACTCCTGGGATCAGTGCGTTCAAACAAAGATATCCTTTACACTTTTTATGTTAATATGGATTATTACTATTAACACTAAAATTTATGTAGCAATAATAATCTGATAATAAAACATGCTCGCTGCGTGTTTTATTATCAGATTATTAAACAAATGTAGAAATTTTTATTACATTATAATACAATTTTATCAGGTAATGATACAGGGGAACTATCAGGGAAGTACTCGTAAGTACGTGTGGGACGGTCGTGACGCAACGCCGGGGCCAATCAGTAATCACATATCATAGTGAAACAATATAACAATTATAGTTACATTTAATGGCAGAGAGGGCCGATGACCACGACCACCACCACCATTACCGCCACCACCACCACGTCCACGACCACGCCGCACATCACACAACCATGTTTCAACAAAAACATTTAATTGATCGCTGTCTATTGTTTACGACATCGTCGTCCGCGAGCCCCCATAATGAACGAAGTAGGAGAAGGTCATGATTTAGGTTTATTCGTTTAAGTTATTATGTTTCTTATGCTTCACACTATATGCACAGGTAGTGCCGTTCCAGAGCCAGGAAATAATTCATACAATCGATTGGAAATCGAACCCACTATCGTCCTGTTACATTTAGATGCTAAAGACAATATCAGCAAGTAAATAAATAAGTTACACTTTGAGCTATTAAACAGGAGTTGAAGTCATGACATAATTTAGTTTAACAAAGACGCGACGACTCGTTCTTGTCTGTACTTCACAACGAGTCACGGCGGTCGATTTTATTACGAAAAAGGAATGACTTTTACAACAACATGCCACTTCACGTAGTTAACTACCTTTTCCTTGATTATCGACTTTTGCATGTTTCCCTGTAGGTACGTAATTCTTAGATTATTTTCGTTCACATACAAATTGTATGTTTGTCATGTGAAAAACCGTATCTCTAAAACTGTAGAGTCGACGAAGATGCAGCAATATGACCTCTTTGTGCTTCCTCGAACACATACCAGGCCAATTAATAAGGTACAAAGGAAGTAAAAAATAGTTCTCGCTACAGTAAAGCCTACGACCGTAACAGTTTTTATTGGCGTCGGTGGATCGAACCCGCACTAGAAGGTCACATTACTAAACGTTGATAGAGACACGAACCTTGCGAAAAATAATTTGTATTGTATAATTTAGTAGAAATACCTAATTCAAAGACATTGACACGCTTCGTACAGTTTGATGGATGCGCCGCTTTGTTCTCCCTCGCGCCCTCCACTCGCTTTATTCGCTGTAGTTTCTAATATAATATTATTATGTGAATTTCGTAAGAGGCAGAGCGGCTTCAAATCAACTTTGACTACATCTATTATATAAAAATACCACGTAAATGTAAATGCTCGCTCGTCCACAAAGGTGTACATAAAACTTTGTGTTTGAGTAAGAGCCTTTTGTTCCTTATACGACGCGTGCTGAGGCTGAGGACGTGTCACGTTGCGACATGTCACAACAAGCTGTAAAACAGTAAAGCTTAAAGATCCCATTTATCTCGCCGGAGGCCGCAATCGCTGAACAATCGTTGTAAAAACATAAAAGTTTATCGACGACGTACATAATTATATAGTGTATAGGTTATAGGTATTCGCCACATTTTCGTTGCAAATATTAACGAATTTACATATTGTAGACAATATTCACTTAGATATGTACAATTTCATCAATCTTGACCCACAAATATACATTTTTTAATTCACATTCTTATTAAATCAATACGTACAACTTTTTTGTATAGATTTCAATATAAATATTAAAATTATGCAATAAATACAAATAATATAATATCGCTGCAATTTCATCATCACACAGTTTTGAATATTAAATATATGAAAAAAAAAACGACGTGTGCTAAATATGCATTGATAAAATATATTTTTGTTATTTCTTATTTGTCAATGTAAATAAAAATGACAAAAATGAAACAGCCGCATGACGCGTCCGTCAAGTAGAGTCCGTGGCTCTGTTTCAGTAGGAACGACTCAACTCCTACTGAAACAGAGTCGCGGTCTCGCGGCGGACAGAGCAAATATATAAAGGGCACTAAAGTCAGAGACACTATGGTTTTATTTTAATAATTATATTAATCTTATCAGAAAAATGGCATCAATTTATAAAGAATAAATATGTACATATTATAGCTGTTAGGGAAGTACCTACTTCATAAACATATGATATGATGTTGTGATAGTAGATCAGTTTTTTATCGATGATTTACATGTTTCTTGGAAAATAAGTATTGCGTTATAGAGTTGTGTGTTCAAATAGTAATTGTTGGTTGAGATGCTTAAATTTTTTTGAAATATTTATTATGATGGTTTTTATTATATTAAATATCCAGTCTCTTTATGCCAATTGCCTTAGATACATATAAGCTTATTGAACCTCAATCGAGGTCGCCGGTGTCCGCACTCCGCACTCCGCACTCCGGCGAATGTTATTGGATTAGTTTGTTTACTTTCTATTTCGAACACGAATTTCAGGCAGTGACTCAATATTATATGACTAACTGTGGGTTGTTTTGTCATAAATCGTACTATTATATATTTTATTTTATTTTTGGTAAAAGAACGGCTTCACGCTGTATCTCGCATATAGCAGGGAACTTAGTGTTGCGACATTCCGTTGTCCACTTCCCACCCAATATTCGGAACGGCGGGATTTCGAGTGGGGGAACTCAACGTTGCCAGAGCGATGAAACAAAAATAATTCATTCCAACGAGTGGGAATCGAACCCACGACCGTTGTGCGTACAGCGTATGTCTTTTCTTTAATATTTTTCATATAAAATGGGATAGTCACTCCATTCTTCACTAACTAAAACATAAAAAATTAACAAAGGACTTTATTCAAAGCAATGCATTAAATTTGAAATGATAATATGTTTAATTTAGTAAATTGCTGACTTTACAAGGAGCAGTAGTAATAAGCGTGAGTGTCCTCAGAGGGGAGGGAATGGGGAGCGAGAGGGGAGGAGTCTATTTGTGTTACGTTGTATGAGCCACACTCAGGTTTGTTGACAGTTGCACGCCAATTTGGCTTAATGCTTAGACAGATTTTGATTAAGGTTTACTTATATTCGTAATATATTTGGTGAACATCATTATTTTGGTATAATACAGACAATACGAGATGTTTCTGTTTAATAATATTATTGAGTAATATATGAGATCGTCTCGAGTATATCAGTATTGTTTTTCGATATAAATGTACGTAAATGTACTCTACAGATTAACCAAAAATATAATATATTTTTTGTAAAGCCATTCGATGTTATCTGCAATCCGATATGAATACCGATACCTACTGATAGAGCACTGATAAATAGTGAATAGCTGACTGTTTTATCACGGCGGCTTTTTTTTAATTTGCTGTTTACGTCAACTGTTGCGTTCTATCATGAAAATAAAATCAAATGTTTAATTACAAAGTAAAATAAAATTGATTGCATTGACATCTAGTTCCTTTTATCACTTTGAGTGATTAACGTGTACGAAATTGAACTCTCAACTGTTACGGACAGTAAGACGCGTTTCAATATTTTTATAATTCATTGTGAAGGTAACTCTTGCGTGCTCTAAGTTAAAGTGAAAGAAACTCTCTTTAGTAGCTACTAAAGTAAAGTACCAGCAGCAGGTGCGCGCGTCACTTCCGGTCGCCGATATTAGAGCTTCTCTACTTTACACTGCATGGTCCATTGTACTACTAAATACTAAATAACATCGTATTTGCATGACTCACGTGAAAACAAAAACACGCAGAAGGTCCGGACAGGAAGCACATACTGCCTTTCATGTTAATCGTGGTCGGCCATCAGGAACAGTGAACTCGCTGTCACTGTTACTGATCATTTTGTGATGATGATACAAGACACCTCACACGGCAGGATGAGAGCTGCCTCCTCCTTCTCTTAATGCTGCCATAGCGCTTCGTTGTTAATTTAACTTTGTTCCAATTAAACAAGTATATAAACGTAGCACTTTCTAGACATGTTAGATTGAACACCTTACTAATGCTGAAGATGATTTTCAATCAGAGCGTGAATAGCTGAGCTAATTGTGTGTGTGAATTATGTATAGGATGTGTATGTACGTGTGTGTACGTGTATGAATGTGTAATTGTGGTATTTTATTAAAACACCGACGAGTCTACGAAACGATCGACAATACTAAGGTCGTCTTAACGCATCGGCATAGCGTCTAACTGTAAACGGGGCGGTTGGGAGTTCAATCCTCACTCGGGGGTAGGCCCCGTATTTCACTTCTAGGTTTTCAGTGTTAACACTGTTGTGAACTAAAACAACAATATTAAAGAGTTAAACATATAATAAATAAAAGATGGCGCTGATTAAAAACATTTATATGAATATTTAATTTAATGTATTTTTTAATTTTAATCAATTCGGTCCGCACAAGTGCACTTCGATGACGGCAGCGTCTCCTGGTTCCCTCGTCCCCTCGTCGCCTCGTCCTCATCGTCTCTACGTGATGCGGTCGAGTAATTCTAAAGCAATTGCTGATGTGAAATTCAAGCAATAATGATGCTGATATTTTATATTATATATATTTTAGCTTCACGCTGTATCCCGCACACAGCGAGAGTGGGTAGGTCGCCGAATTCTAGTGGCATTGAGTGTTGAGTGGCGGATCTCAAACCCGCGCTTTGCCTTCACATTTGAACGAAGAAATGAAAATTTTAAATATTTCATTATATATTTAAAATTTTTATTTCTTTTATATATTATCCTGTCCCGTCCCTAGTCCCACGCTAGTGCCCCTGCGCAACGACCTGGCCTCAATATTTAAATTAATAAAATACAATATTAAAAAATATATGTAATAGACATACCCACCTAAGAGACCTTAGTGACCTTAGATCTAGCTGATGATCTTCAAATTTGTGATATTTAGAAAAAATAAGGAAACAATTAAGTGATGTTTTATGAGAGCATCTTTTGGTTTCGTTGAATATGTATGTATATTTGTATGTATGTGGCAAAATGTCAGCGAGCGACTTAGGTGTTAGAAGGTTGATCAATGTCATTTACATTTCGATTTGTATATTCCGTTATGTGCGATGCGTTCGATTTATTTAGAATCATTTAAAATGTGTTCAATCGCTTTGTCGAAAGTAATACAGGTAGATTAAGATAGCACAACAAAATATTTAACGTCAGGAGGTTTTTGACTACCTACTGGCAATGGCAAAAAAACGTTTACGCATGGGCAGACTCGATCGGATCATTACCAACCCCGGCATTTATAACCGGCGTGAAGTAGTGGCTTTATGCCACTGCGTTTCGCATCAGGTAATGCCGGGCTCCGGCGCCCAACCCACCTTAAAGGCCGCCAACTGTAGCTCCTGTAGCACGGGGTCGTGGGCGGCGGTAGTCACTTACCACCATCAGGTGACCCGCACGCTCGTTTGCCTTAAAAATAATCTCTTTCCATAAAAATAAAATTGAATATTAGTATTTAATATTTGTACAATTTCTACTTGATCAAAAGTAATTATAATAGCAAAATAATATATTGTCTTTTAAACTATACAATGTGCTTATTCTACATATACGTACATGATAATAATTCATAAAAAATAATGACATTTATATTTATTATGACATATATACCTATATTCCTTTTTATTGATTTTTGTGTCTCTATAGATTAATTTACATTCTTAATTTGCGTATATTTTAATATACATAAGAGGCTAATAAATTTGGGACGACATTTGAATAAATTAAAATGCCTCGTCAATCGACGTCTACAACATTCCACACGTATACAATTATACATTCTTAAAACATTCGAAGAAGATGTGTTTTCATCACTTAATTAGGTCACGAAACTTGCTGGAATTAAAATAGTAAAGATCATTGAATATTGCGTGAGCGCATGCGTGTGGGTGTGTGCGTGTGTATACATACACGTAAATAAATAGTGATCGCGGGTGTGTGCGTGCGTCCGCGGTCGGAAATGCGGAACAGCGATGGCCACTCTCTTATTTCCCACTCCCACACGCCACAGATATATATTATTATACATAATTTCTTCATAACGCTATATTTATATATATTTTCATTGTTATAATTTTTTACATAACTTATGAATTTACGCAATTATAATGATTATTTGAGTAATTAAAGCACTCTGTCATTGACGTCTTTATATTTAAAAAATAATTCTAAAAAATTTTCCAGTTATATTTTTGAATTTATGTGTTAGTGCTTACCTATATATGTATGTAACTGCAAACATTTCGTTATATACAAATATTTCAACCAACATTAACTCTTACTTCAGATTCTGAAGATACGATCGATCTCACGAACTCTTTTATTTGCAATCGAAGCGTGCAATCGTGGAGACCGGAGAGTAACCGCGGCGCTTTGATGGCGTCTTGGAGATGTGGCTCACTCCATTATTGATACAGAACACGTAAATTTGATTACTTTTAAAAGGAATACTTTTAACATCGTAATTAATTCACATATTGCATGTATAGCTGTTATATATATCAATGTTAGTTCAATATTGACTGAATATTCTCTATTGGCGACTAGCAATACGAATAGTGGCTACGTAGAGTTTTTGACGTTAACCTGTTCGAATACAGTTGTGTTTTAGTTTTTATTTATTTATGTTTCCTAAATCATTTAAACTTAAGAGTTAAACAATTAAAGAAATGTTCTTTTATGTTCTCTCAGAAAAATTAAATTAGAAACATATTTAAAAGGTTAATTAATAATATCAATATCTAACGCTCCTATAACTTACAATGTCGGAAATCATAATTAAACACCAAACTAGTTGTAAAACGGCACATAGGTCCCACTGTATGCCATGTTACGTAAAGAATGCTCGAACTGACACAAGAAAATATTATAGTTGATTAGACAAATGATATGAACAATCACTTTACACTTGAATTAAATAATGATTGAAGCCGACAGCGAGCGACGGACCCGGTGAGGGTAAGCGAGGTACAGGCCGATAATATCAATAGCATTTGATTTCGTGGTGCAAGTCCTACCTACCTACCTACTATAAGAGATATGAGGTATGAGGTAACGGCGATCGACCTACTAATTGTTGAGCAGCGTCCGCACTGACACCCTGCACAGTGCACGCTGCAATACCGAAGATCAAATTTACAATGTTTCATAAGTTAAAACTTAAATGTAATTAAAATTGTTAATTCCATTTTATACAAGTCCTCCCGATCTGACGTCGCGTCGCGTCTATCTTTTTGTGCCATTCTAACGTAATCAATCACGGTCGTTATTGAAACATAAAGGATTTAACTACATTCATAGAACAATTTAAAGTATGTGCATACGCCAGGTATAAACGGGGCAGTGGCTGGTGCTAGTACCCGGCGGAGACTATTAAAGAGCACTTTGAATTTACATGAAAACTATAATGTAACTTAATCGAGATATATTCTCCCACAGTCAGCAATAACTGTAAGAGTCCCTATATAAGGCGTCTTGGCCCCGAGTGTCTCGCCGCGTCAGACGGGCCTCAAGAATAGACTCCTGCCGTCCTCGACTCGATACTGCCTTGATACTGCTGCTCTAATGCGTAATATTAAATAATTCAAACTTTAATTATTATTCTTATTACAAAATATGTGCAAAATAAGTGTTAATAGTTTTTTTTTTGGGGCAAGCATCAAATTACGTGACCAAAGCATCAGATAATGCCTACATCTTCTCTTCACTCAAAACTGTCTCGTTTCATTATTCAACTTAACAAAGCGACACTAATATGGATGATTTATTTTTAAAATTAACATATTAAATCTCTTGAAGGCCTTATCTGGGTAAGCAGAGCGATTTCTACCTCAGAGCGCAGGTGTCCGCGCGCCGCTTCCGCTCTCCTCTGGTAGAACGAGGTTCAGTTTTTTCCCTCCTTATCTGCAATCGACATTGTTGTAGCGGTTCCTTCTGAAGTTATATTATACACCTACAAACAAAAAACCGATATGAGTTAAAATACCAGTTTTATTATTTAATTACAGCGTTGATGTAACTCACCTACAAAGTAAATAAACGGAATATGAAATAAAATAGTAAAAGTGACAATCATATATTGACAGTTATACAAATATTGTGAAATCGTATAGCTTTGGACCTCACGCTACCACTAGACCGCGTCATCGACGACGTGGTCGGATGTCTTTATTAAAATTAATATTCACATACAATATGTACTATATTTTTATCATCAGCATTTTACGTGGAAATTTCATATGTAATTTTGTATTCGCAATAAATAAATACAGTGCCAGTATTCGTGAATCATGTTATTACGTTTATCCTGATCTGTAGTGTTGTTCGTATTTCAATAAACGCGTGCTCTAATACGTAATCATCAGCCAATGTTGAGAAGTGGCCATATATTCCTCTTGTTGTATACAATTTAATGTACATTAACCTAAAATATTACAATCTACTATTATTTCCGTATTAAGGCCGTCGTGGCCCGGCAGCACAACGGTGGGACTGTAAGCGAGACGCTTGCGGATTCGATTCCCATTCGGGGGAATGAAATATCAAACATTTTCTCGCTCTGGTAAAAAGGCAAAGCGCGGAGTTCCACTCAACGGAGTATCTTAAGATTAGATTCCCGCGCCCTACCTCACTATATGAGATATACAGGTAGAGTATAGATAGTAGTTTATCTACTACTAGCTATATGCTTTATTACAAGCACTCGGATAACAGACGCCGTTGTTCCGTAGTTGTGTGAGTAATTTGAACCATCTACAATTTATGCGCGGAATCTTAAGAATTCCTCTAAAGCCGTCGACGCGCGTGCACTTGCAGCACTTTACGGAGATAAGTTACGTAACTCGGAGATACCTCGGAGCTGACATTGCTCGGCGCTTATAGACGGTATATTCCTTAGTTTAAAACATGATATTGAACTTGATTCAGCAGTTTTGAATTAGGTTATTTATTAAGTTTCTTGTATTTACTACTGTCCATCTACTAAGTACAAGCATACGAAATAACATACACGAATTGTCACCATTTACGAGAAAGATCTGTGAAATGGCTATATTTATACAAACAAATAACAAACGTGACACACTCGTACTATAAAAGCGAGTGGTCCTGTAAGAGTGTAACAGAGAGCGCATCCGACGGATATTAACGCCGCCAACTCACACTAACTCGCCGTTATATCGGTGTTCGTATAGGTATTGGTATTTGGCAGCGCGACCTGCACGAGAGCACCAGGTCTGTACCTGGTACAGTGCAGCTGTATCTCCGGTATAAATGTGCGGTCTTGACACACTTAGTGTTCCGATCCGACTCACGACTGTGTAGGTGGAGGGTAAATATACTCGTCGTATATTTACTCTCCCGGGGAATTACTGTTTTCCAATAACTGGAACTGAATTGGATAAAACTATAAAATAAAATCAGTAGGATACATTATAAATAGGTACTTACTTTTGTGAGTAAACCTTTCACGCACCACACATCTGTTGAATGCCTTGTCTGTGGCAGTCTTTCAGGTCGATATGACCTGGGTACCTTTAAAAAGCGTGTCTTTCTCCACCTTCGGTAACGCACCTGTAGCTCCTCTGGTGTTACACGTGGTCGTGGGCGGCGGTGATCACTTACCATCAGGTGACCCGTACGCTCGTTTGCCTTGACTTTTTCCATAACAATAATCCTGTTGTTTTGCATATCAAACTTACGAATATTTAAACGATAAGCTTTTAACAAGCACCTTCGGCAGTGATTGTAATTTTATGTAATAAGTAAAAGGACATTTTATGTTAGTAGCAGTAACCTAATTTGAGTTTATGTAAGAGAGTGCAGGTAGTCTCTCGACGGTTACGTGTTTTGAAAGGCGTGTAAGTGCATCGTGAACTCCGATCGCATCTCGGACTAGATGAGGCGATGAATGCGGAGTGATATTGTGTAGTGATATTTTATTTGGGTCAAAATGGTTTCTCAATTATTATTTTATTTAGCCATCTATATTAGATAAATTTCGGCGCTAAGCTCTGATACTTAACATATAATGTATCAAAAATCATAATCGCTTATATCCAAATATCTTAAAATGTAGTCGTTAAACGACGCGTCCTTAGCAGTTACTTTCAACACCTAACGCGACACGTCGACTGTCACTCGCTAATTGCAAACGTGTCTTACTGGATTCATTGTTTATTTGATTTATTTGTTGAGGCAAATTCAAATTATTAACAACTTATTACAACTTTAATTTTTATTTATTTTTATTACAACCTTTATTTTTAGCAAATTTTTATTGCTTTTTTGAAAAAGAGAAGTAAAATCAGAAACATATTTGAATATCAATGACATGTTTCTTTTCCAAATGTGCATCTATTATGACAAAAAATAAAATCAAGAATTATTATTATTATATTTGAATGTTGAAGATAACGTGGATTATAATTATTAATAATATAAATAGCTATAATTAATACGTTTAGCACATGATTATATAATTTTGTAAGTAAAATAACGTAAACTTTCAAAGTCAGATAAATGTATACACACCCAAAGCTTTCACTATTTATCATATACCAGCTCAAACCAGCTTCACGCTGTATCCCGCAAACAGCAGGGTAGGCAAAGGGAACCTAGTTAAGACACTCCGTTCCACACCTTTCGCCGAATTCCGCATTGTGTATTGAGTAGCGGAAATCATCGACGCGCTTTGCCTCGACACCAGAGCGAAGAAAGGAGAGTATACATTTAAACAATATTACATTAACTCGAGTGGGGAATACTTATCTAGTAGTACGTAGTCGTAGTGACGGGAAGTATAGCGTCTACTGACTAATTTATTATCGACGTAAATACAAATGATCTGACCGCGGAGTTAGCGGCGTCGAGTACCGTTGCCGAGAGCCCGATGTGGGCCGCTAACTGTACCGCACTCGCCACTCCACCGCACGCGATATACAGTCTTATACGGTTGTGATTAGAGACATAATCGTATGAACAGTACACTTACGTCTTTTTTAAGCTACAATTCCTCAATGTCGCCTGCCTTACTAAGTTAGCTGCTCATTTGAATAACTAAATAATTAATGTTATATACTCATTGATAACTGATATTATTTTAGGTTTATTTTTTAAATATATAACAGTATCGCATTATTCTACAGTATAGAATATAGACACTATGTGAAGCAGGTACTCGAACGTCGAGTGGTGCGCAAGCGCAAGTGGGCGATACTATAAGATATGTATCTCTAATATATGTATTATAAACATATGTAGTAACTAAAGTATTCAACTGTTACGAGGAAAATATCGAGAGATGGATATTATTATTAAAAGCAAAGATAAAAAGAAATATAAAATAGTGCAACCAATACAGATCGATACTGTCGAATAAGGAAGTTCACATTATGAGTCACGTCAGTCGTCGTCGTAATGTCAGTCCTGACAATGGACCGGCAGCGTTCAGTTGCGTAAGCTCCGCGCCGAGCTTTGTGAAAGTTCGCTTAGCGACGCAAGGGTGACCTTAAATTATACACGAGTTGGTCCTTACTTAGACTACCTAAGTCATGTATAACAATCAAGCTTAAGATATTTTACATTCATTTAAGTATAAGTTTTTTAAAGCTCCATCTTGTATTAAGCACATTGCTATGGGCTAATATAATAATGGGTAAGAAAAGGAACCTAGGAACCTAGTGTCAAGACCCACCGTTCTACACTCTCCGCTGAATTCGAGAGTCATTGCGTGTTGGCATGAAACTCATTGGAATGAAAGTATTAAATATTTCATTTCCTCGATTGGGAATCGAAAGCGTTACAGTCGCACCCTAGTGCTCCTGTGCCATGACTGACATTTTAATTATGAGTAATAAATACAAATATTGTTCGTTGTTAAGTAGCTGTGTATCAGATTATGAAATGTATGTAATATAAGGTCATTGTAAACAAAACTTGTTTTTTGGCTTTGGTTTAGAGTTAATATTTCATTTTTTTTAAGTTATAAAATAAAATTGCGAACGAAATTATTATGAAAATTTATATTTTCATTTCTTCGCTCTGGTGTCACGGTACAGCGCGGCGTTGAGTTCCGCAACTCACGCAATAACTGCAGAATTCGATGGAAAATGGGAAACTGAGTGTCTTAAAACTAGATTCCGTATGTCTACCGGCTGTGTGCGGGATACAACGTGAAGCTGATTTGTACTGTAAAATAATAATAATAATACTATTTAGGTGCAGAAAATGGACACATGCCGAATGTGTTAAATATGTATGAGTGCGATTAGGTTTTATTCATGAAAATACTTTATTTAATAAAGTTATACTAATATTAGATAACAACGTCGTTTGGACGTCGGTTACTTGATTCTTAGTGACACTACGACTTTGTAGTGTGTTGTAGTGAAGCGCAATTATATCACAGCTTAGTTGACTCTGTGAGAGTCCGTTTGTGTCGAAACTTGAAACTAAGAGCGGAAGTAGTTGTTTCTCATGACTCGGCTTGTTATGCCAAAGTTAATGTGACAATTAATTAGCGGCGACCTAGAGAAGAGAGAGAGAGAGAGAGGTCACTGAGTGAGACGACGCGACCGCGTCTCTAGACCGTAGAGCTTACAGAAACAAAAGTGAGTCTTATATTATGTATGTTATTTGAGTATCAAACAAGCAGGCAAATCTTGAATGTGGAATTGCTAGTTTTTCTCCTTACTGGGTTAATTAATATCGGTGTAAATACAAACAATGTCGAAAGAGTTTTTAAAAAGTACTAAAATGTAATTTAAGTTTAACCCCACGATAGATTAATGAAGATGCTATCAATAGGCAGCCTTTGTAAGAAGAGAAAGGGTATCAGGCGTCTATTGTGCCGCCCTCACCACCACCACACCACCCCCTACCGCCCGCACTGTAATATACGACAGACAGACAGACAGACTTAGGCAATATAAAAACATTCTTAGTATCTTATAACTTGTATGCTTTGTTCCGGATCATATTAACATCTATTGAATGCAGTTGTATGTTTGTGAAGTCGGACTGTAAACATTTATGTAACGTAATGTAGCCATAACTGAGGCCAGTCGTGGCGCAGCGACACAGGCGTGTGACTGTAAGCGCGGCCGGTTGGGAGTTCGATTCTCACTCGAATCAATTAAATAATTTACATTTTGATTTCTTCGCTCAGGTGTTAAAGCGTTAAGACTTCATAATTCGGCGGAAAGTGGGGAGAGAAATGTCTGAACACTAGGCTCACTCTGTCTAACTTGTTACACGCGCGATAAAATATAAACACGAGAAAAAAATAATATAATACTAAAAAGCAGATAAATCATAAAAATAACGAGGTATAACATGATACAACTCTGTAAGCCCGTCTACAGTTAGGAATCTTTAGTTATGCAAGCGTATAATTACATTTGGTTAGTTGCGTTATTAAATAATTCAATATCGGTCAGTCCGGCTGCGAGGACACCACGCGGCGTTATTCGCCACAACAGTCCGCGGCTGCTGTCCGCAGCTAGTGACCGCCGAGCGCCGACGACCTCCACTGATCGTATCTCCCCAGTCACCTCAAATCTCAGTTTAAGTCACTATTACAATGGTCGGTCTCGGTCGTGGTGACATTACGAACAATATATCGTGACATTGTAACAGTCTTATACAAGAAAATAATATAAGTTAATCAAAATGTTAATAAAAATCAAATAAAATAAAGCGAATGTCGAACTTAGCTTTTTCGCCTTTTAGTGAGGTGAACAGTGCAACACTACGTACACTAAAGTTACCGTAAGGTGTAAATACTAAATCCTCAGCAGCGTGACACTCACATTAGCGAGTTATTGTAATTATCGTCTTCTCAATCCCACTGACACGGTTGCCGGCTGTCGGTACATCCGGCAGCCCCTGACCCCCCTCACCGCCCCTCACCACTCACCGGGCGGTGAATACTTAATCAAATGATGACATATCTCTATTATAGTATCCATTGCTAGTAATTACTCTTAAGTCCTTTGTTTCGCTTTTTCTTAAATGGAATTCCTCCAAAGAATATTGTAGTGAACGGTGAATATATATAACTCTTCTTTTCTAATATTGCGTACACATGTTTGCTGAATGACTTTTTAACTTAGTAATAGAACGCAAAATATTATCAGCTATGATCTTAGTCGGTTTCTATAAATTTATCAATAAATATTTATTAACAGAAACATAACAAGAAAAGAATAATATATCTTTAATAATAATAAGCGCGAGAACATTTCTTTACTTCTTTTTCAAAGGCTGCGAGACATTTTCTAAATGACTTTTTGCATTTAGTCGTGTAGAGTACATCGAAGCATTTACTTCAATAGCTGTCAGTCTGTAACTGAACGTCACAAAGTAGATAAAATATCTAGAAATAATACATGTTAGAAACTATTTCCATGAAGCATAAAAACAAGACTTATTCCAAATAGTTTTCAAATTATAAAATAATTATTAAATAAGCACCTTCTTATATAACTATTATTTTTAATACATGTATATATATATATATATATATATATATATATATATATATATATATATATATATATGTTTTTTGTAGTACAAACAATGGTATTCCATATTTTTAATCATCAAAATACCAAAAAAGTAAAAATTTCAATTTCATTTAAATAACTTATGTAGCAATTGGTTAAAAATAAAAAGAACAATAAGCGTTTCATTAAGTTGTTGCTGTACGCTGTGGAGTGTAGTCAGTCAGTAGAATGTGGTCACTAGTCAGTGGCCGCACGCTGTTATATTCGCACTTATTTAATTATAATTTAGAGTTGCTTAAAAAATGGATTCCTTAATACTCCATTAATTCATTTCATTCCTTATTTTAGGTTATGTAAAGTATAAAATATAAAATTAGTAATTATATAACTTGTGCAATATCTATTTATATATAAAAACTAAATTGTAGCCAAGGCTCTGAATTATTATTATGCTTTATTCTGATATAACTGTAACGTGTCATCTAAATCTGTTCTTTGTTCTTTGAAAGAGGAACGTCTGTTTTCTTTTCATAAATCCATCCTCCATTTCCATCCTATCCAATTTCTTTTTATTAACACGAAAATGAACAATGAGTAACTAACACTAGTATGTTTTTGTTGCAGGTATGTATACAGCAAACACAAACGCATCTCGTCTCTCTACTGAGGAGCTCGCTGTCTGGCTCCGCTCCGCTGGGTCATCTTGATCTTTTCGAATAGTTTTTTCAGCTACCTATACGCAGGTCTCATATTTAGTTTATAGTCTATGTACTAGGTAAGGCACTGTAATTGTAATGGTTAATAACACAGTTTCACACTGTATCCTCCACACAGCAGGGTAGGCAGAGGGAACCCAGAGTTAAAATACTTCGTTCCCCAACTCGACTCACTCAACTGACAACTGACTGGTTAATACTACGAACGAATTACAATTTCGAAATTTTCGTATATTTTTTAAGTCGCACATTATTTGGCTCGACGTATGCACGAGTATGTAACATGGACATATATATCTCCTCCTCTCGTTAATACGCGCTTCGTCCTAGCTCTGGTAGCTCCAAATAGTACTATAACGGATGAGGTCGAAAGGGAGATTGTAAAATATCGTAATAATATATTGTGTCACTTTGTTATACGCGAGGAATATTTATTTTTTAAAAAGGCATAATATTTATCCGCACAGTAGATAGCGTGGTGTAGAGATGAGTTGCGATACAAATACACGTTGTAAGCCATCACGTCTACTGTCGACATAGACTTAGGGCCACGTGGTCTGGTCTCTTTATAAACACATTTTATAAACACATTCTGCTCGGTCCGCGTGTCCGCGTGTCGATCTTTTCTTCGATTGTCATTCTTTTGTTTAATACTTAGTAACGATTGACCTCCTTAGTATATCGTAATACACGAACAACACACGTCGGTATTTTGCAACTACTATATATTGTGCGATGCATTTTTATGTCGAATAAACATGTTAACAATAAAATGTTATTAGTTTTGACATTAAATTATTTTAAAATTACTATTCATTTGTCTGGGAAAAGGAAATAGTTGTACTTAATTATGAAGAAACAGAAATAAAAACAGTGTAGATACAAACAGTGTAAAAACTGAAAATAACGTCTAAGTTCGGACGGTATCGAGGCCAACGGCAACGGACGAATTAAACGTAGCAAATTGATCGCGCGATGTCGCGTTATATTAAAAACTGTAACTTCTCCAGCGTGTTCTGTCACAGCGTGGTCTCTTGTGCTCTTACTGACTCATATTAAATAACGACATTGTTACAAAATAAAAGACTAAATAACGACATTGTTACAAAATAAAAGAATTATAAATATTTATGAATATTTTAGACATTTACATCTCAAAGGTAAGAGGTCCCTCTTAGCGCACTCAGCGCACGCACGACGAGGTGGCATTTACAGCGGTGTATTCTGTGAATGTTAGGTATTGGTTCGTGATGCGACGCGCCTCAGTTCCGGGCCTGGAGTCGATGCCTTCTGACCTTTGGAAATGACTTTCTATGATACTCTCAGCTGCTTATGTATCGTATCTGCACTTACCTACATCAAATTTGTTATCATATCTGAAATACAATCGATATTTTCTTTTAAAACGTTCACGCTATTAGAACAGTCTTCTAAAAATAGTCACGTTAAAATGTCCCCAAGGCTAGATGCAATCGGCACAATCGTGACATTCGCTAATTACTGTATTAGAGAGCGCCGCAAGTACACGTCACATGGCGCGCAGACACCAGCCCGTGGTGGTGATACACGCGGGTACACGTTGGTACACGCTGATACAGGACGGTACACGCGGGTACACGCGGGTACACATGGGGTCGGTCGGTACAATCGACACCCGACACCATAGATAATAGGAAAGCAACAAGAGGCGTCCGTAAAATGGTTACAAGCCGTGACCCGGTTTAGGGCCTGACTGTTCGCGAGCTCCATCTTTGAGCTTAACCTCTTTACACGACCTACTGGCGACTGGAATGTCGTACATATTTGTTTGTACTTTCCAGTATTTTATTATCAATATTTACTACCATTTATCAAACATATCCCCACAACACCTTATAACTTATTAGGCAATATCTTTCAAACAAAAAAAAACTTAAAATATTTATATACAAGTCAATTAAAAACGTAAACGTGTTTCCTAAAATTTTAATATCAAATGAAACAACTACCGTCTCTCTCTCACAGTGATAGCTCACTATCACGACACTACCATTACAAGGTTCAACAATATAATCTCAGTATACGCATACACAAGGATTCATTGTCTTATTCCTCTTACTGTTAAATGAATATCAATACGAGCACTTCTTCGGGCGTCGCGTCGCCTGTCGTTTTATTGTATAGAGATATATATAATAGACGTTCGAGATCGAGTACGAAACAACCTATAACATTTGAAGATAGATGGATGGACCTCGTATAAGCGCTGTGCGTTTTCAATGTATATAATTAGACAATTATCATTTATCGCTTTCTTTAACTAAATATACTTTTATATCGTACATTTTTCACTTTCTGTCTATTCTAAAGAAGTACCCATACTATTGTTTTGCTGTGAAAACTGACATATTTATTGGTAGTTAATGAAATATGATAAATATCTATGATAAGGTTGGTTGTATAACAAGATCGCCATATGTAGAGACTGGCTGGCCGTCCGCGTCTCCTCTAATCATGCCGAATAACTGTAAAGTCATGTTTTATTTGTACTTGTTTCGTTACGTTTTAGGAGATCATCGTTGGACGTGGAACAGTTTCATTTAGGTTACTTTTACTTAACACATACTTATGAGTGGAAGTTGAAAATATTTGATTTTAATTATTCAATGCACTATTTTTTTCAAATATCTAATTTACATGTTTACATATTCTTCGTATCAACATTTAGAATTATAACACTCACTTTATAATCAGCTAAATTAAAATGTACAATACTATAATACATTGTTACAAATATAATTCTACGACATTGAATCTAATCTAAATGCAGTTAAGGAAACAAAAATATTTCCTAGTGTGGAGTCGTAACTACGACCACAATCTACCTCCACACCGTCCTAAGCACGTGTGGTTGAGTTTCTATTAAAACTACTTATTTTAACAACAAACAAACTGTCTTGACGATTGATTTACGGCAGGATCCTTATAGTGTCTGTCATCTCCATCGTAGACGTCCGTCACTCCGCACTCCGCAGTAATTGGCAGGTCACCAACAACTTCAAGACCGCGTCTGATCATCTCACTCAGGACATGCGTCACTCTGTCTCGTTGTTTCCTCCGTATTTGTCACGTCTGTGGCGCTATTTCTGCCACAGTGGGCGCTTGTTTGTTTTCTTTGATAGCCGCCTGCAGCGCGTGGGAGTTGTGTAACGCATCATTATGAAAATTTGCAGGTCCAGCGTGGGTCGCAGGTTTAAAATATTTATATGTATTAAATTTTTTCGGACTCATATGTACCTACCTGAAGAACAACGCGTCTGGTGCGAGGAATATAAACGATATTCGATTTTTACATTATTATATTTACATGCAGCCAATACTGAAAAATATAAAATAAAATTAAAACCAGCAACAGCAGAGGAAACCTAGGGTTAAGACACTCCGTGGCCCACTTTCCTTTTCCGTCGTGTTTCTTTTGCCTCGACACCAAATAACTAAAACAAACAAGCATTTATCCTTGCGTATGGCGATCATTTTCCTGTTTCGCACACCGTCACTGACACAAAGGATTCCTCTAGGTACTACCACTCCTCTCAATCTTTCACTGTTTCTCGCTCTGACCAAACAGGACCGGACACTCTTTCAATGTCGTCTTCCCAACGCTTTATTTATCTGCCTTGACTATTTTTTCCCAATCCGAGGAGACCACTCAGTAATTAACTTAGTCCATTTATCTGTTTCCTTAACATTTGCCACAAGCATGCTCCGTCCATTTAAATTATTGTGTCCTACATATTTTTATGGCGTCGTAAAATTTTGTTGGAAATTCAAATCAAATAAAATATAAATAACTATCAAGTTTATACAACATTTTTGATATGTTAGTAATTAAATAGGAAAAATAAATATGAAAATTCGAATTCAATTATAATTTTTTTTAGAGGAAGAGGTCTCGTATTAAGCACTCTTCATTATCAAGCTCGTTAAAAGTGCTCTCGAATTGACGTTCCGATAGGAAGCCCCCAAAGTGAGTGCGTCTCGCCGCACTCTCGGCCCTCGGCTCCTGCACTCGACATACAAAGAGGCGCAGCTGCGAGCTTTTAATTCTTAGTTCCTCACAAAACACTTGGGTTGTTGCCCCTCAAGCCCTTTTTACAAAACCAGTCGGACGCGTTTCCTTGTCGGGAGGAGGTCGGGACTCGCCGGGAGGTGCCCGTGGGGAGGGTGAGGACGAGGGGGAGAGGGGATGCGGTTAGACAGCAATCCATTAGATGACGGTTTGCAATTATAATGTCGTCTCAGCTCGACTTGGGAACCTTTTATTTTTATTTGTTTGCTTCCCTGAAGGGCACGATGTGTTAACTTGTTGATTTATGATAATGTACTGTACTGATTATTAAAAATATTTAACGTATATACACTGTACATGTAAATTAAAGGCATTGCAACTTAAAACACACGTAATGTCATCATTCAGTGATATAGCTACGTAGCTATATCACTGAATGATGACATTACGTGTAGACAATTGGTTTTTAATAAAATATTTACTTTAGAACGGGAAATTAAATACTGAAAGCACGGTTAAATATATCAGTGAGTAGCAATTATGAGCATTAGCGTGAACACTCATATGTAAAAGTGAAACCGGCCGTCTCTCGCGCGCCGTCACCCCGCACCGACCGCGCTCTACCCGCGCTCTATGGGGGACGGACGACGACGATCGGCTCTTATATCACCTATTTACTTTTTATGGGTTTAATGTTCAATAACTTCGCTATCACTTAAAACAACTTCCTCTGTATTGTAGTCATTATTGAGATATTGAATTTTTGTAATTATAAAAGTATTGTAAGTGCAGTGTAGGTGAGCAGAGCGGCTGAGGTCGTTTTTTGTTTTATCTTTTTTTATTTGTAGAGTTTTGTTACTATAGAGAGAGAGAAGCGTAAGAGACATTTTATAATATTAAAAAATATATATTATTACCTATATATTTTATTTATATAATTATGTATATAAGTATAAGCTGGTGGTCACTAAAAAAAAAAGTTCTATTATAAATTTAATAATATTTTCTAACTATAAGGGTACATATACAGATAGTGTTATCAATTTGGATTATGATCAATTATCAATTGTTATTAAACGCTTAATAACGATTTTCCAAAGTATTTTCAGATGTACCAAAGCTTTTTCAACATCTTATTAAATAAAAACGTAAAGAGTATGTTATCATAAAATTTAAATAATGCCATACGAAGTAAAGATAAAGATGAAAAGACAGAGCTTGTATTACGCGAAATGCGTACGCGCATGATCTGCACCGCCTGGACGACGCACGTCCGACGAGGACGACGACCCCCGCAGCCCCACTGGCCGCCGTCGCCGGAACACCGCCTCGGGCCCAAGGCTGCATACATTTTAATATAATATCCGCTGTTTTATAATGTAATAAAGCATTTCTCCATGTAAATTACATACAAAAAGGTCGTCTTTACTGGAGCGCACATAAAAGAGTATTTACGCAGTAAGTCGTATGAACTATTGAAGAAACAAATTACTTATACATCATGCTAAATCAGATTACGTTCGAAATTTTTTATTAAGAGAGCTGTGTCACTGGAGTTGTCACTGATTCCACAATAAACGGCAAATCCGATAAATACATATCATAAAATAAAAGAACAGGACGCGATGAAGCCGTCTATCATCCCCTCATCCGGTAGACATTCTGAGAAATAAAACATGCACGTGCACGTTTTATTTATTTTGCAAACATCATGTTAAAAAATGAAATATATGCATATAATTGTTGCAATTTTATTTAATCTGTTTAGGATGTTAAAAGAAAACAGTATGCGCGCCCCTCCCGCCCGTAACAGGAAGTGGCGGTGGAGGTGAGCTCACCGACTAATCATCATCTAATCTCAAATCACGGTAATCGTGACGGTTTTTGCTCGGGAGTGAAGGCTTCACAAAACTTCAGCATCACGAGCGATGACCACATCGCTTAATTACCTTATACGATGCGTGTGCCTTACGTTCGGAGCCCAAGGTCACGTGCGAAGAGCTCATATTATGTATAATGTAATATGACAATTATTGCCAAATATAAATAATGTTTTTTCAAAATGTTAACTTTATTCAATGTGTTTGCGTGAAATTATGATCATAGAGTTCGATGAAGAACAACTCTCCTTTCAAGGTTGAATGCTTAAAGTGTTAATGGCTTACGCCCAATTTATCGGCGGAGGCCCGCCCTGTCTACATGTGCGGGCTCTACCCGCGAGCCAAGACGGACTCTCCTCTCTCCAGCTCCGATACGCAATAGCAGACTGTAGGACTTCATGAGATTATAATTTAATTTGAACGTTAATTAAAAGTTTTCCTTAATACTCGTAACGTCATATAATATGGTGATAGCTTAGTATCTCAATAATAGTATACAGGGAATATATAATTATCTAACAACAAATCTCACGTAGTGCTCCTTATACAGACACGAGACGCAGATTCAGGGCGATATGAGATCTGCACCGCCTGCACGGACGACGCACGTCCGACGAGGACGACGACCCCCGCAGCCCCACTGGCCGCCGTCGCCGGAACACCGCCTCGGGCCCAAGGCTGCATACATTTTAATATAATATCCGCTGTTTTATAATGTAATAAAGCATTTCTCCATGTAAATTACATACAAAAAGGTCGTCTTTACTGGAGCGCACATAAAAGAGTATTTACGCAGTAAGTCGTATGAACTATTGAAGAAACAAATTACTTATAAATCATGCTAAATCAGATTACGTTCGAAATTTTTTATTAAGAGAGCTGTGTCACTGGAGTTGTCACTGATTCCACAATAAACGGCAAATCCGATAAATACATATCATAAAATAAAAGAACAGGACGCGATGAAGCCGTCTATCATCCCCTCATCCGGTAGACATTCTGAGAAATAAAACATCGTGCACGTTTTATTTATTTTGCAAACATCATGTTAAAAAATGAAATACACGCATATAATTGTTGCAATTTTATTTAATCTGTTTAGGATGTTAAAAGAAAACAGTATGCGCGCCCCTCCCGCCCGTAACAGGAAGTGGCGGTGGAGGTGAGCTCACCGACTAATCATCATCTAATCTCAAATCACGGTAATCGTGACGGTTTTTGCTCGGGAGTGAAGGCTTCACAAAACTTCAGCATCACGAGCGATGACCACATCGCTTAATTACCTTATACGATGCGTGTGCCTTACGTTCGGAGCCCAAGGTCACGTGCGAAGAGCTCATATTATGTATAATGTAATATGACAATTATTGCCAAATATAAATAATGTTTTTTCAAAACGTAAACTTTATTCAATGTGTTTGCGTGAAATTATGATCATAGAGTTCGATGAAGAACAACTCTCCTTTCAAGGTTGAATGCTTAAAGTGTTAATGGCTTACGCCCAATTTATCGGCGGAGGCCCGCCCTGTCTACATGTGCGGGCTCTACCCGCGAGCCAAGACGGACTCTCCTCTCTCCAGCTCCGATACGCAATAGCAGACTGTAGGACTTCATGAGATTATAATTTAATTTGAACGTTAATTAAAAGTTTTCCTTAATACTCGTAACGTCATATAATATGGTGATAGCTTAGTATCTCAATAATAGTATACAGGGAATATATAATTATCTAACAACAAATCTCACGTAGTGCTCCTTATACAGACACGAGACGCAGATTCAGGCGATTTTAATATAAAAACGCGCATTTACGAATCCAGTCGTGGCGCAAGGGCACTAACTCAGAATTCGGAGGAAAGTGGGGAACGGAGTGTCTTAACACTAAGCTCCCTCCTCCTATCTTTTTACACGCGGTATGCAGCGTCAATATGACAGAATATAAATTCCGTATAAGGGAGTGTAAATTATATTATTTATATATATATCATCCCACAGTAATTGTAGTGAATTGTATTAAATCATATGTATATGTTGTTATCGGAAACTGTTTAAATCGTAATTAATCGCATTAAGTAAATGGTTATTGGGTTAGGATGGGATTATAGTTACTAACCCGATCAAAATAGTGTATGTAATTGTTTATAATAGTTAGTTGCGTTGGTTGCACGTCGCCATGCGTACGCGCAGACCGTGACCGTTCCGAGCCACTCCACTTGAGGTCGGAGCGTCTTCTGTCGTTAGCAATTATCCTTGGTTGGTCAGCAGGAAGACGTGTGAGTGGGTTCTTAACTAAGAAAAGCGATTGCAAATATCCTGACGTCGACGAGCAGAGATTTTATGGCTTTTATTACCCATGATAACTATACATAAGACAACTATAGAAGCAGTGCGACTGTAAGTGCGACAGGTTGTGGGGTTGATTCTTATTCGGAGAAATAAAATATTTAATATTCAAAAGTGTTTTAACACTGCATTCTGCGGGATACAGCGTGAAGTTAATAAAGAACAGATATTTACAAAATAAATATTAGTTACAAATAAATTTTTTATTCACTAATTAAATAATGTACTATGAGGCCTAATAATGAGGCCGGCCGTGGCGCAGTGGCACGAAGTGTGACTGTAAAACCGACTGGTTGTGGGTTCGATCCCCACTCGAGGAGATGAAATATTTACTTAAATTTATATTTCCATTTCTTCGCTCTGGTGTCAAGGCAAAGCGCGGCGTTGAATTCTGCCACTCAACACGCAAGGCCTTCAAAATCGGCAGAAAGTGGGGAACGGAGTGTCTTAACACTAGGTTCCCTCTGCCTACCCTGCTGTGTGCGGGATATAGCGTGAAGCTAATTTAATTTAATTTAATTTAATTTTTAATTAAATATTACACATAGTGTATTAAGCTTATAAGGCACATAGTTTCCGTTGACAACACAACGCTCTCCTTTACGATAGGAATATACAATTATACATAAATAAATAGAGCGTATTCCAAATCAGCAACATCCAACACTTACAGACTATACTATTTGTATACAACAAGGCCCCTGACATCTGCAGCTGGCTATGGCGACCACGCGGCCAATCGGACATTAAATATGTATTTAATTGCTTATTGTACTTCACCGAGTACAACATGCGTCCAATACAGTAACAGTCCGTCTGTCACGCGTCACACGCCACACGCGCTAATATTGTACATTATTTTAAAATGTTCTATTTAATTGTATTTTATCTATCTATTACGTTAATTTTAGCGCGACATGATACGCAATACGATTTTCTTAACGTTCCTATTTTATATTTAATCTGTTTCCTGAATTGTTTTACGAAAACTTTTCGAAGTCGACGTTTATAGTTGGTAACATAATGTTTTCTAATGATATTCTAAAATACTTGACCTCTGCCCGCCGCGCTGATGCAAGCCCTCACCGCCATCACCTGTAACGACCGTTCCTCTAACATCATTGAATTTACAAAATACCATCATAGCGCGACACAGCATGTGATTGAAAAGACGACGGTTGTGGTTTACATTCTGACATGGGGAAAAGAATTATTTTCATTTCTTTAATCTGGTAAGAAGACGACGCGCAGCGTTGAGTTTCTGCCACTCAATACGAAATAACTCGAAAATTGTCTGGACAGTGGACAGCGAAGTGTCTTGACATTATGTGTACTCTGTTTATATGAACACATTACACATTCGGAATATATTGTGGAGTTACTCGTAGTTGTCTATCAAAAGTCTTATAAAAGGCGTCGGTTATCCGGACACGTCCTAGTCGCGTTGTATGCAACGTCAACTATTGAACACGTTGCACATACCCAATGACCTCTTGCACAATTTGTTCTAAATGTTGTGAATGAATCTTTAATCAATATTAACTTTAAGGCAATATGCTATAATGCGGATGACGCAAGCGTCCAGTCTGCCGCGACGCGATAGAGATTAATAATAGAATACATTTAAACTGATGATAAGATCATACCAGTTCTCAGTAGGCAGCAGGCGCGGCTGCTTGTGGTGTTGAATTATAGTAAAAATAACAATTTTGCATGTTATATATAGATACATACAATACTAGAACGCGCGTCGAAACGCGGCGTTGAGTTTCACCACCCAACAATGAAAAAACTAAATATGGTGGAAAGGTTACGGTTCCCAGGGTCCTTTTGCTATGTATGAAATACACCGTGAAGCTAAACATACAACAACATCCAACTTAATTATTTTAAGTTTCAAATTGAGCAAAGAAGGCGGAAGATAAATAAAAAATAGCCAAATAAAATAGTTTCGAAGCGTAAACGTCAGTATTTACATTATGTGTAATCTCGCCCTCTGTCCGTCAATGTTGTAATAAGCAGATACAATAAAAACGTAGTTTTAGTTTCAAGGAAAGCGTCCCCGGTCACGTGACCGAGTTGTAGTAGTAGTAGTAGTAGTAGTAGTAGGTACCGACCGCCACCAGTGACCAATGCCTCGTATTATTATTGAAGCACTATTTCAAGAAATGCAACTAGATTTGCCACCACCCACGTGTAGGTACGTCACCACAGATAATGGTACAAAGCGCAAATTATTAGCGCATTAAAAAGTTGAATATTGCAATTGAGACGTTGCCAACTCTGACAGCGTCTCACTGTCATTTCTCGGTCATGTAATTTTGTAGAAGAATACGGTTTTTTTCGTTAGTCTTTTAAGTATGGTCAAATTTAATCTAAATTTGAAAATAAAAGTGATTTTATAATAGAGCCCAGAACAACATTTCAGTTTTATGAAGTTATAATGAGAACTTTATCGTTAAATTGTAAATACGAACATATTATGTACATACGTAGGACCATGAATGAAGCATTATGATTTAACCACAAGTGCCTGTGCCTGTGCCTGCGCACTGTGCGCTGCACTCTGATAACTGCTGCATTTGGTAGCTCCAGATCAAACCTCACGCACCCATGCATATTATGTAAACATTGTTTTTCTTATATCGAGTTTTGTTTAAGACATATTTAAAATAATGCCAACGTTATTGTTTTTGTCGCGTTCCAGGCCATGCGGGGGTGGTGTGCGCGGTGGAGCGGGTCGGGGCGCGCGCGGCTGCGGTGGCTGGTGGCGCTGGTGTGCTGGGGCGCGCTGGCGGGGCTGGCGCTGCCGCGGCTGCAGGCCCCCCAGCCGCGCGCCCGCCCCGCGGCCCCCGGGCCTCCCGCGCCCCCCTCGCGCCTGCTGCTGCAGTCCGAGGCGGGCAGCACGCCGGCCGCCTCCACTGCGGCGCCGGCGCCCGCGCTGCCCGCCACCGACACGCGCGTGCTCTCCGAGGACGAGCTGCGCGCCGACGCCGAGCGCCGCCTGCCCTCGCTGCCGCTCGCCTACTGGCACAAACACCGCAACGACAAGAACAAGTTCTACAAGAAGAAGGACTGCGCCCCCTTCCCCTCTATATACGACCTGGAGTTCCACAACACGTACTGGCAAACCCTTCGCGTCAAGACTGACGTGTTTCACTTTTACGGTGCATATTTAGACGCGCGGAACACGTCGCGCATCGGGCCGGCGGTGCGCGTGCTCGGCGTCCACGACCGTATCAAGCCCACGCTCACGACGCACTGCCAGCTGTGGTTCGAAGAGCGCGAGGCGCCCGTGGTGGTGCGCAATCTGGAATACAAGTACGTGTGGAACAACAAGTGGGGCAACTACCGCGACGGGGTGCTGCAGCCCTACCTGCTGGCGTGCGTGCTGCCCGCAGAGGTGCGCCACCTGGTGCCCGCCTCCGTGTCCATCGTGGTCGACCCCTGCGACCGCGCCACCAACAACTTGCGCGTGCACAACGACCGCCCCAAGCCGCCTGCGACCCAGAAGGAGTTCGCAGTATGTGTGAAAGGTCTAGACTTTCTCCACGAGGACCTCTCCGTTCGTCTCGTCGAATGGATTGAGCTTATTCGGTTGTTAGGCGCAGACAAAATATTTTTCTACGAACTCCAAGTACATCCGAATATTACAAAAGTGTTAAACTACTACAATGAGCTCGGTGTGACCGAAGTGACGCCTATAACCCTGCCCGGAGGTCAACCGAATCTGCCCGGCCTCCAGCACATGTACCTAACAAAGAAGACGACTCATAAGCGACAGATGGAACTGATTCCGTACAATGACTGCCTCTACCGCCACATGTACCAGTACCGGTGGCTGGCGCTCCTCGACATCGACGAGGTGATCGTGCCGCTGGAGGACGGCGACTGGAGCTCGCTGATGCGGCGCGTGCTGCCGCTGGCGACGCCGGCGCCGGGCAAGCCGCCGCGCTCCTCCTACCACGCCTCCAACCTTTACTACCTGGACTCGCTGCAGCACGAGCACAGCTGGGAGGAGGGCGTGCCGCGCTACCTGCACATGCTGCAGCACGTGTACCGCACGCGCAACTTCACCAAGCCGGGCCAGTACGTGAAGGCGTTCCACGAGACGGACCGCGTGCTGGCGCTGCACAACCACTTCCCGCTGGCGTGCCTGGGCGGCGCGTGCTCGTCCTACGGCCTGGAGACGCGCCACGCGCGCCTGCAGCACTACCGCGCCGACTGCGTCACGGCGCTCAGCAAGTCGTGCGCGGAGCTGCGCGCGCAGCCGGTGCGCGACGCCGCGCTGTGGCGCTGGCGCGCGCCGCTCGTGGCCGCCGCCGACGCCGCGCTCACGGCGCTCGCCTTCCTGCCGCCGCACCGGTGACCGCCCGCGCCCTCCCCCACGATACTACTACACGTATTCTATAGCTTAGTTTTTATTTTTGGAGTTCCTGCTACTCACCGAGGGGTCACCGACGTCACGCTGTGCCTACGATTTTGGATGACGACAATTTATCAATTTTAGTGTTTAAGGACGATGTTGTGGATTACATTACATTTGATAAATATGACTCGCAGCCGCTGGGAGCATTTATTTAGGTATTAATGTATCTGTTGAAGTAGTATAATATTTCACTGTACCTTGTGACATTCAAATGAAGATTGCGTAAGTAAGTTTTAGGGAATGCTTATTTATATGAAGACGCGTCGATGGACACTTGTGCACATCCAAAATGAAATCGATGCAGCTCAAAGCTTAGAAATGTAAATACTAATTATTTGTCATAATGTAATTGCTGCATATGATACGTGACAGGAGTAGCGCCGTGACCGCGTGACCGCGCGACACGCCTGCTGCCTGCTTCAGACAGGGATCGAACTGAATAAATTTGTAAAAAAATCATTTGTTTTATTTGCCTGATACGTCATAAAAATGGGACACTTCTATGAAATAAAGATAAAATCAAAATCAAATAAATCAGCTTCACGCTGTATCCCGCACACTGCAGGGTAGGCAGAGGGAACTTAGTGAAAGACACTCCGTTCCCCACTTTCTGCCGAATTCCGGAGGCATTGCGTGTTAAGTGGCAGAACTCAACGCCGCGCTTTGCCTCGACACCAGAGCGAAGAAATGGAAATATAAATTTAAGTAAATATTTCATCTCCTCGAGTGGGGATCAAACCCACAACCAGTTAATTAACAGTCGCACTTTGTAAAAAAAACACCTTGTGCCGCTGCGCCACGACCGGCCTCATGAAATAAAGATGAAGAGAAAAATTGAAAAAGAAAGTGAATGTTAAATGGTTACTGAGACTTACAATGGACACCGGGGGAATGTTTATATTAAAATTACATGTTATTAAATTTCTTTGGTCAGGTTTAACACGCATGTAATTTTTTAGTAAAATAAAGTTAATTTATAAATATATTAGAAAAATAATATTTTGTTTTCTGAGAAAAAATGAAACAATATGAAATTTTTAGCATTTTAAAAGAATAAGATGATTAACCCAGGGATGATATTTTGACGTGCGTAAAAGACAAGGTAAATTGTTGCATATTTTTATATTTGACCTCAGATTGGAATATATTTATAAAATATACGTGATTATATATTACTATTATAAAAAAATATTAATCTTTATTTATTATTTCAAAAAACTAAATTTAAACAAAAATTTCTACATCCTCAAATCCTATAAACTACAAGCGCCTACAAATATATTAGTAGCAAACAATATTTTTTTACAATTTAGTATATAAGATTCGTAGGCGCTTGTTCTTTGTTAGAGTGTAGAGGTGTCAAGCAGGGCTTGGTCTTTTAGAGGCGATGATCATTCTACCAAAGTTGAGTTAATGCGTAATGTTCGAAATATTTTTCTTAAAGGTCGGAATAGCGAAAGGTTCTAGCAAAACCGGTATTTTTGATCTAGTTTGACTGACTACAGATAAATTCCGGTATCACGGTTTTGTGGTAATTATTTTCAATTATAATATTTTTAAAACACATTTTTCAACTGTATTTTCTCAAAATCTATCAAATGTTTCTAGGGTAAGGAGCCGTCGTATTGTAGCACCATCACATAATGATGACATGATACTAAATGCGACGGTTGCTTGTTCGATTCCCATATCCACCACTCAATACGCAATTTCCCGCAATTGAGCACAGCCTCACACACCGCCTAATGGAGGAATGTCTTAACATTGGGTTCTTTGTGATAATCCTTCAGAAGGCTGGATACGGCGTGAAGCTAAAAAACACAAACGATGTCCTTGTCAAAACAATTAACGAGATACTTTTAGGTACAAAAATTTCATTCTGTTTCTTCTTTAAAGTACGTGTTATTTGATATTTATGAAAGAGTTTAGTATTGTATTAAAAAAAGATTTTTAATTTTAGAAATAAAAAAAATATTTAGTTAAATGAATAATAATAAATCATAAGCTTTTTTACTTGTGCTGCTGTTTGAGACAAACTAAAAGCAACAGCACATTCATATTAATTAATATATTTAAAACTACAGGCGCAAAACAGTGCTCAAATTATTTTGTAACTTTTGTTGTACGCTTTAATATCTTCACGCCGTATCCCGCACGCAGCAGAGTAGGCTGTCGGAACCGTGTTACAACACTTCGTTCCTATTAAGACAATTTCCAGCGAATACTTGAGGTAGTGGCGGAACGTGTTGAGTGGCAGAACTCAACGCCGCGCTTTGGCTCGTTACCTTTAAATGGTAAGAAGTTTAAGTGACTTTTGTCTATTTATTCACCATATATAATAGGAGAAATGCGTAAACATATTAGATACCAATGTAAATCTATCTATTACACTCAATGTTCCTATATTAACATGTAATAATGATGGCGGGTTATATATTTACATATTAATTATCAATTAATACATACAAATTAAACATTAAAACAATATTATTTTTTAAGACATTCATAAAATCGTCTGCAATGTGTATCTATAGATAGATATGTACATTTGTATGTGTTTTAAGTAAGGTGATGACAATCAAATAGGTAACAAGAATTATTAAACTGAATGCGCAGGCGCAGGCGTGCATGTGATGCAACATTCAACTCCACCGCTCAATCCGCATTCGTGGAAAAGATGACATTTAATTTATTTTTTTCGCTTTAATAAGATGAACATCGTCGTCAGAAGAAGATGCACACCAAGAGATCAGTTAGATACTTATTAATTTTAATATATTTTCATAAATAGATTCCAAAATATAGTTATCAATTGTATAAGCTGAAGTATTTCTTTTAGTATATAGTTGTTGATTGTTGTCATTATTTTCTGTTACATTATTTATTATTTAAAGCTGAATTCCTTGAGACACTATGAGCCGCGTGTCATACATTTACATATGTATAGCCGATGTGAACTGCGAAGTTATCAAACATAATTTGTTATTGTGCTGAGTCCATTTTTGGTAGCAACAATACCATCAGCGACGCTGTAGGCAGTAGGCACCACCAGTCCCACCACGGTCGCGGCGCACCGACGCGACGCGCATACTAAATGTAATGTAGGTACTCCTATGTAGTATACTGTGTAAATAATATAAGCATTCAATTGTTCTTAACATTAACTATTCTGTCAAGGAATAAATATATACACACTAAATTATGAATTCCATGCTGTCTGTACAATAATAAAATTTCCGAAAATTATTTTTAAACCTAACATAATGATTAAGAGAACGGCACCAGCGTGCGACTGTAAAAGCGACGGTCGTGCATTCAATTCCCACTCGGAGTAGTTCGCTCTTGTAACGCGACAAAGCGCAGCGTTGAGTTCCGCGAGTCACTCCCACTCCACTCCACAGATTAGCTCTGTGTCAAAAAAACATCAACTCAAAGTAATAACGCCTTAATAAGTAAGATAGAAAGTAATTGACATATATAGATTACACTATTTTAAATCTTTAAGTAGTACTGCAGTCAAAGTACGGTTGTCAATACTTACCTTTTTGTAAGTATACACCCCCTATAGGTAGGCTTTAGCATTCAATTCAATAATTTACAGAGAATAATTTATATTTTTAATGTTTAACGATTGTGGACATAAAGATTATTGTTGTTATTTATCTGTGATGGTGTTCACTCGGATATGAAATAACACGGCGCGATGCAGACAAAGTATTGTAAGGTACGTTTTACTTTGTCACGCCCAGTGCTAGTGCTAGTTTAAATTATGTTTATTTAACTGGAGTTTATATACTTATCTACATAATATCTATAACGATTACTATAAATAACTCCAGGAAAGTATTATACATCACTGTCAGGGCTATTGTGTAGTACTAGAGCACCCCACCAGGCGGCACGCGCACGCCCAGGCCCTGCTTGGAGCCCCGCGCAGTGCGCACCAACTACCCGTGCAATGAATCTATGAAATAAAATAGAAATGGATCAAACGATTTATTTTCAATAAGAAATCTTTTATAGATTTATTTCTTTTATTGGCCGTCGTGGCGCAGTGGCACAAGCGTGCGACTGGAAATGCGACGGTTGTAGAATCGATTACCACCCGGGGAAATAATTTATTACATATTAATATTTTAAATTGTTCGGTCTGGTAACAATGCAAAGCGCGGCGTTAATTTCCGCCACTCAACATGCAATGCCCCAAAAACTCGATGGAAAGTGGGCGTGTCGTAACACTAGGTTCCTTCTGCCTATGCTGATGTATTCGGGATACAGAGTGAAACTGAAAAAACAAGAGAAAAATATGTTAAATGTAATGTAACGCTCGAATTAAAACAAAAATTTCTATCGATATAATACTCGTGCGTGCACGCATTAACTGAAATAGTGTATGTCGTTTTATATAATATGTATTATTTAAGTGTATAGATGTGTGACCTACACAATGGGCATAACATGGCAGTCTGACCACAATGCACAGTGCACAGTGCACAGACCACGACCACAGGCCACCAGTAACGATGACGGCACGATAGCTTTTAGAACTTGTCACATTAGGCGCGGCTGCAAGCACTCGCAGGGCTACCACAGCGGAGGCGGTGCACGTATTAGAGTACTCTATAAAAAGATGAATGATCCGGATATCAAACGCGGGCTTAATGAAGTCCGGGAATTCCTCTAGAGTCTGGATATGTTCTTATTATATTAACAACCAAATTATTTAAAATATTCCACATAATTACATTATCATAAGAGAGCTGATAACGTTTCTCAAACAATGATAACAACACCCGTCATTGTTCACTTTCGAACTTCATTAGTTAGTTATTAACTAATTGTAAATAACTAAATAAGTTTAAGCAAAACACATTAAAATATTTATGTGTCGTTTCCACTATTTCGCATATTTACGTGTATTTAAAAAGTATTAGATATACTTTAATGTATATTAATACGTAAAGCAAAACCTTTGGACCGGTTATTACGAAAATCGCGCGGACGGAGGAGAAGTGCTGCTGCATAATTTTTTAATTAAATTAAAAATTAAATTAAATTAAGTATATATTATTATATATTATTATAAAGTATAAATTAAATTAAAGTAAATTATAAATTATAATTATAAATTATATAATTAGATTATAAAGTACATTAGATCAATGAATAACACATTACACACACTACCATGCATTTGACAATATTTACACTTTTTAACCTATTTCTTTAACAAAAGGAGGATATCAATTCGATTGTATTTTTTATTTATTATTACTGTGTTTATGTTTGTTATTTCAGAACCCTTGACTGGGGGAACCGATTTTGATGATTCCGTGTGGCCCCATTTTAGTTTGGTTCTTTTCTCCAATGGTATCTGTGAGAAAATCATCCAGGATTCTTTTTTACTTGAAAGGATACAGTTCTAAGCTGGTTTGGTTACGTTCTAATTATTCGGCTGAAATTGAACAAGTTGTTTTTTTTTGGTAAAAAAGTATAAATAAACTATAATAATTATAAGGGTTTACTTAACTGGCATACAAGTTGCTATCGCAACGACAACGCGTATCATTATACGCGTCAATTGGTTCTCTAGTATATGTAAATAGTTATTGTTGGCTTTGTACGTTAATTTTATAAAGATTTAGTAATTATTTTTTATTAATTTACGAGACGTTGATGTTCAGATTATTTATATTCAAAAGGCATATAAAAATGAAATGTATATATTTGAAGAAATTATGTAGCAGAGAGCAGGTCAGGGTGCCAGCCCTGGCGCGTGAGTGCGGCGCATAATGAGGAAGCCGGCGTCGACGTTGAGTTAGTTCTGATCCTCTCCTCCTCGCGAGAGACACCTGCCGCCTGTACTCTCTGGCCAACACCAGCTCTCACTGGCCCTCCGACTAGTGCCTGCCCTCCTGACGGAATCTTGTATTGTAAGCTTTCACTAGTTACATCATATACAAAAATAACTTAAAATAACGGATTTGAAACAGAGATATTTACTACTCCTTATTAACAAAAACAAATGTTTGTCTATTAATTAGCATGTGTACCAAGTTGACTCACAACAAGGGATCATTAGTACCTCACACCGTCCATCTGTAGTGGACTTTATCTTCATTGATAGCGAGCTACTGTTGGTATTATCGAGATAGGCGCCTCATAGTAAATATAAATAAACTAAAATGAATACAATATTTTAGTAAACTAGAAACCGAAACTTTCACAATACTGAACATTTAACAAGTTACTTTGTCAAATGTTTGAATGCGACTGTGTTTGTTTTCCAATTTCAATAAGAGAAGAACAATTATATAACTAGTATTAATTTGGTTGGTTATTTTGAAAGATTCCATTTTTGTACCTTCAGTCGCACTCCAGCTCACTCCATCTATTTCAAATTAAATAAAATTAATTAAGAGACACTGTTATCATTGTTTTTGCAGAACGCTTGTTAAAAAAATCCGTATAATATCTAATCATCTATAAATATCTGTATATTTAAGAAAATTCGGCGTCAATAACAATAATTAAATATGTTTTTTATCGCTCTCGCTCTTACTGTGCCTGATATCTACGGACTACCTTAATGCGCCAATATTTTGAAATTATATCGATGGTTTACTACAGTATAATAAATATGTTCTAATAACAATAATAAAACATATTTAAAAATATATTTACCATTAAGGCTATCGTGACCCAGGGGTACAAAGATGTGAAACGCGTCGGATGTGGGTTCGATACCCACTCGGGGGAATGAATTATTATTTCTTAATATTTTCATTTCTTCGCTCTGGCATGAAAGCAAAAGCGTTGCTGCGTTTAATTTTACCACTTAACATGCAATGCCTCGAAAAATTCGGATATCCCGCAGAGTTTGGTTGAAAAAAACGTAAAATATTTTAACGGAATCAATCATCAGCAAAAATGCTGCCAAAAAGGGTGTTTAAGAATTTAAAGTATTGATAATTTTTAAGAAAATATCTTTCCTATTGTGCATCCTCCTATATACGCGTGTGTGTGTATAAAAGGGTGTTGTTTTATCACAAGGCGATGTGTGTCATCAGATACATTTGTGGTTATCGTCGTATTCGGGACATATCGCAATCCTTGACATTCACCATTGACCTTTTTATCTCGCGCAGTTCAAGCACCCGAACGAAATTTTTACAATATAACGCTAAATTAAATTTTTCATTTTAAAATTTATTAATATGAAATCCGGCAGTTGTGCATGTTCTTATAATGTCGTGTATCATAATCCATGAGAAAAAAAATGTAAAGTTTTTATACCTTCTCGCAAAATAAGTACAAGTATGAATCTTACTCTTCATTTTACTGCAAGTCACTGAGGCTTTGAATTATTAGATTATAGGTATTTCACATAATCACGTGTAATATAAAAAAACTACCTACACGAGGTGTTCTTTTGTTGCCAGATTAAAAAAAAAATTGCTTATTCAAACTAAAATCACTATAATACATACTTACATAATAGCTTCCTTGCACTAAATGCAATTTTAGGCGATCAAAACAACGCACTCTAATCTTCGCTAAGAGTTACTGATTTACTGCCACATTGACCTCGCGGAGGACGGAGGGCCACCCAGGGTCGCGGCATCTCCACAGACGGTGGGTCGTTACATGATTACTGCTTGTTGCCTAATGACTGTAGTTTGTACTTTGTAAACAGGGCACAGGGCGGCTGTGTTTACGGTGTGCAGGAAAATTTCTCTGAGAGTCGCACTATCGGACCTCGCAACCCTCCCCTCACCACCCCCCGCGCCGCGCACGCCCCTCGGCCTAGCGCTTTATATACTGTTGCTGCTCCCGGACCTAGCATACTGCTCCGTGTTCTCCAGTTCTCAACAGCTCCTCGCATTATCCATCTTAAAATGGCCAAATTCATCGTACTCCTCTTCGCCTGCCTGGCTCTGGTAAGTTATTTTTAAATTTTCATTACTTCTTACTAATATTTCATTTTTAATTAGATATTTTTTTATGAATTGTGAGTAGTTTCAATAACGCTAAATATTGCTTTGAATAAAACTAAGCATTGTATTATCATTAGGCAACAGCAAGACAAGTTCGTCGCGAGGCGCCGTCGGTGCTGCAAGACCTGGAGAAGCACGCGACCGAGTTCCAGAAGATCGTCTCGGAACAGTTCAATGCCCTCAGCAACTCCAAGAACTCGCAAGACTTCAGCAAGGCGCTGAAGGAGGGCTCGGACTCAGTACTGCAGCAGCTATCTGCTCTCTCCAACAGCCTGCAAAGCGCGGTGAGTGCTCTTCATTTAACCTTGTTTTTGTAATGCTATCTACTTTTCTCGAGTATTTTATTGATAAATTCATATTATTATGACCCGGGGTCTACTTACTTACACAATTAGATATTAATATGTAATATAGTATTATCAAAGAGGCCATCGTGGTGCAGGGATACAAGGATGTGGATGTAACGCGACGGTTGTGCATTCGATCCCCATTCGGGGGATTTAATTATTATTTATAAATATTTTCATTCCTTCGTTTTGCCGGACGTTTTGCCATACTGGCACCACCATAAAACGCCCGGCGTTAAATTCTACCACTCAATACATAATACGTCGAAAAAATCGGCGGAATGTGGGGAAAAGTTAACACTAGGTTGCTTCTGCATATGCAGGATACCGCGTGAAACTGATATTTTATTTGATTTAGTATTATCAAAACTTCAAACTTTTTAATTGATTACTTAAGTTATATTATTTAATACTATTTAATAATTGAATTATTTCTGCATCATATAACAATTATGTATGTAGGAGTATAGGTTACTAATTCCGTTCAATTGATGTAGAGCTGGAGACCTTCTAACATGATAATATAATAAATAATTATTGGCACAGGTGAGCGACGCTAACGGCAAGGTGAAAGAGGCCCTGGAGCAGTCGCGCGCTTCCCTCCAGCGCACGGCGGAGGAGCTGCGTCAAGCTCACCCCGAGGTGGAGCAGCAGGCGCAACAGCTGCGCGACAAGCTGCACGCGGCCGTCAAGAATACCGTCGAGGTAATACTAACCTCATGTCATTCACTAACAAGTCAAGCATCACTTTTTTTGCAAAACATTTATAAAAATACATGTTATTTACAGGAAACTCAAAAGCTAGCCAAAGAAGTGGCAGCTAACATTGAGCAGACCAACCAAAAGGTAGCTCCCCAGATCAAGCAGGCCTACGACGACTTCGTGAAGCAGGCCGAGCAGGTGCAGAAGAAGCTGCACGAGGCCGCCAACAAGCAGTAACTGGCTCACCAAATACACCTGTTGTGATAAACATTATATACGTACAATAAAATAGTAATTAATGAATTAAATAATTTTAGTTTTTATTATTTTCTTAATTCGTAATATTTCTTATTGATATCAATGTACTCACAAGTTACGGTCAACTTGTACTATTTTTACTAAATATATATAAAATTTATAAAATTTCCAATAGATGCTAGAAATTCTATGAGTTTAATATTTAAAAATAAATGTTTTTTTCGGTACAGGCGATAATGTTTGAATCAATATTAAATATTAACTCTTTTTCTATTTCTAAGCTAACTTCATAAGAGGCAGTTACAGCAGCAGTACATTGTGTTTACAATACCGCCAATTGGCAATCACTGCAGAATGATATATTTACCATTTACCTACCTTATAGGTATTACCACTATTCATATATAGCGTCACCATTAATTGAAACATGAAGCTTATACGAGTAGTTTAGTAGCAAAAGGTGAGGTACCTACTCTATGAATAAACGAACTAACAAACTGACATGACATAAAAATATAAATGCGTATATAAAAACAACTTCCCCAAGAGTATCGATATTAATGAAAAATTAATCTCTATATATCTTGAGGCCGGTCGTGGTGCAGCGGCACGAGTGTGACTGTAGAACCGACTGTTTGTGGGTTCGATCCCCACTCGAGATGAAATATTTACTTCGCTCTGGTGTCGAGGCTAAGCGCGGCGTTGAGTTCTGCCACTCAACACGCAATGCCTCTAGAATTCGGCAGAAAGTGGGAAACGGAGTGTTTTAATACTAGGTTACCTCTGCCTACCCTGCTGTGTGCGGGATACAGCGTGAAGCTGATTTATTTAATCTCTATATATAATAAGACAATATTTTGTCTGTAGATTTCGTAATTAAGTTAGTTCATCAAAATGGGTTCATTTGAATGAACTCAAGGCATTAGTTTACCTTCGAATATTATATAGCAATCGCGCTGGTAAGATTCCTGGCTAAAGAATGACATTCGAAACGTCTGGGTTATGTGACTGTCGATAAAATATATGTTTTTGAAGCACTATTATATAATATTTTATACAATAAAGTAAACAAATTTTAATTGTTAGTGGAGATTACCTTCATGAATCACAACAGTTAAGTTTAAGTCGTAATTAATTCAACACAGAGATAAAGAACAGTCTGATCTTCAAAGAAATATCAAGTAAATACAAAGATTTTTTGGGTGGTTCGTTCATATAATATATGTATCTAATTTAAAAACTGTACAGGAGTTAATATGCAATTATTACAGTTATTTTACAAAGAATATTATGAGTCATTACCCAAATCAATAATTTAACATTAAAAACTGTTTCTGAAGCAGTAAATTAAATTAAATTATTAACTAACAGCAGCACATTTAATAGTTTTAAAATTATGATGAGACGTACATTACATTGGTAAAAAGAAAACATAATGTTACAAAAATAAAAAATAGCTTTATGTATATTTTATAAATATCAAATATCAACATTGGTCGTATTTTTTAATTCAAAACAATAAAAATAATTTATAGAAAATACGATAATGTAGTAAAAAAATCATATTAGAAGTCATAATAGTTGTCAATCAATTCTGTTTATTAAATCAATAATCATGTATTTTAAGCGGGCGAAGCCGCGAGCGGGCCGCTAGTTTTATAATATATAGTGATAAAGTTTTTGTGCACAGCGCCATCTATTTATGATTGTCAATAGATAACGTTACGTGTAGGATAGAGTATCAAGATTCTTTAGTACCTACAATTTATAGTCAATAGATAGAAAATTCCAAAAATGTTGGAAATGGATTCTGCTAGTTATCTTTTAACACCCTGGCTAATTTTTTTTTAAATATTTTCAATGCACAGAAACTACTTTTCTACAGATTTATTATAAGTATAGATAATATTGTAGGCAGTTATATTTTTGAAATTTGACCTAGACTAGAAACAAAGAATGAACAAAATCATTGCTGTTTACTATTTTATTTTAATAAAATAAATATAATTCAATTAAGTGATGTGTTGTATTGTTGATTTTTTGATAATAATAATGATAAATATAAAAGAGATAATGATAAAAATTATGAAGTAAATATTATAAACTTAATAGTGTTGGTCAAATGAAATCTAACATAATTATACTATTACTCATTTTTTAATATATCTATATTCCTTTTTAACAATTTCTGATATTTTGAAAATTTTGAGAACAGTTTGCATTTATTGCGGAGGCTCTTTAATAAATATCCACAGACATATTTACAGGTTAGGCAATTAAAACAAACCCTGACCATGACTTATAACTTAGCAAGTTTCACTCCCGTTGTCTGCTTGGCATTTGAACATATATGGTCCTGTTTTAATTTGGGCGCAAAAAAAAAATTGCCATCACCATTTTTTTGGAAAGAAATGTTCTATATGTTTCCATTTGGCTCGACCTATAATGTAATACATAACATTTTAATTTTAAAAATATTTTTGACAAATTTTATTTAATTATTAGTAACTGGAAACCAGCCAAACTTGAGGCCAGCCATATCTCAGGGGCACAAGGTGTGACTGTGAAATCTACTGGGTTGTGGGTTCGATCCCCACTTGAGGAAAAGAAATATTTATTTAAATATATATTTCCATTTCTTCACTCTGGTGTTGATGCAAAGTGCAGTGTTGAGTTCTACCACTCAACATGCAATTCCTCCAGATTTCGATAGAAAGTGGGGAATGGAGTGTCTTAACACTAAGTTCCCTTTGCCAGCCCTGCTGTGTGCAGGATACAGCGTAAAGCTGATTGATTTAATTTTATTTATATAGAAACTTGTACTTTTAACTGGACTATACATTATACACGACAAAATATTACCTTTTCCTTCAACGTTGTTTGAAGCAATATTTATATCGCTTTGAACAAACAACAAATTTCTGAACCATTTCAGTAAGAGAGATAAATCAAATATTGTAATATATATTGACACCACGCATATCACAAATTGTAGCTGCAATATTTAAGCCATTTCTAACATTTTTCTTGAATCTGAAAATAAAAATACAAATAATAAATAAAACAACAAAAAAGGCTTTAAGTTTAAGTTAATATTTAACGATTACTTACCGGTGTAAATTGGTAGGGCCAGGATTTTATGATCCCTACATAAAATTTAATTTCATAAATAAATAATAAAATGCAATAGAAATTCAAATATTAAATAACAGTTTGCGTCGCGGAATGAAACAGTAGGTTAGCCATTTGCAAATTATAATGTTACCCCATATCAAAAGATAATCCTACTACTGCGCTTTACATACCGGTTACATAAATTGTTTCTGATTACAATTGAAAACTTTATATAATTAAATTACCCTGCAATTTTTTGTTTTCATTTTTTAATTACAATTTAAGATTAACTTCTATTCTTATCGGAGTTATATTATATCATGGTACTTTGCATACATGAAACTATATAAAGAATGTTATTTATTAAGTATTAAATAAATATATCACAAAAACATTATGTAAATCTTTAAAGAAAATACTTTTAAAAAAACTACTAATTAGTAGTTTTACTTTAATATAGCAGCACTTAGTACTCACAAAGCTGCCAAAATCAAAAAGTAAACATTATGAAAGACCCAATTGATTAAAGTTTATTCTTCGAGACCCACTTACAATCCCCCGTAGGTATCTCGCACATGCCCCTTAGGCAGTCGACCGGGCTTGCCGGTGACTGCCGGTGACGCTACAAACTCCAGTCCAGGTCAACAGCAGTTTAGCCCTTTCGAAAAAAAATCTCCAGTTCAGAAACGAAAGAATCACCGACCTCTGGGTCTGGCGGGATCTCCGGCTCCTGTCCTGTGTGCGATACTCTAGAATCTATTAGTAATTGAGTGAAATTATTGTTTAATTACATAAGGTAAGTATTATTTTGTTTGTCATCTTTTTACTTTATAATTTAAATATTTGTGCTGATATTTATTTTATTTATTTAAAGATTTTTTTTATCTTGTATTTTTATTGTCAGTATTTTTATTATCTTGTATTTTTATTAAGAATTATATTCGATTTGATATCAGCTTTATTTATAAATATTTTTTTTTGATAAAACGTCTAAAATACATTATAAAATGTTTAATATATGGTCTGTTGTAATTTTTTTTAATTTAATATATGTGAATTTAAATGATTTATGTTATTTTATTTCTTTCATGTATTATACAAAATGATGACAATTTAGTGATAATTGTTTAATACAATGCAATGTAATTTTTCATGAATCTTTTCTCATGAATAAGTATATTCGTTGTTTTGCGTCTAAACATTTAACTCACAAATCTTTGAAATATATATTATTTGATACTTATATGGAATATTTCTATTTATAATCATATACTAATTTTAGAACATTAAGAGAGTATGTTATTATCAATTTAATTGTACATAATAGTATTGGCACTTTTATTTGTAAATTGAGAAGATTTATTACAATATAAAAAGTACTGCTTAGTAGCACTAGCATTACTGTATACAATATTATTTCTATGTCCAATACTATGCATATGAACAATTTGCTGAACGATAAGTTATTAAATATAATATTTAGAACGTGACGCTGCTCGTTTTATTATTCCCATATTCAAACCACTACTGGAACTTACATAGATATCATATAAATTGTGTCCTAACAAAATTTTGCGTAGCCCTCTAAGTAGTATACACTATTTTTTTAATCATTCTGTACCCTATCTCAATAGAGACAATTTCCAAAGACTAAAGAGTTCTACAGATGTCGCTAGTTGTTTGACATGTTATTGTTGTTGTAGGTAAATAAAAGACCGATAGTTTGAATGTTTATTTCGAGATGTAAAATATGAAAACAATATTTTAAAAAGTATACAATATGGACAATATTATTATTTGTGGGCAAATTAATTGTAGAGTGAGCTGGAGAATAGAAACATTTTTAGTTTCAGTACAAAAAATATAACAAATTCTTTTGATTTTTTTATACTTAAACTGAAACCTAAATTAAAGAGTTTTACAAAAATATAAAAAAACAACATTTAAAATTGACAATTATGTGACAATTTTGACAATCATTATTCAATTTATGATTTATCATAATTAAATTCAAATTTTGATTCTTTCTTTAAAATGTAAAAGTACATTTAAATTCCATAATTAAATTTTTAATAATATACAATATGAGCATATGAATCATAATTAAAATAATAATAAGTAATGAATAATTCTTTATTATACCGAATGCAAAGTTTTCTCTTATATATGTATTTTTCTTTTTGTTGAGGCTGTTTTGTAATTATATTATTGTAACACTTATTTACAATGAGGAACCTGAAAACACATTAATTTTATTCTAATAAATAAATTAATACATTTCTAAATACGTTTCTTCATTAATTTATTTTGGATTTTTAAAATTCTAATGACATCATAATATAAAAAAGTATATAACCTGTTGTATGTATTAAGATATACAGTATTATAATACATTATTATAATACAAAGAGATGTCAGATATTCTTGAAAATTGTATTCTACTATTAAAATACAATTTTTTTTATTAGAATACTATTAGAATACAATTTTCATTACCATATCTAAATTATTTCACTAGTTAGTATAGACTATAGGGAAATAATTTAGATATGATATCTTTTAAAACAATTCATATCTAAAATTTTTATTGAAGTAAGTCCATTTCAGGCAAAAAGAACTTAAAAGAAATATACCTTTACTCAATAGATACTCAGATACTCTAATATTTGTATGTTTCTTAAAATAATAAAGATGACTAACTGGGAATTTCTAGAAATAGAAAATAAAAATTAAATTATACATTAAATAAGATATTTTATCCAGTGTAGGTTGGTAACTAAATATATTTTATAACAGTAAAAAAATGAATACTAAGAAAATGAAGAAATTTGTTGTTGAAAGCCTTAAAGTACTTATAAATTATAATAAGTAGGCATTCGTTTAAAAAAATCAGGTGAATTAGGATAGCCAAAGAAGGATAGTTCCTGCCTTTATATTTTGTATTATTACTGAAAAAAAAATATTCAGACATTAATAATAATTAATCAAGGAAAAATAGAGTTTAAAAATTGCTTACCATCATTTTTCAGAGTTTCCATAATTTGAATAAATTAAGAAGTTTGTACATGTATTGTATCTGGTTCTGTAGCCATTACATTACAGAAGTTAAGAAAACTAGTAGTTGCAGTGTTAAATATTAACAAAACAGGTTTTTTTCACAGTTTTTACATATGATTTTCAGTTATAATTAAAATTGTCACTTTGTTGTTTTTGAGTAAGAGAGTTAACTCCATATATTTTTTTAACAGCCTAGTTTATCATTTTCTAGAAAAATTATGAATTATTAACTAATAATCAATGATTATATCACTGGCGTATATAAAATAAACGAAAACTTTTATTTGTATGTAAGTGTCAACTCTTATTATTACATAGTATGACACTTAATATTAACTAGATGACGCCATCTTGTATTTGTCGATAACATAATACGAAGAATCGTTGTAGCGAAATAGGTCATGAATTCCTACCAACAACTACCATTTTGTGCCACTAGATGGCAGTGAAAATATAAAAATAAAAAATAATATTATATAAAATTAAATTAAAAAAAAACACGTTTATTTAAATGAAATATAATTTATTATTTTATTATATTAAAAGAAACACACAAAAAACAAAAAAAAAAAAATTTTTTTTCTATGCAACAAACAATGTATATCAGAACTATTTATTCGATGATTTTGATGATTTTTTAAATTTGAAAGTAGGTAGTTATGCTCTCACCCAAACCCTCAGTATAAGGTTAAGCGAGAT